>CM061141.1:183696545-184091545 GCA_030789695.1 Scilla litardierei | reverse complement strand
TAGCTTCATCTCTAGTATGCTTAATAAAGACGATCTTTTATTTTGAATGTATGCATTTTACATTTCCATCAATAAATTATCGTTTTTTTGCTTATATAGATGATGTATGAGTGCCTAGTGGACAGTGCCTCGACGCACACTATCCTTCGCGATGAATGCTATTTCAATAGCATAAGTAAATATGACGGTCCTGTCATTACAATTTCAGGACTGTCCAAAATAATCGAAGGATCTGGTGATGCAATATTATTGCTCCCAAATAACACAAGACTAAAAATCAATAATGCACTATTTTCTCCAAGATCAAATAGAAATCTCATAAGTTTCAAGGACATCCGTTTAAACGGATATCACTTAGAAACTAGAGATGAAAATAAGGTTGAATACCTGTATGTCACTCTTCGTAAAGATGGCCAGAAGACCATCTGCAAGATATTTAAGGGACTCCCGTCGGGTCTCTACCAAACATACATTCAACCAGTTGAAGCCAATATGACTGAGCACCAGACGTGCCAGCCAATGCCACCATTTCAACTATGGCATAACAGACTTGGTCACCCTGGATCCATTCTGATGCGACACATCTTATCTGAATCCCGCGGACATGATTTGAAGAACCAGAAGATTCTTCAGAAAGGTGAATTTCCTTGTCCCCATTGTTTCAAGAGGAAACTAATAACGAGACCATCGCCCCTAAAAGTGGGTTTAGAGTCTCCTGGCTTCCTTGAGAGGATACATGGTGACATTTGCGGGCCTATTCACCCCGCAAGTGGCCCATTTCGGTACTTCATGGTACTAATAGATGCATCCACAAAATGGTCTTATGTGTGCCTCTTGTCCACCCCGTAACCTAGCTTTTCCAAAGCTGTTGGCACAGATAATTAGGTTACGTGCTCATTTCCCCGATAACCATATCAAGAAACTACGTCATGATAATGCGGGCGAATTCACATCTCAAGTCTTCGAAGACTATTACCAGGCAACGGGTATAGAAGTTGAACATCCAGTAGCTCATGTTCACACCCAGAATGGATTAGCAGAGTCTCTTATAAAGAGACTCCAATGGATTACACGTCCAGTGCTTATGCAATCCCAATTGCCGGTGGATGCTTGGGGGCATGCTATTCTGCATGCCGCATCTCTTATCAGGATACGCCCCTCTGGAGCAATACATTATCCCCGATGCAACTAGCATACAGCTCAACTCCAGATATATCTCATTTGAGAATATTTGGTTGTGCGGTCTATGTTCCAATAGCACCACCTCAGAGGACCAAAATGGGTCCTCAACGTCGTCTAGGAATCTATATTGGATTTGATTCACCCTCGATTATTAGATACCTAGAACCCCTAACGGGAGACGCATTTAAGGCACGTCTTGCTGATTGTGAATTCGATGAGAAAACTTTTCCAAAGTTGGGCAAACATTCCAAGAAGCCTGAAGCTTCGGAGACCATTAATTGGAAAAATAAGTCTTTGTCCTTTTATGATCCGCGTACAAATCTGTGTGAAGATGAGATCCTGAAGATCCTTCACATCCAGAATACAGTACACCAATTGCCGGATAAATTCATGGACAGCCAGAAGATTGTCCGTTCACACGTCCCTGCTGCTAACACTCCAGCTAGGATTGACATCCCTATAAATGGATGCAATCCACCCGCAGCAGAAATGGCTGTACCTCAATTGAAAAGAGGACGGCCACCAGGTTCAAAAGATAAAGTTCCTCGAAAGAGGAAGATTCCTGGTGAAAATAAGATTATCCCTCCACAGGATACTGAGCTCAGGACAGCTACCTCTCCCCTCCTAATTTCCCCCGCAGAGGAAACATTAGGAGAAACATCATTAAACTTTGTATGTACTGGGGAGGTACTGGACCGACATAGCACAGTCGTCGTCGACGATTTTGCGTTCACTATTGCCGTTCACGTCGCTGAATACGACGATGACGTCGAACCACTTTCTCTAGCGGATTGTAAATGCAGAGATGATTGGCCAAAGTGGGACGAGGCGATAAGAGTAGAGCTGGACTCACTCTCGAAACGCAAAGTCTTTGGACCTGTAGTCCAAACACCAGTAGGTGTTAGACCTGTGGGATATAAGTGGGTTTTCATTAGAAAAAGAAATGAACAAAATCTGATCGTCCGCTACAAGGCGCGTCTTGTAGCAAAGGGTTTTTCCCAAAGACCGGGTATCGATTATGAAGATACATACTACCCGGTAATGGACGCTAATACATTCAGATTCTTAATAAGCCTATCATCTCTGGCAAGCCTAGAAATGCAGCTCATGGACGTTGTGACTGCATATCTTTATGGCGATTTAGATAAAAAGATCTATATGAAACTACCAGATGGGTTTAACTTACCCACAGAGATGAAAGAGATACCTCGGGACGTATTCTCTGTTAGACTACATAGATCCTTGTATGGACTAAAACAGTCAGGCAAAATGTGGTATAACAGACTAAGTAATTTCATTGCACAACAAGGATTCACTAATAACAAAGTCTGTCTGTGCATCTTTATCAAAAGAACGGGAAAAGGATTCTTCATCATAGCAGTTTACGTTGATGACTTAAATCTCATAGGCTCTCCAGCAGAGATTAATGAGATATCTGCAAGGCTAAAGCACACTTTTGAAATGAAAGACCTAGGCAGAACGAAGTATTGCCTTAGCTTGCAGATTGAACACCTACGAGGTGGAATCCTTCTACATCAATCCAATTATACCAGGAAGCTTTTAAATAAGTTCCAAATGGATAAATGTCATCCTTTATGTACCCCTATGGTCGTGAGATCATTAGACGTACAAAAGGACCCCTTCCGGCCTCTGGAAGAGGGGGAGGAGATACTGGGTCCAGAAGTACCCTACCTAAGTGCCATTGGTGCACTTCTCTATCTGGCTAACTGCACGCGTCCCGATATAGCGTTTGCAATCAATCTTCTAGCCAGACACAGTGCAGCGCCTACAAAGCGCCACTGGAATGGAGTAAAGCATCTTCTGCGATACCTCCAGGGTTCCGTAGACCTTGGACTTTACTACCAGAGAGGTGCCTCCTCCCAGTTACTTGGTTATGCCGATGCAGGCTATCTTTCAGATCCGTATACGGTAAAATCACAGACTGGTTTTGTCTTTACCTACGGAGGTACTGCTATCTCCTGGAGATCGGTAAAACAAACCACTACTGCTACATCTTCTAACCATGCAGAGCTCATCGCGATCCATGAAGCGAGCAGAGAATGTTTTTGGCTACGCTCCGTCGTCCAACACATTCTCCAATCCACTGGCCTGAAGACCGGTGATCTGGAGCCTACTGCCCTATTCGAAGACAACGTCACATGCATTGCTCAGCTTCAGAAGGGCTACATCAAAGGCGACAGGACAAAGCACATTTCTCCCAAGTTTTTCTGGACGCACGAGCAGAAGAACGACAAGCAGATTAAAGTTCGACAGATCCAGTCATGCAACAACTTAGCTGATCTTTTTACTAAGGCATTGCCTAAATGTACTTTTGTAAAGCTTGTAAAGAACATTGGTATGCGACAGTTGAAAGACCTGCAAGCCTGAAGCTTGTACGGATCAGGGGGAGTAACCTGTGGGTTGCACTCTTTTTCCTTAAGCTGTTGGGTTTTCCCACTGGGTTTTCCACAGCTAAGGTTTTAACGAGGCAAACACACTTACTCTGGATCCAGAAGTATCCACCCCTTGCCTCAGTAGCTGAGACCGAAGTGATGAATATGTAAGGGGGAGTGTTATGAATGAGGGAGGCCTTTGGCCTCCCCTCCTTCATTACCCATTCATTAGGTCCCCCATTACTTAGTGTAATGGGGACCCTTGGTCTACTAGAGGCTTTTGGCCTTCCCACTATGAGATAAATAAATAGAGCACCATGGCTCTTAGCTATGGTTACTCATTCTTAGCAATGAAATGATCTCTCTCTCTCTCTTGAGTTTATTTTCATCCAACACTTGTCTATTTTTCAAGATCGATGCAGGTAACTTAATCGCTTAAAACTCTGTCTAATTCTCCAAATGTGAGATAAAATTGATACATGCAGCTATATGACTGCTCATCATCTTTTTCTATCTTTTAGAAGAGCAAATGACATTTTTCAAATAACAATTCGTTGTGTTACCTGAGGAGTGACATTTTTCAAATGACATCATCATCTTTTTCTCAAAATTCTTCGGAATACTTCCGTCGATATTATTATTGCCCAGATCTCTGCAATATATAAACCAGGGGAGATATTACGGGAAGATTCCATATAGCATGTTCACACTCAATGAGTTAAGAATTAAAGTTCAGTGAAAGAAGCAGTGAAACTATATAGTCAAAAATTTCTAGTGTGTCATATCCACAGCACACGATGTCTTTTTTGAGCCAATATAGAATGTCAATAATAACATGATTGAAATATGTAAAGTTCATAATACTGCCACTTACATTGTAGTTCCCTAATCCATCACCAAGAGTAGCAAGTCTCTCGTCTTGTTCTTTGCTCAGTCCATATGAAAATGGTGTGGTGAACATCACCAGAAAACCAAAAGCGACAATTAGAAGAATCTCAATTTCATGTTACTCAAAAGTAAATCAAACATCCAAGTAGAAATTGTTGTTTTGTAAGTATGAAAATGAATGTTGTTCACATATTTTCTATGGACAAAATATGACAGATTTTCTAATGCATATGGACAAAAAATGATATGCATAGTGATTTGGTCAAAAAAACTTGCGAGGATTGCCTGCGAGATTGATATGATATGCATAGTGATTTGTCGCAGGTAATTAGTTAGTAATTTGGTCAAAAAATGATATGCACAGTGATTTGTTCACATATTTTCTATGGACAAAAAATTCCAGTGTGATCTACTCTTGCAAATAGCACTCTTGCACACAACAAAAATTCTGGAAACAAACACACATTTATAGTAAGCTACTGAAGAAAACAATTACTTGCATAATATCAACATTGAAGTATTCATGCTTAATGGAGGAAAAAAAATTAAGTACTGAAGATATGAAGATAAATTGAAGGTACATACCCTTCCATCACTCATCAACACTGAACCCTTCCGCAAGTGAACATGATAAACTATGCAATGGCTATGCAATTGCAAATTAACATCAAAATTGACAACAGGTTTAAACCCAGTTTGAAACCCAACTCTCATTCAAAAATTCAAATCACAAAACTGAAATATTTTGAAAGGATTTTTTGAGAAAAAATTCATAACAACATACCAAAACTGAAATAACTCCCATTCTCAACTCCCATTCTCAAATGCCAAAACAAAAAAAATTCAAATCACAACATATTTCTAATTATCCTGGATATGAAATGAGAGTTCAGGTTTTTTAAGTGCATGGCAATTTTGAATAGGAGAGATACTGGAATGTTATAATTAATAAAAAAATAAGCACTCATAGCTCGACTACCTACCTTAACAGTCCAAATGAAGAAACCCAAGGGCTCGGGGGACCTCGCATGTGAAAACCCAACTGAAATAAAATTCACAAAGTCTCCTTGTGAACCTGCAAATGAAGCAATAAAACCAACAAAAAATACGGATACTAAAATCCACAAAAATTAGATCGACATAACTTCCCAAATGACACAAGAAGGAAATAAAAATCCAAAAGACCGCACAAACTTTTTGCATGGATATTAATAAAATTTTCCTTCTTCTACGATGGATATAGTCATACTCAGTGATTTTTTGAAGGGAGTTTTGCCCAAATCATATTTTCATCCAAAATAGTACTTAAGACAACATTTTTTTACATCGACTTATAATATCACACAACCTAAACTATATGCTAAAAGAAAAAAGCCTTAACTATGAACAAACATACACAAAAATACATTTTTGATTGAACCATGCAGTCCAACTTCAAAAACACTATCTCTCACACAGGCATTTAAAACCAACAAAATTTACATTTGAAGCTAGTGTCGTGTGTCCTGAAAATAAAAAATAAAATCATAGATTAGAATAGAAAAATTAGAAACGAAGATATATCTAATTACTTTGTAAAACTCACTTTTATTATCTTCATCATGTTTAAGCAGAAAACCTTTTCATCATAACATTATAAAAAGATGACGTGTCAAGCTCAATCCAAAGTGGAGAGTTAATAGGATGTGCAATAACCTAGATAAATTAAGAACATAAATTTCTAAGAAAAATGAATATATATTTGATAATATGGAAAATTTTAAATTTATACATTTATTTACCTTTTTTCGTTGGAGTGGTGGATGGCGTGCTTTCTGGAACCAAGCAAGCTCGGTAAGAACCATCTTCCACTTCTATAACAAAAAAGGTATTTGGATGGTCAATGAACAGGATATTTTGAAAAAAAAATCTAAGATTTTTATATTACCTCGGAAAAGGAGATTGCTTTGTCTTCAATGTGACTCATCGTCGTTGCTTGTAAAGTTCTTTTAGCAATTTGCTGAAAATAATAATAATAATAATAAGTAACTAATTTTTAATGGCAAAATGGGAATGCTTGTAACGATATGCATACCTTATCAACCTAAAATCTGATATAACCCTGTAGCCTGACATTTATGTGATTGTTTTGAAGTAACAGAACCTAAGAGAACAAAAATCTTAATGCAAACATAGTAGATAAAATATATATGTAAAATTATGATAAGAAACTTACAATTTTTGCCAAATCTGCATCATCATCTATCTATATAAAAATACAAACCAATATATTTTATGAAACAATGTATACCGAAAACTATTAAGTCATGCAATGAAATGTAGTGAAGGAAAAAATTTCTTACCCTGCCATATATGGTAATGTGTGTCCACATTTTAAAGCTTGGTAATGTATGATAATGATATAATATACCTGCATATTAGACAACAATCGATAAATAAATTTTCAAAAAGATCATTTAAACAAATAATATAAATAAAACAATGTAAAGAAAGAAAGTTAAAATACTTACATACAATTTTTAGCATACATTAGAAATCATAGTAGAACTTCTGGGTAAACGATGTTTACTGTGTTATTTATGTTGGGCTGAAGAAGGACACATACACGATCAAAAGATGTACACCTTGAAAGTGCCACATAAAGATGTCCATGACTGAAAACTGGGGTCCGCAAATCAACTCCAACGAAATTTACAGATTGTCCTTGGGCTTTATTAATCGTCATACCATATGTCACACGGACAGGAAACTGCCTTCTTGTCATATGAAAAGGTAATTCTGTAGCCGATGGTGACAAAGATATTCTTGGAATAAACACAAAACAACCGGCTTTATCCCCATTTAAAATTTGAGCTTCAATGACACGTGATGCACATCTGACAACCATCAATCGAGTGCCATTGCAGAGCCCGTCTTTAGGTGCAATATTTCGTAATAAAATAATAGGACAACCAACCTTAAGCTCAAGTGTAAACTGTGGCAACCCAGGAGGATCCAAAGAGTTTATGTACTCAGTTGGATATCTATTCATAATGGTTGGATCGGTTTCTTCATTTTCAGACAAACTGTCTGCAGCTTGATACGTAATCTTCTGTCCCAGAAAAATATTTAATGCAGCAGCATTTATAAAAGTAACATCATCATTCCGTGCAGAAAGAATTATTCGTTCAGTAAGGTATGCCGGAGTCACAGCACCCTCAATATCAAGCTGAGGATAAATTCGAAGTATTAACTCGTTTAAATCCTTGCACCTGAATATGTTAGAAGGAAGTTCTACAACTTCTGTAGGATTTGTCCCAACCTAATACATATATAGATATAATTTAAGTTTAAGGAATGTTTAAGATAAAAATAGTTCGTAAAATTGAATTAGGCTTGAAATAAAATACCTCCAAAATAAATTTTGCAAAATTTGTATTCTCAGTAGATGAGTTATTTAACCGCATATTCTGATCGAATATCAAAACTTGTACAGAGCACCATAATACAGATCGTCTCAATGAGGCACCAACAATTTCTTCTCAAACCCCCTTTGGTTTGACGGGCAAGATTTGTCGGAAGTCACCACCAAGAACAACAGTAATACCACCAAACGCTCTGTTGTTATCACAGATATCTTTTAACGATCGATCCACTGCCTCAACACAGTGCCGATGTTGCATAGGTACCTCATCCCATATTATAAGTTTCGCTTTTCTGAATAATTGTGCTTGCATGGATTGCTTGCTAAAATTACAAATTGAATTATCGTGCACATCTAACGGGATACGAAATGTGGAATGTGCAGTCCGGCCTCCGCTAAGTAGCAATGATGCAATACCGGAAGACGTGACGGTGATAACTATATTTCCAAGACTACGCAACATTGTTGCTATTGCATTGTACAAAAAAAGTCTTTCCAGTTCCAGCACCGCCGCTCAAGAAGAATGTAATACCTTTATTTTCAAATACGGATGAAGTAATTGCTGAATAAGCATTGCGTTGTGCATCATTGAGGCAATCAATGTCTTTTTGTGCATCCATTTGTTTCGCTTTATTTATAAGTTCCTGATGTTCATGCAACAATCTATTGCCAATAATTGCATTCCAATCTCCAGCAGGAAGTGGCATTTGTGGAAAGTCGTATAGACACTTACCGTACTCCTCAAGCAATTCATTGATAAGGAATTGTTACGAGGTGGAACTCGCGTACAATGAATTTGTATTATGGGGAACCAAGGGCACGGTGGTTATATGGAAATGTGGGGTTAGGTAGGCTGTTTTACAAGTGATTAGTGGGATGAAGAGGTTGGATCCGTTGCCGGTGGAGCTCACAGGATCGTATCTCGTCGGACGTAGCAGGGAAGGTCGGACGGCGGGAGGCTGACGCTGACTTTGGCCGAGGGGCGAGCTCTCCTGCAGCACGAACAACTCGTCAGAAGGGCGGGGTTGGGGTTCAACCCTTAGCCCCTCCGATGCCTAAGTCAGTAAAAGGGCTTAAATGGGGGGCTGGACACGCCGGCCGGACTAACTGTGTGTCCGCCTCGCGTGACGAGCTATAGGTGGGAGAACAAAGATATGGAGGACCTTTGCTCTCGTGTGTGAATGATAGAAGATGAGAGAGTTTTTCTAACCCCCTCTCCGTAAGAGGAGAGGGGGTATTTATACCTGACGGGTGATGATTAGGCGTGCTGAGCTGGCGCGGGTGCCAGCGGAAGCTTCGGACAAGGACATCGGGAACAGGAGTCCCTGACCCGCTTCTGTCAGGCGGCGCAACGGCCAGGGGGTGCTTTTGTCGGGATGTCAGAGCCGAAAGCGCTAACCGTCACCTGGGCCAGCCGCCCAGGGGTGCTTTGTCAGGCGATCGGGTGACGTATGCGTCAGTCGTGTCCTTATCCTAGGCCGTTTGTCGTTAGCGTTGAACTAAAGGTCTGGCTCACCTTGGGCATCGCGGTCTGGCTCACCTTGGGCGTCGCGGTTCGCGGGAATAGGACGGGCCGTTCTGGTCGGGGGTTGTCCGGCCCGGCCGCGCCCGTCAATAGGCCTGGCCTAGCTACCCCGGCGTCCCCAAGCGCGCTACCCCGGCGGGTCGGGCGGTTGCGGTTGTTCGCCTCGGCCGGTTCGGGGAGCGCTGTAAGGCGCGCCCATCTCCATGATGCCACGGGTTTTCGGGGCGGCGGCCCTTTTGTGAAATGGTGAGCTAATGGGGTATGTTAGCGAATCCGGGCGGGAGTCGGGCTCCTATGATCTTTAGGTCGTAACAATTGCCCCCGGCCTTCGAGTCTGAGGCGGTAGCCCGGCTCGGCTCGGAGGGCGAACCATATCCAACATCCCGGGCCATCGATATGGGCCTTGGGAACCACCGGGTAGTGATGGCGGCGGCTTCGGAACTCCCGCCTTAGTGGACAGTATTATGATTTGAAAGGGGGGCAGAGGAAATCGAAACGTCTCCGCGATTGATCTTGCGACACGTGGATGAGGTGACCTCTACGCCAGTCGAGGCGTCGGGGGCGTCTCGATGGGCGCCGCGTGGCAGAAGTTTGACGGCCAAGATGGCCCTAGGGCCACCTTTACTGCTAAAAGGGTCGGGGGAGGCGGTCGGCGGGAATTTTTGTCTTTCCCCGATTCTCCTCCGGCGCTCGATTTTTCTATTTGGAGCTTGCTGGCTAATCTGTCCCTTCCATCATCGGCCATCTTCTTCCGATCGCCTTCCAGGTTCAAGGGAGCAACAGGTAACAACAATTAATTTCCTTCCTTTCCGATCAATGGCTTCTCGATTCGAGAGTGGAGGAAGTAGCCGGGCGGTGCAGCCGGGGGTGCAGCGGTCCAGGGAAAGATGGTCATGGCTATCCATTGCACCGAGAGACATTGAGTCCCTCCGACCTAGGTTGGATAGGATCAACATCAGGGAGATTCGCGTGCGGTTTGTGCGGCAACCCTATGAAGTGCGGGTTCCCGGGCCGGAGGAAGCGGTGAGTTCACCGGGGGATAATGAGGTCGGGGTCTATGTCCGGTCCTTTGAGTTGGGGCTCCGCTTTCCGATCCACCAGTATTTGTTTCACTTGTTGAATTTCCTGGAGCTGCCGATATTCGCCTTAGCGCCTCGTTCCTGGGGCTTGTTAGTGGGGTTTGTCGTCTTGTGTCTTGCTTGCTCCTTGAGTCCCTCCTTGGCGTTGTTTCAGCATTTCTTCGTGATTCGGAAGTGGGGGGTGTATCATCGCATTTGCGCCAGGAGAGGGCGAGAACTCATCCTCGAGGTGCCTGATGATGTCGGCGATTGGATGAGGGAGTTCGTCTTCGTGACAGTGCCAGGTGACGTGGCACTGACGTCGAGTTGGGGGGCGCGGAATCCCTTCGTAAATGAAGGGGTGGAGCTGAGCGGGGAGGATATTGCCAAAGCTCAGATTTTGAGGGAGCTGCCCGAGGCGTGTCGTCATTGGGCGAGTCTAACGCAAAGCAGTCGGCTCGCCCAGGACTTTTGGGCCCTAGGTATCTTTGAAGTTTTGTAAACTTTGGGCTAGGCTCGCCCTGATTGTCTCTCTTTTCCTTTCGCAGGGGAAGACACGATGAGGGAGCCGGAGGAGGTGTCAGGTTCGGCCGGGGCCCCGACCTCGGAGGGTACTGATCCTCGGGGAAAAGGCAAGGGGGCGGCTAGTGAGGCAGGATCCCCGGATCGTGGGGGCGGGGCCCCCCGGGGGGAGAGATTGCACCCGGGACGGACGAAAGTCGTACAAGACCGCTCCGCCGGTGGGCCCGGTGAGGATCGCCACGAGGGCGTGCCCGCGCGAGGGGCCCGACCCTCCGTTCCCCCGCGGGTACCCGAGGTGGTCGCGCCCCGCCGGGCGCCTGTGGTTCAGAAGTGGCCATACGGGATTCCTTCGTGGGAAATGGGGGCGTCGTCAAGTCAAGCTTGTGAGGGCATTCTTATTCGTTTTAAGAGGACCCGAGAAGAGGTCGAGGCGTACCCTGATGACCATCTCCGCAAGTTCCCCTATCGAGTCAGCCACGACGATTCGGTATTCGAAGATGCGGGAGTGGCGGCGCGCCTCGCCGAGTATTGCGGGTTGCCGCGCGATCGTGAGTCGTTGACTCGCGTGGGGGCGGAGCGGCTGTGTGGCTCGGCTATATGGCATGTCGTACAGGTAAGCCGGTTTTCTTTCCTCGCCCGCCGGCTTTATGTGCCTGTGTCTCACTGATTCAAGGTTAATGTAGATGCTTACGAACGTGTTAGCCCTGCGGGGCCGTCCCTCAGCGGTCGCCACCAGGGCGGCCCTGCGTGAAGCGAAGGAGAACCTTGGCGAGGTCAGGGAGAAGCTGCGGGCCATGGAGGCGGAGCTGGAGGAGGTTAGGGCGGCCTACGGGGTGGAGAAGGGGCGGGCTGCGTACTTCGATTCGTCCAAAGCCATGGTCGAGAAGCAGCTCCAAGAGGTAACGCGGGAGAGGGATGAGATCCGGTCCAAGCGTACCTCGGAAGTTGCTAGCAAGGAATCGGTGATCGGATTACAGAGACGGTAAATAGAGGACCTGGAGGCCGCCTTAAAGACCGAGAAGAGGGAGAGGGGTCTAGCGGTGCGGCGATTGGAGGAGAAGCGGGACGCTGAGGGCAAACAGATCGAAGCCGCTATCCGTCGCTACCATAATGAGCATGTTGTGCCGATGCTGCAAGAAGCTAAGGAGGCTGCGATTCGGCAAGTGGTTAAAGACATGCGAGCTCGGTCGGTTGAGGGGCGGCGCCGCTAGAAGTGTGGGTACGGGGAGGGCCGTACATTCGTGTGAGAGGGTTATAAACAATGTGCGGTTGTAATGTGTGGAAAGTCCAATGTATGGTGCGGTTTCTAGGTAAATACATTGTTATTGTCTTGTGTCGAAATGTATTCCTGCTTGGTTTGCTCGTAGAATGTCCGATTTGTGGGGGACGTGATTGCCCCCAACTTCGCTCTGCCGGGGATTCCGGGAGAGGGGAGTTGAGATGAGTCGGGTTATGTGTCGGTTTGCTCGGGAGCCCGTGCCAAGTGTTGGGATTGAGATTCACACGAGGTAAGCGGCGATATCCTGTGACGGCCGGGCCGAAGGCGAGCGGAAAAGTCAATGCTACGAGGGAAGGTCCTGCTTTTGGCCGCCCTGACATGTGTCAGGCCGAATATTGGGTCCAACTCTGGCCTTTTGTTTTGGCCAGACTGACGGAGGTCGGACCAAATCTTGGATCTAGCGCTGATTTCATGCTTTGGCCGGACTGTCGGCAGCCGGACCACATTTTGGATGTAGCGCTGATCTCAAGCTTTGGCCGGACTGTCGAAGGCCGGACCAAATCTTGGAACTAGCGCCGATATCATGCTTTGGCCGGACTGTCGGCAGCCGGACCACGTTTTGGATCTAGCGCTGATCTCATGGGGTAATTTCAAATGAGGGTAATCATTTCGCAGGGATTTGGGCGGGAATTGATGCGGTCGCATGACTTTACGTCAGCCTGGCGAATCGACGGAGGGGAGGGTGGCGAGCCAGAGGACGGCGGGGCGGCGGGAGATTCCGTGGAGGGAGAGGGCGTCGTGTTTGGCGGAAGCGCCAAGTAGGTTTTTGGAGACCCCCCCCCCCACCTTTTTTGTGGTGTAAAAACGAAAGAAAGTAAAGATTCGCCTGGCTTGCCCCCGCATTTATTTGATTTTCCGCCTGTGTATGCCTATATGTACTTTCTAAAGTTACGCCTTGGTGCGGCTATTTAGATCCTGGCATGGGGGGGAATCGTGGTAGCTCCCTCTATTACTCGTAGCGCGTCCGATAGGATTTACAACCGGGTTTCCCTCTTCCCCCCCCCCCCCCTTTCGAGGGTAGGGCGGGTCCAGGTGTAACCGAGCTATAACTAGTGGTTTAAACGGGATTAGCCTTCGGTCCTTCCATTGGCTATTATTGATATTTTAATTAAACAGGGTCGCCACGTAGGCGTAGTAATGAATCGGCCCGTGTGCGTAACATTGTATCTGCCCGTAGGCGTTACCGTGTGTCGCTCTAGGTAGGTTGAGGTTCCCATCGCAGCCGATCCGCCTTTTTCTGGTGTTGTGCCCCTGATAAGGGGCGTGGAGTGGATTTAGCGGGTTCCTCCTCGACGTTAGCGGGTTCCTCCTCGACGTAGGGGTGGATGGTCACGTCGGAGCCAGGCAGTGGCTTTGGCCTTCGATTCCAGAATTGGGGGGAGAGGGAGTCCTTGGTGGTTGTTCTATCCCAAGGGGCCCTGCTGCTCGCCTCGTCTGGAGTCTCTGCGTGGTAGGCGTGGAGGGACGCGGGCCGCTGTCCCCCTTGTACGGCCTCCTGGCCTATGCGGTCCGGGAAAGGCCGATGAGTGGAAGGGGGTGCTGCAGGTGTAAGTGGAGTAGCCAGTTCCGTCGGGCCGGCGCTCGGGGATACGTTCCCCTCGGTTGGGGCGACGCGGGCGGTTGCCGGTGTGGCCGGTGAGGTGATTTGGCAGGTCTGTCCCCTCCATCGGGTTGTCTGCCAGCCACGCCTACGTACGAAGGGCGTCCGTGGAGAGGTCCGGCAGGTCAGTGGAGCCCCAGCTCCCCTGCCTTAAGTTGTCTAACGGAAGGAGGGGAGTAGCAGGCTGAGCCACCGTCGTGTAAGGGGAATATCCTGTTGGGGGGATTGTTTACTTTGGGGGTCGGCGTGGCTCGCATTTTCCGTGTATTTTGAGGGAGATGTGTCAAAACGACTAGTCCTTCTGCACACCCTTCCCCTCGCCTTTCTCCCTCTCCTCAAGGAAGTTGGGGGGATTTATAATGATGAATTTCTGCCCTTATTCACTCTTTATTGACAGTCGGGGCCGTCTTGTAATTTCGTTCTTAAGGAGGGCGTTCCCGATGGGTGACTGGTGATGTGACCCTTCAGGCATGCATGACACTTGACAGGGGTGTTGGTCCCGAGTGTCCTTCTTGGGTGGATAGGTCAACTCGGGTGTCGGCTTTATGGAGATCAGGCATTACTCCTCAGGGATGGCTCTGCGTTGGAGTTGCATTGATACGCGGTCCTTGAGTAGCCTCCCGAGGTGTGAGAGGGGCAGCGAGGATTGGTCCTGCCCCGGAGTCTGAGAGGGCGGGTATTGGGCCGTCGCCTCCACGCAGATGGCGCTCCGGTTTGGGTGGCCAAGCTCAGTGAACTTGCCCCGGAGGTCTTCCTGGGGGGGAGCGAGTACGCAGCTCGGCCCGTGCCCCTCTCCGGTTTGGGTGGCGAGGATTGGTCCTGCCCCGGAGCCTTTGAGAGGGCGGGGTATGGGGCCGTCGCCTCCCCGCAGCCTCTATAGTCGGACGGGTATTGGGCCGTCGCCTACCCCGCATATGGCGCTCCGGTTTGGGTGGCCAAGCTCAGTGAACTTGCCCCGGAGGTCTTCCTGGGGGAGCGAGTACGCAGCTCGGCCTGTGCCCCTCTCCGGTTTGGATGGCGAGGATTGGTCCTGCCCCGGAGTCCTTGAGAGGGCGGGGTATGGGGCCGTCGCCACCCCGCAGCCTCTATAGTCAGACGGGTATTGGGCCGTCGCCTACCCTGCATATGGCGCTCCGGTTTGGGTGGCCAAGCTCAGTGAACTTGCCCCGGAGGTCTTCCTGGGGGGGAGCGAGTACGCAGCTCAGCCCGTGCCCCTCTCCGGTTTGGGTGGCGAGGATTGGTCCTGCCCCGGAGTCTTTGAGAGGGCGGGGTATGGGGCCGTCGCCTCCCCGCAGCCTCTATAGTCGGACGGGTATTGGGCCGTCGCCTACCCCGCATATGGCGCTCCGGTTTGGGTGGCCAAGCTCAGTGAACTTGCCCCGGAGGTCTTCCTGGGGGGGAGCGAGTACGCAGCTCGGCCCGTGCCCCTCTCCGGTTTGGGTGGCGAGGATTGGTCCTGCCCCGGAGTCTTTGAGAGGGCGGGGTATGGGGCCGTCGCCTCCCCGCAGCCTCTATAGTCGGACGGGTATTGGGCCGTCGCCTACCCCGCATATGGCGCTCCGGTTTGGGTGGCCAAGCTCAGTGAACTTGCCCCGGAGGTCTTCCTGGGGGGGAGCGAGTACGCAGCTCGGCCCGTGCCCCTCTCCGGTTTGGGTGGCGAGGATTGGTCCTGCCCCGGAGTCTTTGAGAGGGCAGGGTATGGGGCCGTCGCCTCCACGCAGCCTCTATAGTCGGACGGGTATTGGGCCGTCGCCTACCCCGCATATGGCGCTCCGGTTTGGGTGGCCAAGCTCAGTGAACTTGCCCCGGAGGTCTTCCTGGGGGGAGCTAGTACGCAGCTCGGCCCGTGCCCCTCTCCGGTTTGGGTGGCGAGGATTGGTCCTGCCCTGGAGTCTTTGAGAGGGCAGGGTATGGGACCGTCGCCTCCCCGCAGCCTCTATAGTCGGACGGGTATTGGGCCGTCGCCTACCCCGCATATGGCGCTCCGGTTTGGGTGGCCAAGCTCAGTGAACTTGCCCCGGAGGTCTTCCTGGGGGGGAGCGAGTACGCAGCTCGGCCCGTGCCCCTCTCCGGTTTGGGTGGCGAGGATTGGTCCTGCCCCGGAGTCTTTGAGAGGGCGGGGTATGGGGCCGTCGCCTCCACGCAGCCTCTATAGTCGGACGGGTATTGGGCCGTCGCCTACCCCGCATATGGCGCTCCGGTTTGGGTGGCCAAGCTCAGTGAACTTGCCCCGGAGGTCTTCCTGGGGGGGAGCTAGTACGCAGCTCGGCCCGTGCCCCTCTCCGGTTTGGGTGGCGAGGATTGGTCCTGCCCCGGAGTCTTTGAGAGGGTTGAACTGAAATTGTCATGTAGAAAAGGCGAAATTCGAATATAAACAGAAAGGAACAAGGTACTTCGTTCAGAGCTTACAGTTCCCGGCTACGTCGTGACCTGCGCACCGCGCCCCCTGGGAGTGATTAGCCCGTCCCTCTCAAGGGGGGGAGGGTGGTGGCGGTGGTGGGCGTGTGGTCGATCCTGTTTCCCTCGGCAGTGGCATCGGCCGGAGCTAACTCTGGCTGGTGTGGGTCATAACTCCGCCTCGGGGAGTCGATCTTCAGGTTCACCACTGGTCCTTTGTGCTTGGTCGACCCTACGTAGCAGCTCCTAGACAGCTTCTGGCTTCCTCGTACGATCCCCACCCCTCGGGGGGTCTGGAACTTGACCATCTGATGGAGGAGGCTGGGGAGCGCTCCAATGGCCGACATGTAAGGCCGTCCTATGATCCCATTGTACGCCGACATAATTTCGACCACAACGAATAGCGTCATTCGAGTGACGACCTGTGGCTCTTCTCCGAGGGTTATCGGCAAGGTGATCATTCCCATGATGGGGGTCGAGTGACCGGTGAAACCGACGAGGGGTCCAATGCAGGGTCTCAGGTCCGTCGGCCTTAACCCTATCTTCCCGATTGTGGACATGAACAGGATGTCGCAAGAGCTCCCTGTGTCGATCAGGAGGCGGCTGACGATGGCCGTCCCAATCTGTGCCTCGATGACGATGGCGTCGTCGTGGGGCTGCTCGATCCCCTCTAGATCCTCGTCGCTGAATGTAATGGGAGGGTAGGCCATCCTTCTCCCTCTCTGGTCCCCTCCAAGACCCGCCGTCATTACTTTTCTGGCATACGCCTTTTTGCCTGACGACGATGCCCCTCCTGACGATGGCCCGCCGCATATCGTGTTTATGCGCATGACGGGTTTCGGGGGTGGAGCTCTTCTCGCTCGTCATTTGCCGGAGGGTCCGCCCTCCGTGCCCTTCGGTGGTTCCCATCTTCCAGGTCCGGTCTCCGGCCTCCGACGAAGTCCCCCAGGTGGCCCGCCTGGATCAGCCGCTCGATTTCCCTTTTGAGGGTGAAGCAGTTGTCGGTGTCGTGGCCGTGGTCCCGGTGGTATCGGCAGTATTTCTTAAAGTCTCTCCGGGCGGGGTCCGACTTCATTTCTCGGGGCGGCTCCGGCAGCAGTCCGGCCCGTGTAGCCACAGCCATCACCTCAATCAAGGAGGCATTGAGTTGCGTGTAATGTGCCCGTAGGGGGCCTTCTTGTCTCGGGAGGGCTCGAGGGAGCCCTTGGGCCGGAGCGAAATCGCGCGCCGGGCCAGGTCGATCTTGCGGGCGAGGCCCGAGCGGTTCCCTCCTTGGTCTGGCCAGTTGGTCGCGACCACGGTGTCCCTCGTCCAGCCTCGGCAGTGGGTGTGACCGGGGTTCGCCTTGGGGGGGTTTCACCGGGGGGAACAAGGTCTTGGTGCCGAGAGTCTCCTCGGCCAACGCGTGTCTCTCCGCCATAGCAACCAATGCCTCATAGTCGGTTGGTGGATCCCGGAGCAGGGACTTGTGGAGGCTCCGAGTCCGCAACACCGATTTGAAGGCCAGCATAAGCACCTCATCGCCACACGTCACCACCGCTCGCCTCTCCTCCTGAAAACGGCGGAGGTATCTACCCGTTGTCTCTCCTTCTCCTTGGACTATCGTGCTGAGATAGTCTAAGGGCTTCTTTTTCGTCCGCCCGGCCCGGAACTCTTGGCAGAACTTGTGGGATATTTCGCCAAAGCTCCCTACGGACCTCGCGGGCAAGCCAAAGTACCAGTCCAACGCGGTGTCCCTCAGGCTTTGGGAGAAATGTCGGCATAGGAACGCCTCGTCCACGTCCTGGGCCTCCATCGCCCCCCGGTATTGTTGCACGTGCGTGAGGGGGTCGCCCCTTCCATTGTACATGGCCAAGTGAGGGGGTTTGAACCTTATGGGCCTTGGGGCGGACGTGATCCACCGTGCGAGTGGCGTGGCTTCCCCCGGGTAGGTTGGGCGGCTCGGTGTATCCCCTCTCCGCCATTCGGGGGTTCGGCTTCGATCGCGCCACAGCCGACGACGGTCCTCCGTCCCCGGGGAGTAGCCCGTCTGTCGCCCGGCGGGGCTCCTTCCCCGGGTCGAAGACTCGACGGGTTGCGGGTTATGGTTCTCCCAGCGCCAGCGCCTCCCGGCCAGCTCTCCTCGGGCCTCCATCCGTTCTTGATTCTCCCGAAGGAGTCTTTCGCGCTCGGCGGAGAGGAAGCGTAGTTGTCGACAAACGGCTTCCTCATGCAGGGTATCGGAGGGGTGGCGCTGGTGATGCGGGCCGCCTCCTCCAGTCGGGGATCTGTTCAGCAACGGGTCCCGCCCGTTCCCGGGCCGCCGGCCCGTCGCCGTCTCTTCGAGGACTCCTTGGTTGCTCCTATTTTCTTTCCTTAGCCTCTCGCGCTCCGCGACGATGAAGCGAAGTTGGCGGCGGGCGGCCTCTTCTTCCTGGTAGGCCCTCCGGGCGGTCTCGGCCGCCTCGTCCAGACGCCTTTGCGCGGCGGCTGCCTCCCCCAGGCGCCTCCACCGCTGCGCAACTTCTATCTCCTCTTCCAGGAGCCTTTGTTGGGCTGCAATCTCCTCAGCGAGCCCCCTGTGCTCCCCCTCCTCCTCGAATTGAGGGTGGAGGTTCCGCCTCACATTCTGGGGCTCTGAGGGGCCGGGTGGACGCTCCGTTCCAGCCGTCTGATGGCCTCCCCCGGCCTGAGTAACGGCCTCGAAGCTTTTCAGGACGACGCGTGATGAAGTAGGTTCAGTTTCGGTGCGCACGCCCGGAAGGGCGTCGGACGTCGGGGTGATTTGTAGAGAGAGCGGCTCCTGATCCACGGGATCCTTGCCGTGGTCAGGGTTCCGCGAAATTGGCATGAAGTCTAACATGGGTGTGACCCTTCGTTCCCACAGACGGCGCCAATTGTTACGAGGTGGAACTCGCGTACAATGAATTTGTATTATGGGGAACCAAGGGCACGGTGGTTATATGGAAATGTGGGGTTAGGTAGGCTGTTTTACAAGTGATTAGTGGGATGAAGAGGTTGGATCCGTTGCCGGTGGAGCTCACAGGATCGTATCTCGTCGGACGTAGCTGAGGAAGGTCGGACGGCGGGACGCTGACGCTGACTTTGGCCGAGGGGCGAGCTCTCCTGCAGCACGAACAACTCGTCAAAAGGGCGGGGTTGGGGTTCAACCCTTAGCCCCTCCAATGCCTAAGTCAGTAAAAGGGCTTAAATGGGGGGCTGGACACGCCGGCCGGACTAACTGTGTGTCCGCCTCGCGTGACGAGCTATAGGTGGGAGAACAAAGATATGGAGGACCTTTGCTCTCGTGTGTGAATGATAGAAGATGAGAGAGTTTTTCTAACCCCCTCTCCATAAGAGGAGAGGGGGTATTTATACCTGACGGGTGATGATTAGGCGTGTTGAGCTGGCGCGGGTGCCAGCGGAAGCTTCGGACAAGGACATCGGGAACAGGAGTCCCTGACCCGCTTCTGTCAGGCGGCGCAACGGCCAGGGGGTGCTTTTGTCGGGATGTCAGAGCCGAAAGCGCTAACCGTCAGCTGGGCCAGCCGCCCAGGGGTGCTTTGTCAGGCGGTCGGGTGACGTATGCGTCAGTCGTGTCCTTATCCTAGGCCGTTTGTCGTTAGCGTTGAACTAAAGGTCTGGCTCACCTTGGGCGTCGCGGTCTGGCTCACCTTGGGCGTCGCGGTTCGCGGGAATAGGACGGGCCGTTCCGGTCGGGGGTTGTCCGGCCCGGCCGCGCCCGTCAATAGGCCTGGCCTAGCTACCCCGGCGTCCCCAAGCGCGCTACCCCGGCGGGTCGGGCGGTTGCGGTTGTTCGCCTCGGCCGGTTCGGGGAGCGCTGTAAGGCGCGCCCATCTCCATGATGCCCCGGGTTTTCGGGGCGGCGGCCCTTTTGTGAAATGGTGAGCTAATGGGGTATGTTAGCGGATCCGGGCGGGAGTCGGGCTCCTATGATCTTTAGGTCGTAACAGGAATAATCCATAATCTTCAAGTTGGCCTTGAGTTGGGCTAGAAAGTGCAAATAAAGTGTGTAGTTTATGTGGAAGATCATCGCAAATGTGCATTGAAAATTCATTCCATAATGCAAGGGGGTCGATCGGCGAACATTCGATAAGAATAATACAAAACAGTCTTCATAATTGATATCCTGTTTTCATAATGGAAGCCTCGGAAAGACATTGTCTCCACTCGGAATCATCTTCAAGAAGACCTCTTGCAATACATGTTGCTTTAAATGTAGGGTACTCGATAGTATTATATGTGCGTAAATTTTCCCACGATGTTGGTCCTTTAACAACTGTTAGTAT
Source organism: Scilla litardierei (assembly GCA_030789695.1). Lineage (NCBI taxonomy): Eukaryota > Viridiplantae > Streptophyta > Magnoliopsida > Asparagales > Asparagaceae > Scilla > Scilla litardierei. The sequence continues at coordinate 184,071,009 of CM061141.1, read as the reverse complement.
CAACCGTAGATAAAATCGCTCACCAGAATTAGGGGATGCAAAATACAGTCTACCTATTGCATATCCAGATTGTCTTGGAGTCCAGACCTTTGTTGACGAATGCCACACAAACTTTTGAGCAAATTCTTGATATGTGAGATCATGTGCAGATTCATTCAAAGCGCAACATGTAAAAAATTCAGTCAAAGTTGTCTTCTCGTTTTCAGCCCTTGACCTTATTGCATTTACATCTTCATCTGGGTCAAAAATAACACGGTGTTGACCTGGTAAATGAAGTATCAATCTTTGAACAGACGGAATCTCCTGATGTAAGGGATGCTCAAATATTCGCCAAGCTGCCTCAGGTGGTCCAATATATCTTGCATCAAGGTATTGTTGGATCTCATCTACTGCGCCCAACACCATTGTGGTCCGATCATGGCCTTTATAAATATACTTATGAATGTACTTCACACATCTTACCCCAGCACAAACTTCTACATTAATATGGCAGTTAAATCGTCTTGAGAGATACATGTTGTACGGAACAACATCGCGGTTATCAACTTGATGCCCCCTTACAGTATATCGATGTTCATTATTACGACGATGATAAATAGGATATCCATCACGATCCATGGTTGTTGCATCTGCATAATTTCGAGGGTATTTCTTACTACATTTACCATTTTCCATACATGAAGCATTTGGATTTCGAACACCACATGGTCCATGTACCATACATTTTGACTCGGTATCGAATAATGCAGAATCTTGAGCAGGATCAGGAAATTCAGCACAAACAATTCTATCCACTTGATCACATGTATGAATCTTATCTGGACCACGAAGAAAGAAAAGAGCATGCATATGTGGAAGACCCCGTTTCTGAAATTCAATTGTAAATACATGCGCTACTTTCTTTCCAAATACATTATTAACATCAATCTCCTTCATCAAAGCCTTTCTTTTTAACTCAAATACACGTGCAACTAAATCTGCCCGGTCGGTAGCCTTTTGATTGGGTAGTAGAGCCGAAGTAATTTCCGGCCACTTTGGATTTGCAGTCATGGTAAGAAAAATATCCGGGTGCTGGTTATAACGTGTGATATCCATTGAGTCTTGAAAGATTTCAAACATGTGACGGGCACTGCCAGTGAAAGATGAGGGAAGTATCATTCGCTGTCCAATTTGGTCACATTTGACATAGGCATCAATATCTGCAAGACCCTGATATAGCTCTGAGCGGAGTTTTCTTTGATTAAGTTTGATGAATGTCAAACGATGTTGCTCAGTTGCTGCCCAAGCATCAACTATGAACTCTTGGAATAATTTTCCAGCTCTCAAAATTGCAGAATACTCATTATGTCTTTCAAATAGACGGTAGCTATAAAACTCACACATGGTAAGTCGTCTATTTGAGGATTTGTTTTGAACTGGATCACACTGCTTCAACTCAGGTTCCCATCCAAGCTGACCATCAGGAAATAATAAGCCATAGTGTAATGGTAAGTATGCAGGATGAGCCTCATTAATTTGCATTAATTGATTATTTCCTCGTAGATGTAAAATAATATCTCGCATCCCGGAAGGTCGATAGCCATCTCCAGGTAAAATAACAGCAATTTCATCTACGGTTGGGAGGTTATAACGGCGACGATCCTTGTTTGAATTGTAATGGAGATATACAGGAAGATCATGACCACATAAATCTGCTTGAGATAAAACAGAATAAGCCTGACAATATAGTTGGATGAATGTGTTTATGTCCGATAGACAATTTTGAATAATTTGTAAGACATCCCTTCTCAAATGTGGATTTCTATTACTTCGTAGCTCTATAGCAGAATCCGGATCATATATATAAAGTTGACAATAACTTGCTGTTTGATCCAGTTGTGGCAGAAGTGATCCTGTTCGATGGCGTAATTCTTCATGAATAGTAAATATGTTCGGGCCTCTGCCAGCAATCAATCTTTGATCCATTGTCGCACCAAGGCTGGTAAATGCATTAGCTGCATTATACTCCCGAGTATACTTTTGAAATGATTTGGATTGCTCACTGTCCCCATCATATAAGTCACGAAGTGCTGGAGGGGGTTCATTAAGTTTCTCCAATTTTACTTTTCCTTGCAAACAACATGTTCCAAAGTAAAGTGTTGTCAAAGTTGACCTCGACAACTGTTCATCCAACCAATGTAAGGCCGAACAATGAGGGCATGGAATGTTCATTAAACCAAGATAATGTCGACCATAAGCATCCTGTGTTGACGGACCACCTCTATGATGAGTTGACCTACATACTAACATCGAAGCTGAGCGATCTTCTTGTTCAGCATGAGAAGTTGCGAATGGAGGTGTTATTTGAGGTATACTGATAGGAGTCATATATCGCGATATGTTTTGTAGTTCTTGTTCTCGTTCTCTCCTTTGACGTTGAGCTAAATACCTATCCAAAATAGCACCAACATTATATAAAATCACATTACATTAAAGTAGATTAGATTGTATAGATAATAACCTGGTAGATGGCTCAGCATCTTGGGCAAATATCGTAGCGTTTTGCGAGACTGGGACCTCATCTTCATGTTCAACAGGAGAAGTTGGTAATGCATGAGTGCTTTGAGGTATATCAAGTATACTGTTAGGAGTCATATATTGAGTTATGTTTCCTTGTTTTTGTTCTCGATCTCGCCTTCTGCGTTGAGCTAAAGACCTATCCAAATTACACCCAAACTAATTACACTTAAAATACATGATGGTAGTATAGATTTTATGGTTAGTCGGGTGGATAATAACCTGACAGATGGTCCAGGTACTTGTACAGAAGTCATAGCGTTACGAGAGGCTAAGACAACATCTTCTTGTTCAACCTGGGAAGTTGTCATTGCTGGTGTTATATAAGGCATATCAAGGACACTGTCAGAAGTCAGAGCGTGAGATTTGTTTCGTTGTTCTTGTTCACGCTCCCGATCTCGCCTTCTGCGTTGAGCTAAAGACCTATCCAAATTACACCCAAACTAATTACACTTAAAATACATGATAGTAGTATAGATTTTATGGTTAGTCGGGTGGATAATAACCTGACAGATGGTCCAGGTACTTGTCCAGAAGTCATAGCGTTACGCGAGGCTGAGACAGCATCTTCTTGTTCAATCGGGAAAGTTGTCATTGCTGGTGTTATATGAGGCATATCAAAGACACTGTCAGAAGTCAGAGCATGAGATATGTTTCGTTGTTCTTATTCACGCTCTCGATCTCGCCTTTTGCGTTGAGATAAAGACCTATCCAAATTACACCCAAACTATTTACACTTAAAATACATGATAGTAGTATAGATTTTATGGTTAGTCGGGTGGATAATAACCTGACAGATGGTCCAGGTATTTGTCCAGAAGTCATAGCGTTACGCGAGGCTGAGACAACATCTTCTTGTTCAACCAAGGAAATTGTCATTGCTGGTGTTATATGAGTCATATCAAGGACACTGTCAGAAGTCAGAGCGTAAGATATGTTTCGGTGTACCTGTTCACGCTCTCGATCTCGCCTTCTGCGTTGAGCTAAAGACCTATCCAAATTACACCCAAAAATAAATACAATGAAAATACATAATAGTAGAATAGATTTTATGTTTAGTCGGGTGGATAATAACCTGACAGATGGTCCAGGTACTTGGCCAGAAATCATAGCGTTACGCGAGGCTGAGACAGCATCTTCTTGTTCAACCGGGGAAGTTGTCATTGCTGGTATTATATGAGGCATATCAATGCCACAGTTAGAAGTCAGAGCGTGAGATATGTTTCGGTGTTCTTGTTCACGCTCTCGATCTCGCCATCTGCGTTGAGCTAAAGACCTATCCAAATTACACCCAAACTAATTACACTTATTAGTGTAATGGCCAAATAAGCTGCATCACTACATCATTACTTGGGTTATGTTGGGTTATGTTATTGGGTTAACAGTTGAATCTCTACATCAGAAATGTTATCTGGAATATGAGTTAAATTTGAGTGTAGTAGTTTTAACCCAATTACATTATCTCTACCCCTATAGGGTTGGGTTATTGGGTTATGTATAAATTTGCTATTGGGTTATGTTGTATGAATGTTATTCCAAGTAATGGCCAAGTTATTTACTGTTAACCCAATTAAACACAATAACTGTTGACCCGAAGATCATGCAAAAGAGCAATGTCAAGCAAATGTTTAATGTAGGTAAAGCAAAAAAAATCATGTTCCAAAGCCGTAAGTCTGGGGGCAATCCCCCCAGCCAGCGCAGACGCCGACCGGTCCTAAGCCGAGGAACTTCACCCTCTCTGACCGACTACATCGCTCGTAAGTCTGGGGGCAATTCCCCCAGCCAGCACAGACGTCAACCGGTCCTAAGTCGAGGAGCTTCGCCCTCGCTGACCGACTCCGTTGCTCATAAGACTGGGGGCAGCCCCCCCAGCCATTAAGGGCGTCAACCGACTTGTCCACTCGAGGGGCAAGGGGCGACCTCCCGGAGAAAAGTGGCGAGCGACCACCATCAGCAGAGGAACCGAGGTCGCAGCAACAAAGCAAAATGCGCGGGAAATTCAAGTAGGTCAATTTCATTTCCAATAATTAACCGAGGTACAAAAGTGTGTCTTTTTTACAGGAAATCGAAGTGGAGAAACCTACTTACAAATAATCCGCTCTCGGCAAACAACAAAATTCGTCACCCACGAAAACTAGGGTAACGCCGGTAGAGCGAAACTTGTCGACCAAGAACACAAAGTTGCTGGCTTAAACGAACATCCTTGCAATCAGCAATTGTTTGCTCCGAAGCAGAGAACCGGTAAAGAAGCCAATGGAGATTGCGAGGTCAGGGATCCATTTCAAGTAGACCGGGCCAAAGCGAAGCGGATGCTAAAAAATTTGAGGATAAAAACAAGGATGACAGGCCGGGAAGGACGACCTAGGGGACCCGGGCTCGAGAGGACGCATCCTCGGGCGCCTCGCCCTGCTCGGAGCGAGGGGGATCGACAGGCGGAGGGGCTTGTCGGATGCGCTCCGCACAATCCCTGAAGGAGGACTGGACGACTTCGACGATCCGGGGGCCGATAAGGTCTTCATATTTACCGAAGGCCTCCCTGAGGACCTCGAAGATCCTCTCCCCCAGAGTCCCGACGACGCCCCTCTCCACCTCATCCGCAAACTGCGCCACCTGACACCGATCCAACAGTTCCCTCTGAAACTCCTCCCTCTCCAGGCGGAACGACTCCGCCGCTTCCTCGGCCGACCGCCGAGCGTCCTCCAACTTTCCCTGGAGGTCGTCCACTCGTCTCTCTAGCTCGGCCACCCGGAGCTTGAGTTGCCGAGACTCCATATGGGCCGCCACCGCAGCTACCTCCGTAGCCCCAGCCCGATCGTGGTCCCTCGCAGAGGACTCCTCCAGCTCCCTCAAACAGACAGCTCGACGCTGCGACTCGACAGCGAGTGTTGAACCCTGAACGACAAGACATGAGCCAAGAAGAGAGCGAAAGAAAGAAAGGGACAGCGGGATAGCCAGACCTGTTGAAGGATCCAGACCAAGGTGTCTGACACCTTGTCGGCGGGGGCCCTCTCGAGGAGACTACGGTCCCGGGGGAGGACGGAGCCCTCGGCCAACTGTTGAGCCAAGGCTCGGTCGACAAACACCGAATCCCCGGGGGTGACCTCGAGGGAGGCCGAGCTGCTCGCCAACAGGGCACCTATTCCTGATAATGGAGGCGGAGACGCTGCGATGGGGGTGGTCGTCAGGGTCACTGGAAGATCCTCGGCGGCCACCGCCGGGGGCACGGAGCACACCGGACTGGAGGGATCCACGCCTTCCTTCCTCCTCTTCCCTCCGTGAGGCTCGGCAGGCGTCGAAAGGGAGCGCTTCCGCCTCGTGCCACCTCCACCCTCGGGGACAAGAGGGGGCACGCCAAGCACAAGAGGAGCTGCACCGGACCCGTCGTTACCCCCCGCAACTTGGGCTGGTGGGACAGATCCGGCCCTTGCGACCCCCCCGGGGAGGAGACTACCAGAAGAAGAGGCGGGAGGCGCGGCCACCACCTTGCCCACGGTGGGCTCGGCTCGGCGCACCTCCTCCTCAACGGTCCGCCGAGGTGCCCTTCCCGAGGTGCTACCTCGGCTCCGAGCGGCTCCACGACGAATCAGCTCATCAACGTTGCGGGTGAACTCGCGACCAGCCATTCCTGCAAGCGAAACCAAAATCAGGGTAAGCCACATGGCAATCCAGGACTGAAAAAGCGACCTACCCGGAGACCACAAGACGGCCTTCAGGAGTAGGTCGTCCAGCAAAGGCCAGATAGACTTCGCCTCCAAGGGGAGGGCCGACAGCAGCGCGACGGCCGCCTGATCAGCCTCGGAGAGGGTTAGCGTCGGGCAAGGCCGACCCGACCCACCCCAACCTGTCAAAATCTGGGCATCCTCAAGGAAGACCACGAAGACATAATCCGAGCTCCAATCCCCCGCCCAGTGGGGTAGCCCGATCAGGCATTCCCTCCCCGCGCGGGCTCAGATGTGCAACCATGACCCTAGACCGACCGTCTGGATCTGATAAAAATAGAAGAGAAGGGGGAGAGATGGCTCCAGACCGCGAGTACAGCAGAGCATCACAAAGCCCGTCAGAACCGCAACCGAACAGGGGGTGAACTGGCAAAGGGGCACCATGAGGTACTCCATGACTTGGATAAAGAAGGGATTGAGCGGGAAACGAAGACCCAGACGGAACATCTCGACGTAAACGCCAACTTCATTTCTCCTCGGAAGACAGATCCGCTCGTCGATGAAAGGGACTCGAACATCATACAGGTGACAGAGGTACCTTCCCCGGATCTCCGCAGCCGCCAGAAAAGAAGTCCTCGACAGCGTTCTGAGGACAACCGGAGGTACATTAAGCCGCACGGCAGCCGACGCCACATCATCGCCAGCATAGTCTGGGAAGAGCTTCCCCTTCCCTTTATCTCGGAGGAAACGGCTCCCCGAGGAGGAACCGGATCCCACAGATCGGGGCCCGCCCCGCCTGGACTCAGGAGGATCCCTCGCCCCTTGGCCAGAGCCACCTATCCTAAGGGCAGCCATAATATGAATATGGGAAAGGAGTTACCTTTTTGTTTATTTGGAGAAGACAAGGAAACGAAGGTGGCGGGAGACTCCAAGTTTGTGGAAAGCCCGGAACAGAGGGAAGAGCGAGGAAGAAGTTGGGATCAACGCAGCCGGGGCACTTATATACAAGACCCAGGGGAGAATTCGAAACGCCTGACAGGAACGCGTGGCAAGCCTCAAAGAGCCGGCGGCGTATCGAAATCGGTGCCAAGGGAAGTCCTATCGATCCGCCTCATCATAACCTTCATTTATGACCGCGCCTCGACTGACGCGTCACTCGGAACCCCAGGAGTCACATCGGTCGAACCGAGCCGGCCAAGGCCGATCGGCCCCACCGATGGGGGCAATTGATACGTCTATTTTGCGGAGGCCCAACAGCATGGGCCCAAAGGCGCAGCCTACAACGCGAAATCATGGGAGGTCCAAGCCCACCAAACGAAGCCCGAAAGACATGAACCCAGAAACCCAACTACCGATCAGAAGCCCGTCTGCGAGATCAGTCCCGCCCGACAAGGCCCCCTAGAGGACCCCCGAACGGCGATCCGACCCGACCCCGAAAACGCGCAAGTCACTCGCCCACTCCAGCGATAACCGTTCCCCCAGGACCGCGACCACTTAATGGCCGTTATGGGGAGGTGCTGGCATGGCGCAGGGAGCGGCGATGGGGAGGCGGATTGAGGGGGCACGATCGGGGGCGGACGAGGGACGTGAGTCATGGGTAATCACGACGGGAGGCATATAAAAGGGCTAGGAGGACGACTGGACAAAGGACCGCATCTGAGGTAACAAAACATAAGGTACTCCATCAACGACCTAGTTCCCCCATTTCATCTCCTTCCCCCCGCTCGCGCCGGAGGACGTCGTTCCGATCTCCTCTCGAGTCGAACCGTCCCCGCCGAGCCTCCTCTTTCAGATCATCATCTGACTTAGGCATCAGAGGGGATTTGGCTGGAACCAAGGTCCGGCCTCCCTGACGAGTGTTCTCGTCTGTTCAGGAGGACGTCAGATCCACGGGCCGAGGCTTCCCATCCGCCCCACGCCGGCCGCGCATCAAGCAAGACGACCGAGGCTACCACTCGTCGTCCGACCGACCGAGGCCGAGCGCATCCATCCGAGCCGAGGCTTCCCCTCCGCTCCGCATCGGCCGTGCATCAAGACAAGGCGCCGAGGCTTCCCCTCGTCGTCCGACTGTCCGAGGCCGAGCATCTCACACCGGGCTGAGGCTTCCCCTCAGCCCCCTTGAGGCCGAGGATCCAGACCCGGCCCAGCTGACGTGCTCCACGTCGTCTGCAACTCCGATTCGCGTCGCGTCTGCACGTGCTCGACGCAGCCAAGGGACCCAAATCGGCCCCTTGACCACGTTGACAGGGCAGTCCACGGTCAACGCTTCTGTAGTGAGAAAACACTCTGAAACAGAAGGGAAGCGGGAAGAAGGACATTGGTCATCCGTGACAAACAAGCCTGGGATGTGGCTTGGATATGGAGGGAGCAGGAGGTCGTCATCATGATCGATGATTCCACCAGCAAATGTCAAGGCCTCGTGGATAACTTCCAGGTTATCCCCTTTATACTCCTTAAGTTTGCTGAGCAGCATCTTCCGGCTTCTGTCAGTCTGGAACATGGAAGATTCTCTTTCATATCTTTGTTGCTGTTGGAAAGCCTGAATGTCAAAACCACATGGCGGTTAAGTCATATTCGAACGTGAACCAACATAGAAGAAAGAAATTCCTTCTACGAACAGATAACTATACAAAACAATTTTCTCAAGATCCTCCGTGTTACGCATTTAATTATTTACACATACAAACTCGAAAAACTGGGAACAGAATAAAGCTTTTAGAAAGCAAAGGCAGCTATAAAACGAATGAAACTATTTCTTTATGTATCAAAATAGTTCAAATAGAAAGCAACTGGACCAAACAAGGAGCGTATACCATGTGGCTCAACAGCACAACAATTAACAGAGCAGTTGCTGCATGGCACCTTTCTTTCTTTTAAAAGGCTAATGTTCACATTCAGGGAAGATGCTTTCCACACATGAAATAGCACACTAAAGTAACTAGTTTCATAAACATAATCTGCTTGAAGAAAAATATCAGTGTAATAAACAGTTTTTGATTTATTTAATCTAAAAGATAAAAAAGAATGCAATCTTAATTATCTCAGGGAGAAAATTGCAAGCACGTATAAACAAAACAACGACATTTTATTTGATGGCCATAGCCAATGGACACAAGGATTTTTAGTTATAGAATGCATGATAAGATACGACATGAAATATGCCTTTAAACAGGACATGAATTCATGGTTATAGTGTAACATTTCCATATCTTGGATCAGTTATTTTGACAATGATGTCCCCATAGGAATAGGACTATACAGAGGACTCACAAACAAGATGACTGAGGTAAAATGATTTTGAGATAGACCTGTCATATAATCATAGAGGTTAAGAATGAACACAAAGAGAACAATGATGAGCGTTATGGATTTGGAAGTGTTATAAATTTGTTTTTTTTTTTGTTTTGGTTTTTTGTTTTGGTTTTTTTTTTTTTTTTTTTTTTTTTTTTTTTTTTGGGGGGGGGGGGGGGGGGTGTGTGTGTGTGTGTGTGTGTGAGATCTCAGAAATACACAATTTAATCCTGAAGTGTGTGTGATAAAGGACGTTGAAGTTGAAAATAGAAGGGGAACACATCTTACATGAAAGAATGTTGGTAATAGGGGTTCGGTCACACCAGTGGCAATTTTATAATTTTGGGAATATGAACATTTTTGTAATTATGGACAAATAAATCCTTTATATAGTGGAGGAGTGGTTAGTGCTAGTTCTTATGTTGAATTTGAGAGAAGAGAAGAAAGATTAGGAGTAATCTATGTTGAATTTGAGAGAAGAGAAGAAAGTTTAGGAGTAATCTATGATAGATCTCGGGAGATTTAAGTTTTATCTTGAATCAAAGCTAGGACATCGGTCCTCCTCTCTAATTGAGGCCAAGTTATTGTATTTTTCTCTTTTATCTATAAAAAACATATCTTCCCCCAAATCTTTAAATTTCTTGTACCAAAACCCTAGTCTTTTTGATAGTTCTATCAAAGAACCATCCAAAGTTTCAAATGTTTTTCGCAACTCTGCATAATACTCAAAAAATGATGGGTGAACAAGAATTCACAAGCCAAAACCAAGCAGCTAAGAAAGACTTGATGTTAGTGATAAAGTATTCATAATGCAAGCTTTAAGTGAATTTATTATATTGAGTGCATTAGCTTATTTGAGGATGTAAATTTTAATTATCGTTATTCTTTTGGGAATAAATGATCTGACGTCCACAACCCACAAGGATCATACATAATATAGCAATGAATTTACTCTCTTCAAAAAAATGAGGAAAAAAACAGTAAAGAAGGCATGCCATTTTTCTTAATAAGAATAGACAAAATAATCCACGAGTATGATCAATTTTGACATGCTCCAAGCCAAAGTAAACCGTCCTACACACATGCTATGTGCTAATAGGGTGCCTGATATATATTAACTAGAACACGTGCACATAGTGCACGGGCACACCAAAAAACACACCACATTGTGCTCGAGCGCAGCCAAAAAAACCTCACACACACAGGATGCGATGCCTTCGAAAAATTGTAAACGAGAGCCAAAAAAACCGCTCACACAGGTTTTAGTGATCAAATTGCCTCCCTCATTAAACGCGATTCAGTTTTAGTGTCCCTTTCTTTTGGTTAGGGGTGAGTCGTTCTATGTATGTGTGAGAAACTAGATACATGAAAATGGAGTTAAATTGTAGTATCAATCAGTCAGTTCGTATGCAAGGTTGTTACGTGGCTCCATTACATTTTTCCTCCTCCTTGGCATATGATATGGTTGTACTACTAGGATGTAAAACATGAAATGTGATATCATAACAAGCATTATCATAGTTCCATCAAAACTTCCACTTTAATTAGGGCATGCATAGCATAATTAACATGATATCTAATGTTAATCTAAAATAGTGCATATGGTGGGGTAAAACAAAGCACAAGGGAAGAGAGTTGTTCGGAAGAATGGCGAGGGCAGAAGCGACCCTGAAAATCCCCAATTCAATTCAAGAAAAAAGCCCTAAATTTTGTTAGAAAAAAGGAAGGAGAAAGGGGGAGGAAAAGAGAAATGAGAGAGACCTGCAAGGAAGAGAGTTGGTGCTCAAGTGCTTCAAAGGCATCTCGTATGTTCAGTTTCTGATCGAGAATGCGTCGAGCTCTGCGAGCTACTGGAACGTTGATCCGACCCAGGGGGTCTCTGAACGGGAGAGGCGACGAGCTCTGCAAACTTCTGGAACGTCGATCCGACCCAGGGGGTCTCTGAACGAGAGAGGCGAGCTTGGTGAGCGACAGGAGATGCCTATCCGACTCCAAGGGTCTCTGATCGAGTGAGGCAAACGTTAATCCACCTTTAAGGGTTTCCGATCGAGAGAGGCGTCGAGCTCTGCGAGCTACTAAAACGTCGATCCGACCCAGGGGGTCTCTGAACAAGAGAGGTTGAGCTTGGCGGGCCACAAAAGATGCCGATCCGACTCCAAGGGTCTCCGATCGAGAGAGGTGAACGTCGATCCGTCTCCAAGGGTCTCCGATCGAGAGAGGCATCGAGCTCTGGGAGCTACTGGAACGTCGATCCGACCCAGGGGGCCTCTGAACGAGGGAGGTTGAGCTTGGAGGGCCACTGGAACATCGATCCGCCCAAATGAGGAGACTCAGAGGACTAGCTTCAGCTTGTTGATGCCTTTGATCGATCAAACTCTCCAGACAAGGGCTCGTGGGACGTCGATCCGCTCCGACGGGGGCTTGTTTGGATAACCTCGAAGTTTGGGAGGTCGATGGCTAAGGCCAGAGATGATGGATGAGGTCGAAGCAGATGTAGGAGGTCGCCGATGGGGGGAGGTCGCCGATGGGGGGAGGTCGCCGCCAGATGGAAAGGAGACGAGGCGGGAAAATTTAGGGCTTGGGAAATTTAGGGCTAGAGAAATATATATGTATATTTTTTAATAAAAGTTCTTACGTAACGATTAGTACCATAACGCTAAAATAAAGCGTTATTTACGGTATTACTTGGATAGCGCTTTAACAAAAAGCGCTATCTAAGTGAATTTTACCCTAATTTTGATTTATTTTTATTTTCTATAAGTGCAGAAGCGCTATACAAGAGCTCACTTAGATAGCGCTTTTTAGAAGCGCTATCTAAGTGGCTTTACCCAAGCCGAAATCTGTAGTAGTTACTACTTCATCTAGATTTGTTTGGGCCAACTAGAAACGCTTCTTTAGGCAATGCTCATTACGGATTAGTTGTCGTTGACGACTTCTCTAGATTTACTTGGGTTTCATTCTTAACTAATAAGAATGATGCTTTTGAAGAATTTACCATATTTGCAAAGAAGATTCTGAATCTCTTAGGATCCACCATTATCACTATCCGTAGTGATCATGGAGGAGAATTTGTGAATGTGTCTTTTACAAAGTTTTGTGGTGACACCGGGATAACTCACAATTTTTATTTTCCTCGGGCACCACCACAAAATGGTGTTGTAGAGAGAAAGGATATGACTCTTATTGAGTGTGCTCGTACTATGCTCCATGATAGTCATCTTGGACTACAATTTTGGGCAGAGGCGGTGCACACGGCATGTTATGTGCTCAATAGGATCCTAGTGAGACCCCGAACGAACAAAACTTGTTTAGAGTTATTTTATGACAAAAAGTCTCAAGTTAAATATTTTCGAGTTTTTGGTTCAAAATGTTTTATCAAGAACACCTTTGGTAATTTAGATAAATTTGAGCCAAGATCCAATGAAGGATTTTTAATTGGATATTCCACACGTAGCAAAGCCTACCGGATATACAACAAAACTTCTTCAACGATCGAGGTATCACTACACGTATCATTTTTTGAAGATTTTGACTTTCCTCATGTTATTGATGATAGTGTAGATGCTATATGTGATTCTCTTAGTAATGTCAAGAATAATGATTCAATTATTGAGACTAACACTACTAATGAGATTGTTGAAGATGTTCCAAGTGATGCAGGAATACCCAAAGCTTACCCAACCGTTCGCAACCATCCACATGACCAAATTATTGGAGATATTGGTGTGGATGTTCGAACGAGGTCAAGAATTGAAGAATTCTCTCATTGCGGATTTGTCTCTACCATTGAGCCAAAGAACATCCTAGAAGCATGCGAGGATAGCTCTTGGATAGTGGCAATAGAAGAAGAACTAATACAATTCGAGAGAAATGAAGTTTGGGAGCTCGTTCCTCTTCCAAGTGGACATCAAGTTATTGGTATCAAATGGATCTTCAAGAACAAGACCGATGAGAACGAGGTCATCACAAGGAACAAAGCAAGGTTAGTAGCTCAAGGCTACCGACAAGAGGAAGGTATCGATTTCGAAGAATCCTTTACCCCCGTAGCTTGATTAGAATCTATTAGATTACTTTTATCTTTTGCATCTCATAAGAATTTCAAACTATTTCAAATGGATGTTAAAAGGGCATTTTAAAATGGGATTGTCAATGAAGAAGTGTATGTTTCTCAACCTCCCGGTTTCATTCATGAAAAATTTCATTAACATGTTTTCAAAATTAAGAAAGCATTGTATGGGTCGAGACAAGCTCCTCGAGCTTGGTTTGATCGAATCAAGACGTTTCTTTTGGATTTAGGTTTTAAAATATTCAACTCTTTTCATTAAAGATTATGAAAATGACATCCTATTGATTCAAGTTTATGTAGACGATATAATATTTGGTTCTACTAACTTTAATCTTTGTCAAGAATTTTCTAAGTCCATCAAGGATGAATTTGAGATGAGCCACATGTGAGAGCTCAACTATTTCCTTGGATTGCAAATTCGGCAAATGAAGGATGGGACTTTCATACATCAAACCAAGTACGCAGGGGAGCTTATCAAGTGATTCGGGATGGAATCGTCCTCAAGCAAAAGGACTCCCATGAGTACGACAACCCATCTACACAAGGATAAGAACAGAAAAGATGTAGACGTTCGTCTATATCGATGTATGATCGGTAGCTTACTCTATTTAACTGCTATAGGCCCGATATCATATTTTCCATATGCTTGTGTGCTAGATATCAAGCTAGACCTAAAGAGTCACACTTGATTGCGGTTAAACGAATTTTTTATTATCTCAACCATTCTCTAGATTATGGGTTACTTTACCCTAAATCTAGCACATATAAGTTAATCTCATATAGTGATACCGACTTTGCTAGATGCAAATCCGATAGGAAGAGTACTAGTGGCACTTGCCATTTCCTAGAAAATTCCTTAGTCACTTGGTTTTCCAAGAAACAGAACTCGGTATCATTGTTCACGACTGAAGCGGAATATATTGCCGCGGGTCTTGCATGTGCACAAGTTCTTTGGATGAGACACACTCTTAGAGACTATGATGTCAATTATGATACTTGCCATATCATGGTTGATAACCAAAGTGCTATATGTCTTTCCTAGAATCCGGTACATCAATTTCGTACCAAACACATAGATGTGAGACACCACTTTATCAATGATCATGTAGCTAAGAAGAACATCATCTTAGAGTACATTGAAACCCAAAAATAAATTACCGACATCTACAAAAAACCTCTTAAAGAAGATTCATTTGTGAGATTGCGTGGAGAATTAGGAATTATGGGTGAATCTGAAATTTAGGAGCTCAACTTACTTGTTATAACACTTTTTGAGCTCATATCATCATGTTGCCTCTCTATTTTTTATATATCATATATTTGTTTTAAGAAAGGCAATTGAGATTTCTTTGATTATATGAGTTTTCAGATTATTTTAAGAGATTTATGGTACAAATGATTTATCGTAGGATATTGATTTTATGATGAGTTTATGTTAGAGTATAGGTCCTAGGGTTAGTTATGCATATCCTCTGGATTGTAACCTTAATGTGCATTTTTGGACCAGGACAGACGACTGTCTTTCCTTCGACAGTCGACTGCCCTTCTCTGTCTATTCTATCTACAGACTATATCTCTCGCCTAGGCGACTGGTGACAAATTTACAATCGACTGTTGCATCAACAGGCGACTGTATTTTAGTCATCAGGCGCCTGTCAATTTCGTCAATAGTCTCTGTTTTTATCATCAATTTTATTGATTCTCAGTCAGTCGACTGATGAGTATAATACAATCGACTATCTATCGGACAGGCGACTGTAAGTTACTCAACAGTCGACTGTCTGGCAACCTTAGCTTTTCTCTTATCATTTTGACCAGTCGACTGACCATTGTTCTTCAGTCAACTGTCTCCTATTGTGGCGGTTCGGTCAATTGATCTGAGTCGTCGACTATTTGATCCAACGTCCCAGATTCGTTCGCCCCTTTGTTATATCTTCGAGACACCTCATTTCTACAGCACGTTTTCTCTCTCCTCCGATTGAAACCCTTCGTCTTCACCGCTCGAAACCTTCAGTCGATCTCTCCTTCGATTTCTTCGAGCCAAACGCGATCTTCCTCCTTCGATTGGTTGCTCATGTGCTGCTCGTTAGTAGATCGACAACTTTTAGGTATCATGCCTGCTAGTTTCTCGGTGCTTATCTGACCTTGCTTCTGTCGATCAATTTCATGGATCCTCCAGGACATTTGTCGACGGGAGAACCGTTAAACATTTTTCTCGCTGAACCCTCTCCTCCACCTTTTGATCAGCTATCCTCTTTGCCCTCATCGTCTGGGGATTCCTTGAATGTCGTGGTCAGTGACCCCATTCCTTCAGCAAATGTCGCTGAACCCTCTTCACAGCTAGCTGATCAACCTCCACGTACTCCTCCCTCTGTACCCCTAGAGGATTCCCTTCTCGGTACATTGTGTGACCGAGTCACTTCTCTCGAGAAGCTTGCTGCCTCTATGGATGAGAAGCTCAATCTCCTTCTCGAGCTTCAGTACAAGTCTCTCATGTTTCATGGGTTCCCCATTCCTGCCGAGCTTCAGGCCCTGTTTTCTCAGTCTGAGGTTACTGCCCATATTGCTGCTGTCCCTCCTCCTCTAGGCTTTGTGCCTGTGCCTTCTAAGGTCCAGACCCCCATTCCTGCTCATGTGGAATCCTCTGCCGCACGTGCATCGTCTTCCAAGAGGAAGGCTCTAGCTTATCCTACTCGCCGCTCTGCCAGGCTGATGTTCCGTTCGTCTGGTCGTCCCTCGGACCCCACTGTCATCGACATTGACTGATGCTGTTGTTGTTATATTTCGAGACACTCAAACTGAGACCGAGATTTTTTTTGTTAGGGTTGAGTGGTTGTTCACTGTTTGTATGATGGTTATACTTTTTGTGGAGTGATGATGTATGGATTATGATGTATTTTGTTCTTTTTGAGACGCATGATGTTGTATTTTTTTTGATCATTCTGATGGACATGGTGATGTTTATATGACTTGTACTCATGTCGTCTTTCATATATTTGTATGTATGTGTATATATATATATATTTATATAAAATAATATAAGTATGTATGTTTTTTCGTTCCTCTCTCTAGGATTTCTAGAGTGAGAAGCTCTGGAGGGTTGAGCGTCCTCGACGGCTGCTTGGCAGCTGGCGCCGGTGGATCGCCGGTGGAAGCGGCGTTACTTCTTCGATTTCCTTCGATTCCCTGAGTATTCTTCATTTCGATCCGTCTATGAGGGTTCTGTGCCGCGGCGATTCCTCGTCTTCGACTCCCTGGCGGTGAGGAGGTTCTGATCGGATCTATAGATCAAGGAGCTTTCCTTTGATAGATCGGATCAAGATCTCGTTTGAGATCTTGATCCTTCGGTGCGTTCGTTCATCCTTCTTGATCTTGATTTAGTTTAATTTTGATTCTGAGCTCTCTGTACATTTTTTTGGAGATTTTGAGATTGCGGGGATTCGTTGCTGATTGTGAGCTGCGAATTGGATGAAGAGGCTCCTTTGGCTGTCGACTAAGGGTCTTTTCCGCCTGGAGATGATGGATGGATCAAGATAAAGATCTCAGCTGAGATCTTGATCTTGTGGTGCGTTCTAATTCATATTCTTAATCTTGTAAATCCTGTTGTTATTTTGAATCTGAGATCCTCCTGTATATACTCTGTTGTCTGGTGCTTGCACGGCTGATTGGGGGTCAGCTGCTGCTGACTTGCCGGAGCTTGAGCTTGTCTGCTTGAATTACTGGAAGGATCAAGATCTCACTGAGATCTTGATCCGTGGTGAGTCTAGTACATCATCCTGTTGGAGCATTATAGATCATGTATTGCTTTTGATCTCCTTGCTTCTTTGATTCTGAGGTGATTCCCATGGCGGATGAATCCGATAAACAAGTTGAGCGGGATGTGGGGGATCTGGATGCTATCTTGGGCAACAGGAGGAACGAGGAGGTTTCTACAACATCGACTGATGGTGATTGGCGTGTTGTCGCAAGAAGGTCGGCCCTAACACGATGGATAAGGGCAAAGCTACGTGGGTGGATACTAGGAGGAGGCAGCAAGGAAGCCAGGTTAACAATAATCACTTGAGCAACAAAAGAGTTTTCGACAGAAGAGCCATGAGGCCTAAGGTGGAGGTGAAAATTAACCCTCAGGCGCCTAAGAAAACCTGGCTTGAAGTGTGCTCTGATAGAAGGAGTATTGCGGGTTCCCTTGAAATGGCATTTGTTCAGCCAGAGGTTGATGAAGAGGGAATAGCCATGGCGTACATTACTGAGGACTTATTGGAAGATGTTGTCAAGTGCTGGGAGTATACTCTAGTTGGTTATGTACTAGGGGATGTGCCATTCTACGGACAAATCAGGGCTTGGGCAGACAGATTATGGAAGAAGCCGGGTATGTCTATTTTCTCAAGGGATAACGGCTTTTTCTTCTTTAGATTCAAGAACAAGGAAGACAGCAACGCGGTGCTTTGCAGGGTGCCATGGCTGTTTGACGGCAAGATAGTTATGTTGCAGCGATGGTCTCCGATTCTTGGCTATGACCGCGATATGCTATCAGCAATCCCTGTTTGGGTGAAGTTCCCTCAGCTTCTGCTAAATCTATGGTCGATGCCCATCCTTAATAGGATTGCCAATGTATTGGGGAATCCTCTGAGCATGGATATGGCTACTGCTACTATGGAGCGATTGGCGTTTGCTAGGTGTTTGGTTGAGATTTCTGCTGCGGAGGAGATACCCCAATTCGTTACTGTGAGAGTGGCGGGGGAGAGGAAATACATGTTAAAGTTGTTGTAGAGGGAGAGCCCCCTAGATGTCATGTATGTAAATGCTTTGGTCATGTGGCCAAGCAATGTTCGGCAGAGGAGGGGAGAATTCTTGTGGAGAAGACTGGCGACTTGACAGGAGAGGTGAACTTGAAGGATGGAAGTGGTGGAGGGACTGGGGCTCTGAATCATCCGGAGGAGCCGCAAGTTGGCAGTAAAATGGCTGATAAGGGCGATGGAGCTAATGGTGTAGATAGGATTCCTCCTGTAGATGTAGGGATGAGTGAAACTATAAATATATCTGTAATAGCAAAGAAAGATGTAATAGGGTCTGATGTAACTAATAAGGAAGTGTACATGGCTCTAGTTGCGTCTAGCGAGAGGGAGGGCGATATTTGGCCATGTAAGGGATCTGTGAAAATCCCGGATGCCATTAGGGGTGCTAGCTATGTTGAGACCCCTAATGTATGTAAAGGCCTAGTTGCGACTATGAGTGAGCTGGCTGAGTCTAGCAAAGGGTCGGGGGATGATCGGCCTTGCGAGACAGATGTTAGTAGTCTGGCGACTGTTAGGAAGGCGAGCAATGTTTGGCTGCCTAGAGGATGTAAGGATCTAGCTGTGACTATGAATGGGCTGGATGTGCCAAGTGTTACAGAGAATGGAGAGGGCCTAGCTGTGTCTAGTAAGGTGAAGGATCCCGTCAGGGGGGGTGTAATAATGATGATAATGAGAAGGATGGCTAAAACAAGGAGGCGGCAGTTGCCCCTTCTCCGAGTAGCATGGGTATGGCCCCCAAAGCGCCATGCAAAACGGGCATTCTACCCACTCCCCCGTCGCGCCCCCAATCAATCGGAAATTCTTTCACGGGTAGTAGAAACAGTATGAAGGGTAGAGTTGGGGATGATTCCTAGGATTTTGACATTGACAAACCGGCCAATCTTACCATCCTTAATGATGAATGGGTCCTTGAGCATGAGCAGATTAAGAGCAGTGCTGCTGGTAAAGGGAATAGAGGGAGAAAAGTCAGAATTCCCATAGCCATTAACACGATGTTGGGGTCCCGACGTAGCTCCAGAATTAATGGAGCGCCCTTCATTACTTAACATGTCTATCATTGTTTGGAATACCCGTGGGCCTAATAACGTTGTGAGGAGGCGTGAGCTTAAGGACAGAATGAGGAAGTATAAGCCCTCTATTGTCGGGCTTCTGGAGACTAAAGTTGTCGCTGATAATACTCACCGTATACTAAATGCCTGCCCAAAACTTGGTCTACGGTTGATAACCGTAATCACCACATGAATGGTCGAATTGTTGTGCTTTATTATCATGCTGTTTGGTTGTGTGCGGTTGAGGACATGTCGGGGCAGTTTATCACTCTTGGGTGCAAGAATGTCGCGGGGTTCTCAATGACTATTACAATTGTCTATGCGTTTAACATAGCTTGCGACCGTAAAAATTTATGGGATACCATTGCAGCGAATGCGGTCAGGTTTGAGGGGAGCCCTTGGCTTATTTGTGGTGACTTCAACTGCGTCCGCTATGCCAAAGATAAAATTGGGGGGAGACCTATTGATAGTAATGGGTTGGGGATGTTAATAATTGTATCAATGACAGCGCGCGCTCTCCTTGAAATAAGGACCATGGGTATTCCTATCAGTTGGAATAATAGAGGCATTGGGACCACTCGTATTGCTGCTATGCTTGATCGTTCGCTCTGTAATAGTTCTTGGATTCAGGATCTTCCATTCTCCTTTTGTGAGTATGTCGAATCTGGCACCAGTGATCATGCTATGATGATTGTTCACTTTCATATGATCAAGGGGTCTGATCCTAAGCCATTTAAGTTCTTCAATACTTGGGCGTCCTCGAACAATTATCTGCACATTTTGAACAGCGGTTGCTGGAAATCCAATGTTTAAACTTGTGTCTAAGCTAAAGCATCTTAAGCCTATCCTTAGGAACTTGGGGGCCGATATTGGTAGGATGAATAATGTGGAGAAAATAAAAGCTGAGCTCTCGCTTATTCAGGCTGATCCTAACATTGCTCTTGATGCTATGATACAAAACCAGGAACGTGATCTCATTCGCATGTTATCCACGGCTATTGACTCTGATGAGAGTATGTTAAGACAGAAGAGTAGACAAAATTGGTTGCATCTGGGAGATCGTAATTCCAAGTTCTTTTATACTGCTATGAAAGCCAGGCGGAATCATAACAATCTTATTCATCTTATAAGATCGGATGGCACTAGGGATGACACCATTGATAAACTTAAAATTGATGCGCCTAAATTTTTTGAGGATCTATATAATCAAGACTTCTATTAGAATGTTTTCCCAAGCTCACGCCTATGAGGAAGCTTACCCCCGAATCTGCCAAGTGGATTGAATGCCATATCACCACAGATGAAATCAAAAAAGCTGTATTTCTCATTGGGGAAGATAAAGCCCTGGGGCCGGATGGGTATAATGGTTGTTTCTATCAAAAATCTTGGAGTGTCATTGGTGAATAAGTAACTGAGGCGATTCTCTTCTTCTTTGAAAACTCCAGAATGCTCCGTCAAGTCAATCACACGTTTCTGACCCTCATCCCTAAGGGGACGAACCCTTCTGGCTTAGGGGATTATAGACCCATTGCTTGTTGCAATGTTTTGTATAAAATCATCAGCAATGTGCTTTGCAGGAGGCTGAAAGCAGTTGTTTTGGAGCTCATATCTCCTTGTCAGGCTGCGTTTATTAAAGGCAGGCTTCTTGCTGATTGTGCTCTCTTGGCCCATGAGTACATTTGTGATTTTAGTAATCATATGGGGGGCGTGCCTGTCTTAAGCTTGATCTCCGCAACGCCTTTGACAGTGTGAACATGGAATTCTTATACTTTATGCTGCATCGTATGGGGTTTGAAAGAAGATTTATTGGTTGGATCGCCGAATGCATTTCCACTCCATCATTCTCTGTTATGATAAATGGCTCGCCTTCTGGTATGTTCTACTCTAACAGGGGGTTGAGACAAGGGGATCCGTTATCTCCCTATCTTTTTGTTATTGTCATGGAAGCCTTTCCTCTCTTAATGGCCAGAAATGTTTGTAGTGGTGCGGTGTAACCTATGAAGCGGAATATGGAGGATAGTACTCATCTTCTGTTTGCTGATGATATATTAGTTTTCTGTCGGGCCAATGCTAGGTCCTTTGAGGGCCTGAGGGATTTACTAGGCAGCTTCAGGCATTTCACGGGTCTTGATGTCAATTGGGGGAAGAGTGCTGTTATGTTTATTAAAGGTGCTAAGGACCCTGGACGTTTTGCTGATATTCTGGGAGTTCGTCGTATGAATGGTTTATCGTCCTATTTGGGCCTCCCTCTCTCTTCCCATTATCCTAAACCATCCATGTTTGAGAGACTAATTGACAAATGAAGGAAGAAGTTGCAGGGGTGGGCGTCATCTTTACTTTCGATATTTGGGCGTATTGAGCTTGTCAGATCTGTTATATATGGCATGGTTTCTTTCTGGTTGCAGGCTTTTCGTATACCGAAATCTGTTTTGAGCACGATTAATGGTCTTTGCAGAAGGTTTATATGGGGGAAATCCTCCTTTTGGGCTTGGAAAGATATTTGCCTACCCAAAGCGGAGGGGGGTGTTGGGTTGCGCCACCTTGCGGATCTCAATATGGCTTATGGAGTTCGATTGACTTGGCGTCTACTTATGCACAATGGTCTTTAGGCTTCTTTTATGAGGAGAAACTATCTCAATGATGAGGGCATCTTCAAAGATACTAGCACTCCTACTCAATCAGGGACTTGGAAGTTCATCCTATTTTGTCGTAGATACACCCGGAATATTATTGGGCGCACTGTCAGGAATGGGTGTTCTACTCTGTTTTGGTTTGATAGCTGGCTGCCATGTGGGCCTCTTTATGACTCCTATGATGTTACAGTGGGTGAGGAAAGAAAGAGGGTTTATGACTACTGGGATGGAGAAAACTGGGCTGATATTGAGAATATCATGGCGGTGAGGCCTCTGATATTGCAGTATGTGATTACCACTGGGGAGGACGGCTGGGTTTGGAGAGAGGGTTACTCCGACTCTTTTAGGAGTGCGTGGGATGGGACGAGATCCAGGCAGATCAGATTTCCATATCATAGGTTTGTTTGGTTTAAAGGGCATATTCCCAAGATGGCTATCACTCTTTTGAGAGGTATTCACCACAAGCTTCTCACTAGGGACATCCTTATGCATTGGGGAGTGGGGACGGCCTCTGATTGTAAATTATATCGTGATGGTTTGGAGGAGAGCATTGATCATATTTTTTCGAGTGCAACTACTTGAAATACATAATTTGCAGATGCTTTCTCAAGATGGGTATCTCCGAGCCGGTTCCTTCTTCGCTTCGGGGTGTTTGTGACACACTCATGGGCAGGTATAGATGCTCAGATAGTTTGGGGACTTTGGCCAAGACTGTTACTGCTGTAATTGTTTGGCATATATGAAGAGGGCGTAACAGTAGGATCTTTGATGGAGCTGCAAAATCTAGGCCCCAAGTTTTTGATGACATTGAGGCAGATGTGAGGGTGGCACTTTGCTACATTGACGAAGATTGTGCTTCAGATATCACCCCCTGTTCAATTGGGGCCTGGCGAGTGGTAGGGATGGGTCCCCTTGAGGGAACACTAGCTTGATTTTATTGTACATTGTGGGGGTCTACTGTGGGGGATGAGGAAAAGTAATAGAGGGTGACGGCGCTTGTGCCCTATCCCCTCTTTACCTTTTTTCTGAACCCATATAGGACCCTTTGTATAGTTGCTGATTCAAAATAGATATTCATTTACTTTTCATATATATATATATATATTGACAGATAAAAGCAATCTTTATTAATCAAAAGTAGAGTACAAGGAGTAAATGCCTCATCAAAACAGAAGTTGGTCGGAGTAGTGGGGATAGGGCACAAGCGCCGTCACCCACTACCTCCAGCCAACTTTAGTTTAATTGGCATTCTAAGAATATACAACAGAACAAGAAGAAAACAAATTTACAAATCTAGCCAGCTACCAAATTTAGCCAGTATCAATAATCCCCCAATTAGATAAGGGTGACAAATCAGAAGCACCATCAATATCCAGATTCCTCAAAGAAATAATGATATCCGCAGCAATCTCAGCGAAAACTAATGTTTTCACCTTATGAGTGCCCTGAAATATACGATTGTTTCGCTCCCTCCAGATGTGCCAAACCAAGGTAGATAACACAGCCCTAGCAAGGGTACCTATAGGATCGGCAAGCTTATATCTCGAGTTGATTAAGTTACATGCGCTAGCAAGAGAACGAGGAACAGTCCCAGAGTAGCCAAGCTTCAATAAACTCAGTCTGAGAATATAATGGGAGAACTCACAATCAAAAATCAAGTGTTTTGTTGTCTCCGGCAAGCTCCCAGTGCAAAGGACGCAAGAATTCTCCAATTGCAGGCCACACTTGCTAAGCTGGTCTTTAGTGGGGAGTTTGTTTCTCAGGGCTCTTAACAGGCCAATAGACATCTTAGGGACTGAGTGGGGATACCAAACATTTGAATAATATTGAAACAATGGTCCAGTCTCACGCACGCCCTGCCAAGATGATTTGAAGCTGAACAACTTACCCGTAGCCCAGGTCCAGGCATCATTTCCTTCACCAAGCTGGATATCACGCAAAAATGGGAGCAAAGGCCGGATTGCATCGTTTTGAGACCACCCATCGCCAGACCAAAAATCCCTAACGCGATAATTCTCAGTACAAGGGGTAGGAGTTTGTAGCAGATGTAGTGGCCCCTTGGGGTGCCAATTATCAAACCAAAATGAAGTTTCAGTGCCGTCACCAAGAGTACGCTTAATTAACTTCTGCGAAAAATTACGGCATTTGAGAATGAACTTCCAAGTGTCGGATTGAGTGACAGTAGCTTTAGAAGTGAAGAAATTTTTTTTGATAGCACCATAGTGGCTTCTCATGTAATTTGCCCAGATTCCATTTGTGCCTAGCATTCGCCAAGTAAGACGGATTCCAGAAGCGACATTCAACTCCTCTAAATGCCTCAGACCCACACCCCCTTCTTTCTTAGGCACACAGAGATCCTTCCAACCCCATATGTTTTGTTTACCCCAAATAAATTTCCTGCACTCAGAAGAGATAGTACGGATTACCGAGGAGGGGATGCGATAAGCCTGCATCCAGAATGCAATCATCCCGTAAATAACAGAGCGGACAAGTTCAATCCGACCAGAGATAGACAGTAGCGATGAAGACCACCCCAATAATCTCTTTTTGCATTTGTCCACAAGGCGATTGAATAAAGAGGCTTTAGGGTAATTTGAAGAGAGCGGCAGGCCCAGATATGTTGAAAGGCTAGCAACCTTTTTGATACCAATCATATCCGCCAGACCCCCAGGGTCCCTGACACCTTTGCTGAAGATAGCGGAGCTTTTATCCCAATTAATATGAAGCCCCGAATATAAATTGAATAAGGTCAACAGATCCTTAAGACCCTTTATTGAATGCGGATTGGCACGACAAAAGACAAGAAGATCGTCAGCGAAAAGAAGATGAGATATGGACCCAGCCCGTCTCATTGGATGAATTGATCTAGCTGATTCAGCTCTGGCCATAAGAGGAGAGAAAGCCTCCATAATGAGGACAAAAAGGTATGGCGAAAGTGGGTCACCCTGGCGCAGGCCTCTGTTAGAGGAAAAAAATCCCTCAG
The DNA here is from genome assembly GCA_030789695.1 of Scilla litardierei. Taxonomy (NCBI): domain Eukaryota; kingdom Viridiplantae; phylum Streptophyta; class Magnoliopsida; order Asparagales; family Asparagaceae; genus Scilla; species Scilla litardierei. The sequence continues at coordinate 184,045,976 of CM061141.1, read as the reverse complement.
GGGAACCCTCAATAAGCACAGAGAATAATGGAGTGGCAATACATTGTGTTATCCAATTGATGAATCTGTTCCTGAAACCCATTTGGTGAAGAAGGAAATAGATGAATTCTCTGTTCACACTGTCAAACGCCTTCCGTAGGTCCAATTTGATACATGCTCTGGACCCCATAGGGTTGCTGAAATCACGGATCTGTTCATGGGCTATGAGAGTACAGTCTGATAATAATCTGTCTTTGAGGAAGGCGGACTGATTGGGGGAGATAAGGTCACCAATAACATGTTTTAGCCTATTACACAAGACCTTACTGATAATTTTGTAGGTGACGTTGCAACAGGCAATAGGCCTGTAGTCACCCAACCCCACTGATTAGAATTTTTAGGGACAAGCGTGAGAAAAGTGTGGTTAATATGATTGAGCATGGCCCCTGACATGAAGAAAGAGGAAATACCCTTAGTAACATCCTCCCCCACAATTGCCCAGGCATTTTGGAAGAAATGAGCATTAAAGACATCGGGTCCAGGGGCTTTGTCTTTCCCTATTTGGAAAACAACATCTTTGATCTCAGAACCAGACACGTCCCTTTCCATCCACATAGAAGCTTCAAAGGTAAGCTTACGTTTAGGTATAAGATTAGGGAAGACATTCCAATAATCATCTTGATTATATAATTTCTCAAAATAAATGGGGGCTTCCTTCCTAAGATCATCAGAATTCAGAGTGGAGGTCCCATTGGCGTTAATAAGATGGCTAAGGCTATTGTGACATTGCCTCGCTTTCATAGCAGTATAAAAGAATTTGGAGTTTCTATCCCCCAGAGTTAACCAATTCTGCCTGCTCTTTTGTCTCAGATCCGCCTCCTCCAAATCAAGTGAATTAGCATAATTCAGCATAGCAGTCTTCTCCACAGCTTGCAAATGAGAGCAAGAGTGCAAAAGAGGGTTTTATTGAATGGAAAGCAGTTCCTGACGCCAATTGGAAGATTTAATAGCTGAATTATGATGGCCGGCCCAAGACTTGAGAATAGGCTTGAGATGCTTGAGATTATTGAATAGTTTCTTCATAAAAGTGCCTCCAGGCTGATTCCCCCAGTTCTTTTTAACTAATTCCTGGTAATCAGGAAACGTAGACCAAGAATTAAAAAATTTAAAGTGCTTAGGGAAATTCGGTACCTTTGCATGCAGCTGAATATACAATGCAGAATGGTCACTAGAGCTAGCAGGAAGATATTCCAGAAAAAAATGCGGCAAAAGATCAATCCAGGGAGTATTGCATAGAACTCTGTCTAAACGAGCCTCAATGCGAGAGTTCCCGATGCGCATATTACTCCAACTCAAGCTATTGCCAATACTCTTCATCTCAATAAGCAGGCAGCTCCCAATACAGGCATTGAAAGCATCCATGGCATTAGGATCAACTGCTCTACCACCCAACTTCTCTTGTAAATTGCGGATGCAGTTGAAATCCCCACCTACAACCCAGGGAGTGTTTAATAAATTTTTGTAGTCAGAGACTAGATCATTCCACAGCTCAGTACGGCTAGAGGCAAGATTCAAACCATAAACCGCAGATAACCCAAAGGAAAGCCCACCAGAGTTGTTGAAGACGGTTGTAATACGTTGAGCAGAGGAAGTGGTACATGAGCAGCTCCAAACCGAGCTATTATAGTAGATTATTATCCGTCCTCCTTTATGATAGGCTCTGTTATCCAACATTCCCCAACCAGTGGGAAAGCACTTAGCAATCCTGTCATCATTGAGAGCATCCACTTTGGTTTCCAACAAACACACAATAGATGGATTTAGCATTCTAAGCCTTGATTTCAGATCTGAACGGCGAGCCACATTATTCAGACCTCTCGTATTCTAGAAGAAAATGGACATTAAAGTGTTGGGGGGGGTCGGCTGAGCAACAGTGGTGCCAACTCGCCGTGAGCTTCTCCGTATCTCAGAAAGCGGTGTTTGAATAGACTTAATCTTTGGGAGTGGCACGGCTGCTCTAATGCCAGCATGCTCATCATCCCAATCTTTATTAGAGTAAGTAGGTACCTCAGGGGGAAGTGAATCCATATTCTGAACTTCAGTTGCTTTGGAATTACCTGTAGTCAAATTGGGGCCTGCATCCTGACCATTTTGCATCAATTTCTCAGAACGCAAGTGATGCTTTAGTACTGGACATTCCAGACTACCATTATTCGGCTGTATATGATCCTTTTGAATTGGGAGGCTATCATCACACTGCATCCGGATGTCATTGCTAACCACAGGAATAGCCAGCTCTCCCTCCTCCAGGACTTGGGTATTAACCATACAAGCCTGGTCCTTTATCATATTTGATTTTGAATAGCTGGCATCAAGGACATCAGAAGGCTTTGAAGTCATTTGGATTGAAGGGGCCTCTATAGGTGGCTCCATAATCCTGGATTTCAAGGGGCATTGGGAGTCCAAATGCCCAAAACAAACACACCCAGCGCATCTAGGAGGTTCACCTTCATATTTTACATTTATGATAATTGAGGATAAGTCATCCCTATCAATTAATACACTTCTCTGGAGGTCAGACTTGGCATCAACTTCCACCAAACATCTGGCATACGAGATTCTATCCAGATTAACAGTGGCCTTATCTAGACATATAGGCACGCCTATCGCACTAGCCAATAAATTAAAAATATCCATAGTCCACATAGAGAGGGGAAGGTTGTGAAATTGAACCCAGACAGGAACGACAGTCAGGATATCCCGATCGTGCTGGGTATTTGCAGTCCATTTTTGCAGGACCACCAAGCGCCCATCGAACAGCCAAGGACCACCATGCAAGATGGAGTCCCGATCAGCCTCATTATCAAACCGGAAATAGAAATAGCCATTTTCACGTGAGAAAATACGGAGGCCACCTTTAATACGCCAAAGCCTATCAGTCCAAGCCTTGATTTGCCCAAAATACGGAACATCTCCCAACACATATTCCACCAGAGTATTCTGCCAACGAGAGGCGCCCGCTTCGACAATCGAGTCTGCTACCTTTATCTTAATCACACCATTTTCATTATCTGTAGGTGGTATATGGGTCATGACTAACGGGTCCGCATATTTTCGTCGAGTAGAACAGATGTCCACCCACGATTTCTTTCCAACAGCTGGATTGACCGTAATAGCTGAAAATGGTCTCACAGGCATTCTATCAAATACCTTGTGGCCCGCCAGCTTTGTGTTAGTAGCTGGATCCTTCCTACTTGCCCCAGGCTTTAAGATAGAAGAATTTTGACCAGGAACAGATCTCACATTCATGTTGAACCCACCATCACGATTTATATATATATGATATTTCATTTTTAGTGTCTGTTAGATATTGTCTCCATATATGCTATATTCTTCATGTGATGTGATATGAGACAATGTGTTTTCTTCGATATAATGTTGATATTGGACTTCCATTCCACTATTCACATAAGTTTATGAAGTGGTTTTATGAGTTTTAGTTATATATATCTTTAAACTCTCTGATTGTTGATAGTTTTTTATTTAGCACGATTTCTGTTGTTATTTTGCTCCCACCTTTTGGATAATGCCATAGAGAGAGAGAAATAAACATATAGATTCATAATGAATGTGCTAAGTATATGCTAATAACACTTGAATCTAAGATTGAAGTTGCTTTAGATTCAGGGGGAGTAAGATACAATGAATAGGGATTTTAAATCCTAGATTTCATGAATTCATTTCATTCATGCATATCTTACTCATGCTTCAATTGATATATAGATGCCCCAATATTTATTGACTAACTTGATTGGCATCTATGTAGGAGGAGTAAGTTTTTGTTAAGCACAATTATTTATCTTTTTGTTTATTTTTGTTTGTCATCATCAAAAAGGGGGAGAATGTTGAGTATTGGACTTCTCCCTACTTGGTGTTAATGATGAGCAAACATAAATATTTGTGACTAATCCCCTATTTTGCCGTTAATCCATTGTCTAAGCTTATTATGAAGATATACTTGCAATGGATGACACTCAAAGATCATTGAAGGCAAATGAAATGGATTGGATGATCGTAGATGGTGATTGAAGCTCCTAGAAGACTTCAAGCTCATGCGTTAGATAGAAGAGAGAGTTCGTCAAGTGTAACTTTCTTATATCTCTTCTAGTATGTAGCTTAGAAGTAGAACATTGTTGGAGCACACACACATCTTCATTTCAGTCTTAGGACTTCATTAGATCAATCGTCCTTAGACTCCAATTCATTTCTTTCTTGATTGTGCATGTACTGTTTAGAACAGTCGACTGCTGAATGTTTTACAGTCGCATGTCTCAAAAACAGTCGACTGTGTTTTGTTCTACAGTCGCCTGTTATGCAAAAACTTTTAAAGTCTAGGTTTGGGCTTCTCTGTTTTAATTATTACAGGCAACTTATAAATGATTCACATGCGCATATCCAAGTGACAGTCGATTGTGTTTTGTGTATCAATCGCCTATCTGTCTATAGCCCAAAGTTTATCTGTCTGTAGCCCAAAGTCTATCTGTCTGCTTTCTCTGGCCAGTCGACTAATGTTGGATTTACAGTCGACTGTCCAATGGAACAGTCGACTGTCAATGCTGCAACAATCGTCTGTCTGTAAGCCAATTTGTTGACTCAACTCTCTGGAAAATCTCAGGGGTTTGACAGTCGTCTGTAGAAGGAATTACAGTCACCTGTTCTGTTTAACAGTCGACTGTCTTCACTTCATCAATCGTCTGTCCTGTTCTCCCAGACGTTTTCCAGAATTCCTCAACTTACCCATCTTCGGCCAGTCACCTGTAGTAGGATTTACAGTCGCCTGTTGGTTCAACAGTCGACTGTCTGTCTCTTATCAGTCGACTGTCCACATGGTAAGTTACTGTTATGAATTCTCACCTACCCTCTTTGACTGTGCATCAGTCAACTGTGGATTCGTTAACAGTCGACTGTCGCGAGCCCAGATTCTATCCGTTGAGTTTTTCCTCACGGATTTCGAAGGGTTTTTTTTGCTATTTTTGGTTAAGGGCTTTGAGAAACCTATATAAGGAACCTCTACTATTCCATTGAGTGGTTACTTAGTCACTCACTTATTCATTCATGCTTTAATTCTCAAGATCAAAGCTCTCAAGCCCTAAAGCCCTAAGAATTCCAGTCTTCTATCTCTTGCTCTCCAACCTAGATCCAAAGAGATATCTTCTAGGCATGTGGTGCAGTCAAGAGAAAGGGCTTTCCTATCTTCCAAGAGAGTCTTTCAACTCACAACACACTTCTCCTTCAAGTTATACTTCAAGGCATAGGTGATTGTAAGTGTTGCTTTCATATTTCATAACTTTCGTTATTTGAATTCACTCTCGGGTTGTGAGAGTGGTTTGCTTTCTCCCAAGTTGTGGGAGGCAAGGTCAATCGATTGTATTACTTGTAGGGTTGCTACAAGTGGGGTTTTAAGGAACTGCAAGTTAGGGTTTTAACTTGAGTATCCGGTTGTTAACCGGGTGGAAGGGCGTATGATTACCGGAAACAAGTCGGGAAGTGACTTGGGTAATCCGAACCCTTGAAACATCCTTGCATTTGCATTTGTTTCATTTTGGGTTTATTTTTATTCTGCACTAGTTTGTTGGTTAGGAATTTTAAATTGGTGTGACTATCTGTTTAAATTGCATAAACACTATTCAACCCCCCTTCTAGTGTTTTTCCTATAGCCAGGGTCCTTACATCATCAAACTTCACGTCTATCTTTCTCAGGTCAGTCAGAAGCTTGCTGTAGTAGTCGAGATATTCCTCAATAGAAAGGCCCTCATTAACCTTTAGACCAAAAAGCTTCTTCTTCAAATGTAGTCGGTTCTGGATGTTCTTATTCATGTACTTGTCGCCTGGTTCCTTCCAAAACTTGCATTTTTCTCCTCCATGAATGCGTATTTCTTCTCCTTCGTCAGATACATTCGGATCGTACCACGTGTATTCCGATTTAGAGTTTTCCACTCCAAACCAGACATGCTCGTCGGCTTCTCGTCCAGTACTATATCTTGACTAAGTTGGTTCAAGACATCCAAGACTTTGCATCTCCACACACTGAATTTGATCTTACCATCAAACTTCTCAATTTCAAACTTCATTTTGACATGATAGTCCGAGCCGTTGGAGCATGCCCTTTAGTAGTCGACGCCTTTGAGGAACTGTCATCACCATCGTTACTCATCTTCGCCTCCTACGTTGATCTCCGAAACTACTGAGCTCTGATACCAGTTTGTTGTGCACGAGCATGGAAGACTAGGACCGTCAGACGATCGAGACGAAGAACGAGAAAACAACAATCAAGTGGAGCACTATGAAAGATAACAACTTTAGGCCATCGACTAGCCAAGTAAACACCAATAAGCTTTATTACAAAAGGAAAGAATGAATACAAATCTTCTCTTTTCATAATGAAGAAGAAGCACACAAATTCTCTCCAAAAGCTCTTAACAATCTCTCAAAGTTGGCTCTCACAAAATGATGTCTCAAACTTCTCTCTATGTGTACCAAACCAAAACCCTCTTCTAAGACACACTATATATATCCTTAGGGTACAATATGTGTCATCGTTGAAGGGGGATTCCCAAGAGATATGAATCCCAACATTAAGAGAATTCCTATCCAATAGCAACTTTACTACGAATAGAGCGCCACACCCTATAGTGGGCCCCCTTCGTACTACCGAGCTTCCCACCAAAGACCGAGCAAACAAAGTGACGAGCCGAGCTATCCGAAACTTGGACTGTAGATCTGCCGATCCATTGAGCCGCCAATCCTCCGAACTGAGAATCCATTGCACTGTCGAAGTCCAATAGCTCAGTATCCTTGTATCTAAATTATGCAGAGTCAGATAGGTCGGATCCAAGCACAGATGTCATGCCCCGCTTCCCATAATACGGAAGCGAGGACGAGACTAAGGTCTGCATGGGCCGGAGCTGTGAAGCTCGGACCCAATAAGCGTCTGTAGAGGTACACCAAACGAAGTACATGTTCTTGCATTTAAAGTTCAGAAGAATAGTAGTACTAAAAAGGAACAACATTCATTCATTATGATAATAATCCAGCAAGTACAAGAAGTCTAATAAAGTAAGCTCGTGCATGGCTACAACTGAAAGAAAGGGAAACTACTAGTGCTACACACCCAACCTAAAACAGAAAGCAAAATGGTGCTACGCACCCAACTAGGAAGCTGTAACTCCAAATCAGCAACATGTAGAGAACTCTAGGACTGGTCCTCGGGTACTGCCTCCTGGTCCACGAACTCTTTATCGGTACCTGACGTAAAAATACCCAAGAGAAAAGGAGTTCTATGTCAGGCAGAGTCTACAAGTAAAGGTAAGACGACTTTACTGCAAAGTGTATGAAATTTAATGACAGATATTGAAATATTCTTTACTTGACAAATTATAAGATGCAACAACATGACATTTTATAGCATGGTAGGAAAGTAAAGATGGTGCAAGAAAATAAACATGACATGGCATTGGCCGTAGCGTGTGGCTACGAGACAAGACAAGACAAGATGGGACGTGCGTGTCATGAAAAGGGTTCGCGCCTTACAGTTAGAGGGCGACCAAACCCTCTAAACCGTGTGACCGCTCAAACCTACCCCAAACCCGTGCACAAGACAAGACCAGACAAGGGATCGCTCTCTCTTTCTTGGAGAGTGCCAAATTCCCCGTAGGTTGTGTATTCCAGACAAGGGATCACTCTCTCTATCTTGGAAAGTGCCATATTCACCGCAGGTTGTGCAAAACATTTCAAGAATGATGTTACATGGCATGACAAAGGTAATGTATTTTCTCTTCATTCTATGTGGTCCACACGCACACACACACACAGATAGTTCCTAGTATGGCAATTATAGCAGTTTATACCTAGACTTACGTCGTCAAGTCTAGGCTGTCGTGGGGGTGTACAAGATTCTATCATTTCACGTCTGGCTCTCTTGTTCAACAATTTACAAACTAAGCAAGTAATGGCCCAAAAGAGGCCGTAACTACGCAAGTGGAAACACTTGCCTGAAGTGGCGAGAAGTACGTCCGTCGGGAGCGTCTCGTCACGATGAATGTATTGGTTATGGTTCGCTGTAATAAATTTAATGGGACTGTATCAGGTCATATTTTTAGAAAGTCCTATTATGGTTTGTTTTCTACAATGAACATGGCTATCCTAACCGTTCCAAGTCAAGCTGTTCGAGCGTTCAACCTATTCGACGATTCTATCCTATGTGCACAGTCAAAATGTCCAATCGTCGGTCTAGATTTTCACAAAAGTTTAAATGAGCGTAAAAGTAAATTTAGTGATTTAAGTTGTCGATTTTTAGTTAGGTTTCAATGACGTATGGTGTGGGTTACTACGAGTGAGGGGAACCAACCTAGTACGACGAACACACACGAGTCTGACGTCGGATTTGAAAGGTGACGGGTCTCGTCGTCTCCAGCTCCTCGACCGCGGGTAGCGCAGTAATGAAAAAGTATATTCGGGATCATTTCGGCTGCAGGTAGCATAGTAAAATGATGTCTACGGAGAGAGGCATCGGCTACGTCATCTTGCGGCAGCAAAACAGCGAACATCGGAAGCAGGCAGCAAACCGGCAACAGCTACAAGGCGTGCGGCAGATCTGGACGTCGGAGGGGATGACGACCATGACGTGGAGAGGGACAACAGCAAGGGGAGAGGCTGTGGGCTGTTCAGAAGTGTGGAATGGGGGCTGTCGTGTGAAGAGCTTGCGGTGGGAGGAGCTCTTGGCCGTGAGGGCTGCTGAAAGGCCGACGGGTGGAGAGAAGTGGCCGGCAGTTGATGAAGAATGGCCGGCAGGTCTGAGTGTTTGTACGAGGACGTTGATGGACGCCAGTTGAGGCTGCCGGGTGTGGGAGTGTAGGTCGGGGAGAAGAAACGTCGGCGGTGGGGTGTGTGTGCGTGAACTGCAGGTGTGGTGGCCGGCGGGTCCGTGGTCGGGCGTGGCCGTGTGGTGGTGGTCAGACGTTGAATGGGGGGTGGCTGACGGTTGTGTAGGGTTGGGTTATAAATAACAAGAGAGGGGAGATGCTTTGTGTTTGGTGCGGCTCAAGAGAAGGAGTAAGAAACCCTAACTCCTATGTTGTGGCTGTGTAGGGGATTAGACCTAGGTCTAGGTTAGAGAGAGAGAGAGAGAGAGAGAGAGAGAGAGAGAGAGAGAGAGAGAGAGAGAGAGAGAGAGAGAGAGAGAGAGAGAGAGAGAGAGAGAGAGAGAGAGAGAGAGAGAGAAGGGCTTTGAAAGAAACAAGGGAGGGCTTGGGCTGCTGTGCTTATTTGTGCAGCTAGGTTGTGTAGTACTTTAGGTAGTAAGAGAGAGAGAGAGAGAGAGAGAGAGAGAGAGAGAGAGAGAGAGAGAGAGAGAGAGAGAGAGAGAGAGAGAGAGAGAGAGAGAGAGAGAGAGAGAGAGAGTAGGGCTTTGAAAGAAACAAGGGAGGGCTTGGGCTGCTGTGCTTATTTGTGCAGCTAGGTTGTGTAGTACTTTAGGTAGTACAAGCTATATAGGAAGAGAAAGAGAATAGGGTAGGTGGGAGAGTGTGTAGGCTAAAAATACTGCAGATGCTAGGTTTAGGTTTGAAAAAAAATACAAGACAAAGCCTTGGTGTGACACGTGAGCATGCAGAAGAGTTGCCCAGGTTTGTTTCGAAAATTTGTTGGGCTAGACTTAGGTTTTAGGGATTAATAGGAAAGTTATAAAGCTAGGTTAAAAAGAAACGGGACAAGAATTAATAGCAATTAGAGAGGAGATTTGGTGATTAAGGAGGATGAGCAAAAGTCTCATCTCCAATTTAGGAAATAATTTGAGTTTAAAATTTTTAAATATGAAATGAACATATTATATTTGGATTAAAATTATTAGTGGTTAGCGCGTAGGGATACGTAGTTACACGAATACGAAAGATAAATATGCTAAGCTAAAAAACAAATACTGATATGCACAAAATTAATGGTGCCAAAAGAAATAAAACTAGGGGGTAAAATGACTAACATGTAAATAGAAAACACTGGCCGTTACAACTTACCCACCTTAAGAAAATTTCGCCCTTGGAATTTCTAACACCTACTGATCATGGAACAAATGAGGGTAGCACTCTCTCATCTCATCTTCTCTCTCCCAAGTGGACTCTCCTGGCGATCCGTGACGCCACATCACTCTCACCAGGTCGACTACCTTGTTCCTTAACTGCTTCAGTCGACGGTCCAAGATCTGCAATGGCTGCTGCTCATAAGTCAGGTCCGGTCGGAACGTGATCTCAGAAAAGTCCACAGTGTGCGATGGGTCACTGACGTATCTGCGTAGCTGAGATACGTGAAACACGTCGTGAGCTCCCTCCAAAGATGGTGGTAGAGGAAGGCGATATGCCACTGCTCCCATACGCTCCAGCACGTCTAATGGTCCAATATACCTCGGACTCAGCTTCCCCTTCTTCCTGAAACGAATGACTCCGCGGTTCGGGGAAATCTTCAGGAAAACATGATCTACTGGCTGAAACTCCAAAGGTCGTCTCTTGGTATCCGCCCAATGCTTGAAGCGATCTTTAGCAATCCGGAGCTTATCCCTGATGTCTCTCACAACATCCACAGCTTCTACAATCATCTCCGGACCCAACAGCTCTCTGTCTCCGATGTCATCACAGCTCATTGGCGATCGACATTTCCTTCCATATAGAGCAGCAAACGGTGCCATGCCAATGCTCGCCTGGTAGCGTTGTTGTAGGAAAATTCCACTAAGTGGAGATGATCCTCCCACGAACCCTTCAAATCGAGCTTACAAGCTCTCAGCATATCCTCCAGAATCTGAATCGTCCTTTTCGACTGACCATCGGTCTGTGGGTGGTACACCATGCTGAAACTCAGACTCGTACCAAGATTCTCCTGTAGACTCTTCCAAAACTGAGATGTGAACCTCGAGTCTCTATCGGATACGATGCTCACCGAAACTCCATGCATGTGTACAATCTCATGCACGCACATGATCTACATCACAAACTAATCTTAAGGAGGAACTATAAATAGAGAAGTAAAAATATCTTTACCTCTAGATACTTCCTCGCCAAGATTTCCGTGGACTGTCCCACTCGAAATGGAATGAAGTGCGCAGGCTTGGTCAATCGATCAACGATCACCTAGACTGCGTTGTTCTGCTTCAGGTTCTGAGGTAGGCCTGTCACGAAATCCATCGTGATGTGCTGTCACTTCCACTCCAAAATAGGAAAGCAGTTGTAGCAGTCCTGTGGTCCGATGGTGCTCTGCCTTCACTTGCTGGCATACCAGACTCTTTGCAACGCTCCGTGCCATGCTCCTCTTCATGCCAATCTACCAATAGTTCAGACGGAGGTCCTTGTACGTCTTCGTGTCTCCAGGATGTATGGAATAAGGCAAGCTATGTGCCTCATTCAAAAGCTCCTCTCTAATGTTTCCTGCAGGTACACAGAGTCTACTGCTGTATCTCACGGATCCATCCTCATGAATGATGAACTCCATCCGAAGTCCAGCTTCTACCTGTCTTCTGATCCTCTGCAGTTTCGGATCTCCTGCTTGAGCTGCCTTGATACGATCCACAATCGTTGACTGAATCTGCAAATTCATTAATGAAATGATCACCCCTGGTAGGACTACCTCAATGTTCATCCCTCTCAGCTCCTGTTGAACTCTCCAGTGGGCAGTATGTGTAACGGTCACTTCCGAGCATACGTATTTTAGCGCGTATCTTTGTTGTTTCATGTGCGCGTTTCCATGTTTGATTTTTTGTTATTGTGTCCCGTAGCTCAACGCACGACCGAACCCCATTTTCTTAACCCTCTCGGAGGCGCGATCACCCCGGTATCTTCTTTGTAATTTTAGGACGTCGATGGACCTATCTGCTATAATAATCATTTTTTTGTATTAATTAAACCTTCTGTTAATAAACATTTGAAAGTTCAAAAATTTGAAAGTTTTGTGCATTGTTTTCAAACGAATTCATTATATATATATATATATTTAAAAAAAACCTAAACTAATGAGCTGTTAGTTGAAGTTAAAAACCTTTCATTTTCTTTAAAACAAACCAGCTAGTTTATATAAGAAAAGGGGGAACGAAACCAATTTTTTTAAAATCTAACTTAAAATCTATCAGTATTATTAAATCAAAACTGTTTTTTAACCTTGACATATTCCTTAGAGATCCCACCGCCAGCCGTAATCCTTTAACAATAAAATAAAATAAAATCCCAACCGGTAAACTACCCACACGTTGGCCCATCTCACACACGTTTTCCCGAACTCTCGCACTCCCCTCTCTTTTATTAAACCTAGGGCTAGGTCTGTTCTCCCAGCCGCCACAAGAAAAAGAAAACCCCCTCTTCACGTGCTAGGTCTTTTCTATACCATAAACAATCTACAGACTAGCCTCTAGCTATAGCATAGCAACCATATATATATTGTTTTAACCTAGGCTCTCACTACTATCAAACATCAGCCGCATATAGCCCTTCTCCTCCTACCATCACGCGGCAGCCGCCCAACATCAACGCGGAACCAGCGTCTCCGGCCAACACCGACCAGTGCCACCCCTTCTCAGCCGCTCTCGCCCGCCAACAGCACCCGCGCGGCTGCTCCTCGCGTGCAGCAGTCGCTAGCCCTCGTCTCCGGCCAGCACAACGTCCCGCCCGACCGCCTTCCCCGCTTAGGCCAGGCCAACCCCCACCGGCCTCCTCCCTTGATCGCCCAGCCACCTTGCCCTTCGACGACATGCGCCCTTCCATCTTTCTCCTCCTCCAAGCAACTGACCGACCGGCCTCCTCCGTTCATGTCCCACCTGCAAGCTAACTGCAACGAGGAGACTTTAAATGTGTAAGTTTATAAGCATACCTTAACAATGATAAACTAATTATTTTCATATTTTGTTATTACACTAAATCAGTAGTAGGATAGGTACGTAACAGTGTGTGTGCATTTTCTATAACCTAGGGTACATAAGCTAAGCTAGTGTTTATTTTAGTAATTAAATAACAGAAGGTTAGTCTTAGTATTAAACTAGTTTTTCTATATATAATGTGGGTTAGTTGTTATAATTACATTAGATAGAAATCAGTGTGTTATTCTTACTAATGGATGTTAGATTTTGATTGCTATTAGTTAACCCTTTAGCTTGATGTTTTTATCTGATAACGCAGATAATATGTCTTTCATCGTGACCCGTTGCCGCTTCCAAACCCGACGCCAGATCTACGCGTGACTGTCGAACTAGGTTGGTATCCCTCTACTTGTAGTGAACCCACACTGTAGTTCATCAAAACCTAATCTAAAATTGGTCAACTTGAACTAAAGTTAATTTCAGCATCTATAAAACGTTGTCCACCGTAGAAAAGATTGATGAACGGACTAATTTTTCTATGCACATAGGGTAGATGTCGATCTAGACTGAACAAAACATCAAAAACGTGACTTTTTGACTGTTAGGGTAGTCCTGCCAAATTTAGAAACAAACCGTAATAGGATTGACAAAAAAGCACGATCTGACATCACCGTGATCATGTTTCAGACGGACCATCGCCGACGCGATGCTTCGACGGGATGCTCCGGACAGACGACGCACTCGCCACCGCAGGCAAATGTACTCACTTGTACTTTCGGCTGTGTTTAGGCCATAGACTCTTAGAACTGTTAAAACATTAACAAAGAGAACCGAACGTGAAATGATAGCATCCGGGACACCCCTTGACAGCTCAGACTTGACAACGAAGTCTAAACACAAACAACAAGTACAACGATACCTTAGGAATTATCTATGTGTGCGTGTGTGTAGACCCCCTAGAATCAACGACAACTGCTACCATAGGTTTCATCTGCGTGTGCGTGCGTACGGACACCCTAGAACAACTTTGCCCTTACCATGTCATGAACATCTTGCACGTCGTGTCTTACGTAGCCTACGGGCAATAAGACACTCACCTAGCAGAGTGGGTGATCTTTGTGACGGAACACCTACAGGAAGCTCGGCACCCACCTAGCAGAGTGAGTGTCCCAGCAGACCGAGAGGATAGAGGCTCTCACCTAGCAGAGTGAGTGGTCCTATACAGTAGTACAGTTTTCACCTACGAGGCGTCCGTCGCTCACCTAGCAGGGTGAGAGATATGCTACCGACCGTGGGGATAAAGGCACTCACCTAGCAGAGTGAGTGTCCCTATATTGTCTTGTCTTGAGCACTTGGGTTTGGGGTATGGTTGAGTGTGCGCACGGGGAGATGGTCTGATCCCCCTCGAACCGTAAGGCGTTAACCCTTCGAGTCACACGTGTCTTGTCTTGTTGTGTCTTGTTTTGTCTCGTCTTGTCTTGTCCCGCATAGGTTAGTCTTGTAGTCGGTGGCACACGCTACGGCTACTGCTTGACGTGTTTACTTTCCCCGCTCCGTTTACTTTCTATAATTGCCACATATAACCTCAGCATGTTAATTCAACCAGTAAACTGTGGCTTTAAATTAAAATAAACTTACAGTAGAGTCTAACATTTCTGTGTAGACTTTACCTGACGTACATGTCCTTTTCTCTTGGGTGCTATACATCAGGTGTTGAGCCGGAGTACGTGGACGAGCCGGATATACATGAGTACGTGGAGCCAGAGGGTGTCGACCCGGAGTACATACCTGACGAGGACCAGTCTTAGATGTCCCTCACAATTGCAGTTCAGAGTTTTTCCTGCTTTCTAGTTCGGGTGCATAGCACCGTTTACTTTTCTGCCTAGGTTGGGTGCTTGCACCAGTAGTTTACTTTCTGCGTTGTTGCCATACTGGGCATTACTTCCTTTATTAGACTCTTGTACTTCTGGATACCTTGATGGAATAAAATGAATGCATTTCCTTTCAGTACATTCTGTTGTTACGAATTTTATAAAGCAAGAACCTGGAATCTTTTAAAATGGTACCCCTACAGATGCTTATTGGGTCCGAGCTTCACAGCTCCGACCTAAGCGGGCCTTAGTCACGCTTCGCCTCCATAGTTTTAGGAAGCGGTGCGTGACAGGGTTTTAGTGGTGGCCCCATGCAGGTCTTGTAATTATAAAAGTTCGTAGCAATAGTATTACTCGCATTCATTTTTATTATCCAGTTATCATGTACAAGTTTAATTTGGGTCTTCCTTGTCAATAGGATGGCAGGAAGACGCAATACCCAAGCCGGGAGCTCAACTGATGGAGTTCCGGGAGACCATTGCGGTGAATTCCGTCAGTTTCTGGGCCTCATGAGGGAGATGATGGACGTTCAACATCAATTGGTTCAGCAGTCCCATCAGGCTGCCCGAGCCGTCTAGGCTCCACCGCCGCCACCTGCATCGGTAGCTGCTCCTGGAGTGAAGTAGTTCAATGCGCTTCAGCCGAAGACATTTTCTGGAAAGGAAGGACCATTAGGTGCTGATGAGTGGATCCAGAGCACAGAAGAGAAGCTGGTAGCTGCGAAGATCCCTGAGGATACCCGAGTTGAGATAGCGAAGATGCAGCTGACCGAGAATGCTAAGAACTGGTGGCACATTAAGGAGAGGCGTCTGCAGAAGCCAGTGGAGTGGAAGACCTTCAAGTCGATGTTCAAGGAGAAGTATTTCCCCAAGGCTGCATAGAGGGAGCTCCTGAGCTGATTTATGGATCTGAAGCAAGGGAACATGACGGTTGACGAGTACGAGGCAGAGTTCGAGATGCTCAATCGTTTTTTCCCTCATATGGTGAAGAAGGAAGAGAACCAAGCTGATCGGTTTCGTCAGGGAAGCGTTCGAAGATTCAGGCTTCCATGTCCTCGGCAGATTTTTCAACCATGGGAGCTGTGTTGAATGCTGCCAGGAATCATGAGATCATATCGCGTCTACCTGACCCTCCAGCTGGTGGAGGAAAGCGTCCCATGGAGCAGTACCGGCCACCTGCTAGGACAGCTATGAGACCGGTTCAGACAATGCCTTTCAAGAAGCCAGGATCACCTGCTTAGCATCAGATGAAGGGCCCATGCTTTTTCTGCGGCAAGCCAGGGCATCAGCAGAACACTTGCATGAAGAAGTTGGGCTTGTGTCTGGCATGTAGAGCTGCCACACAAGCCGTTATAGACTGCCCGAGGTATCACCATACTGAGAGTGGAGCACCGGCTCCATTGCAGAGTAGAGCACCTGCCCAGAGAGGAGATATTGTTCGGGGAGCTTATGCCATGACGACAGTGGATGGTGTCATTGCAGGTAACTCCATAATTTTAGTCTTTCATATTATAGTTTAGCTTATTTTTTTGGGCTGCTTATGTATGTTTCAAAACTTTTTTGTTGTTGTTTCCTTTCAAATCAAATCTTTAAAGTTTTGAAACTATCCCACGAGATCATAACCTACCTATCTTCCCTCATCCATTACCACAACTCCACACGTTTTCCCACATGTTATTTTTTTAAAATATGTCTTTGGCCTTAAAATTTTCATTCCTCTTCTTCCCTCTTTGAAGTGTTATTTTTAGTGTTGTTGTAGTATTAGAACTAGTTATTATTGTTATAGGGGTATGTTTGTGGGTAGGCATATGGTGAGATGAGATATGTCGTAGCGATGATTGGTTGATTTTGAACATAAGGATATTAGATTAGATTTCTTTGGATGAAAAGAATGAGGTGTTCAAGACCAATTTATAATACTGATGTGTACCGGACTCGATGGAGAATTCTGGTCGGATAAAATTATATGCGGGGAGATGAGAGCTTATCAGACTTGAAACTTGGACAAGTGGTAGATAGGAGTAGCTACGGAATATAGTATGATTTAGAGTGGTCATGTGAATGAGTAGGACATTTAAGGCATCAAGACCTGATTGTTAGGTTGGCGTGAGAAGACGTTAGAAGTAACACGACGTGTTGAGATGAATGGATGGTTAGGTAGACGGATTTGGTGTGGTTGGAGATAGACGATAGGGGTAAGGATAGACGTATTTTGATGGTTCATTGAATTCGGAGGATAAACTTCTGAGTCGATATGATGGAGAATGTATTGGGGGCGAGATGATTGATGACTGGGAGACTATAAGGTGGATTTATAAGTTAAGTGCTAGGGTGTGGTTCTAGTGGTAGCATTAGCCAGTGGAGAGACGAGTTATGATGGATTATTTGCGGAACGTTGTTTGAAGTTATGAGATTAGCGATCATTATGTGTAGATATGAGAGTTGCGGGTATAAGGTTATATAGATATTATTATTATTAGTATAAGTGATTCCGAGGGCGGAATCATTTCTAAGGTGGGTAGAATGTAACGGTAACTACCGACCGTACGTATTTTAGCGCGTATCTTTATTGTTTCGTGTGCGTGTTTCCATGTTTGATTTTTTGTTATTGCGTCACATACCTCAACGTGCGACCGAACCCCATTTTCTTAACCCTCTCGGAGGCGCGATCACCCCGGTATCTGCTTTGTAAATTTAGGACGTCATGGACCTATCTGCTATAATAATCATTTTTTTGTATTAATAAAACCTTCTGTTAATAAACATTTGAAAGTTCTAACTGTAACGACTGGTTTTCAGGTATCTGGATTTATTATATTATATTATATGTTTTGATGGATTTTCTCCTTATATGTGGTTTTCGTCTCTGTAACTTTCAATTTTCGATCATTTCGTCGTGTTTTCTCATTTCTTCTTTAGAATCGTCGATTTCGGAGTAAGTCATTCGTGACGGGCTTCGTATCGGTCATATCTTATTGTTAGGTCAAGCCTAGGAGTCTTAGGAATCGATCCCGGAGCTCCGTGCTCCATATCGGAACTTTTGGTGCTCATTAGCCGGTGTAAGAAGGGGCACCGACCGACTAGATGACGATCCAGTCGGTCGGCAAACCTTCTTGAACCGACTAGTTGGCTTTGTGAATTTCTCAGGAGTTACTGTTTGTCGTTAGTCGGTCTAAGAACGTTGGTTGACCGACTAGGTTGCAAACTAGTCGGTCGGCAATGCTTCTTCAACCGACTAACTCATCAACTATTTTTGATACTAGTTACTGTTCCTTCTTAGTCGGTCTAAGTTCATCTTTCGACCGACTAGTTGTCAAACTAGTCGGTTAAGTTTTGTACTCAGACCGACTAATTCTTAGTTCTTCTGTACAGCCGAGTTACTGTTTACTCTTAGTCGGTCTAAGAACGTTCATCGACTGACTAGATGTCAGATTAGTCGGTCAGTAGTTGTTCTTCGACCGACTAACTCTTAGTTCAGGTTTTCGACTGGAGCTACTGTTTACACTTAGTCGGTCTGCGTTGGTCAACCGACCGACTAGTTCTCAAACTAGTCGGTCAACAGTTGTTCTTTGACCGACTAAGCAGTGCAGAAAACCCTAGTTTTGCCCTAGCCGCCACCAATCTCTATAAATACCTCTCCAAACGTTTTCTTCTCCTCCCTCACAACCTAAAACCCTAGTTTCTCCCCCATTGAGCCCCCTACTACCTCAAACCATTATTCCTTCATCCCAAGCCCAAAATCCATCATCCAAACTCTCCCTTAACTCATTCTACCTCTCATCTTCCCCAAATCTCCATCAAATCCCCAAAATCCCCCAAAACCCTATTTCTCCAAACTTCTCCAATCATTTCCAGATCTGAACCCTAGGTTCCCCGGAGCGTTTCTTCCGTCGCCGTGGTTGCTCGGCATCGTTCCTCCGTTTCCTATACGGTAATAATCGATCTCTTGATGTTTTCATGACCCGTTGTGTTTTTGTGAAACCCTAATAAATAAATGTTGTTTTGATGGTTGTTTCTCCATAACAGTGACTCCCCTGTAGATTAGCATCCGTGAGACGAACCCTCGTGATCGTTATCCTCGGTGCTAGGCAAGTGAAACTTGCCACTTAGGGTTTAGGCCATGTTTTAGGCCATATGCTTGTTGTAGGCGTAAAAGAGACTAGGCGACGAAATGATACTCGCCTAGGCGCAAATTGAGGAACTATCTTGACAACGAAGCTAGATCCGACGTTTATCATGTTGCACAATTACCATGCCATGTTTAATTTCCATTAACGGTACGCAAATTAATTGTCATGTCATAGCATTCTTTAAGTGTTTCCATGATTGCGTAGCTTCGCTACAATGCTTGTGTTCCTGGCTCGTGTTCCACAAGCGGGCCATGTGTTGGTTGATAGCCAATGCCCGAACCACTAGTTTCCGGCTAGGTGCACCCCTATGCCAAATGATTATGAATCGTGAACTAGAATGCGAGCTCCTGTGCGGGGCAACCCTGGCTCATTTACTGAGCTCGTGTGCGGGGACCCTGGCTCGTTTACATGTGGGTATTGGGGGTAAGAGTTAAGCGGCCAATCAACTGGGAGTCTACCCGATCAGCAACTGCAGTGGTAAGGCGTAAACTCTGGGTCTTGGGGTAGTGTTAAGCGGCCAATCAGCGTGAATGTCAAACCATTCTGCTGTAAGGCGTAAACATCTACAAACAACTTGAAATGTGACTAGTGAAACGATTGAGATTGTTAGTAGCGTGGCTACTCTTGTCTTGTCCCGATAATTGTTCTCTTGTACTTATTGTTTCATCATGTCTTGCTTGTGCACTCATGTTATAACTGCCATGTCATGCATACTATAACTGCTAGGTTGCTAGTTTCCTTACTTTCAGTTTCCTTGCCCAAGTCTTTTAGACTTGCTGACATGTGCCTCTTTACTCTTTTGGGTGACACATGTTAGATCCTGAGCCTGAGTACCTTGTTGAGGACGAGGTGTTTGTTGACGCCGAGCCCGAGCTTGTGTTTGACGGGGAGTACGTGGACACTGGGGACCAGTCCTAGTGTCTTCGTTGTGTTTTCCCTTTTGTTTAGACTGCTATTTTGTTGTCGGTGCGTAGCACCTATACTTTGTTACGTTGTTACTTGTGTTGGCCTTGTTCTGGGCCTTTAGACTCTTTCTTTTAGCCTGGTGGCTTTTCTGGATGTTGAACTTAATTTTCATGTTGGACAAATTATGAGATATGAGAATTTTATTTCTGTCTCTCCTTGTGTTATTATTGTTGCTCCGTTTGTGGTTACAGGGACCTGCTTATGTTTTATTGACGCTTATCGGGTTTGGGGCTTCACAGCTCCACTCTCGTGCGGACCTTTTCACGTCTTGCCTCCATTTTAGGGAAGCGGGGCGTGACACTAACATTTGAAAGTTCTGTGCTTTGTTTTGAAACGAATTCATTTTATATTTATATATTTTTTAAAAACCTAAACTAATGAGCTGTTAGTTGAAGTTAAAAACCTTTCATTTTCTTTAAAACAAACCATCTAGTTTATATAAGAAAAGTGGGAACGAAACCAATTTGTTTAAAATCTAACTTAAAATCTATCAGTATTATTAAATCAAAACTGTTTTTTTAAACCTTGACCTATTCCTTAGAGATCCCACCGCCAGCCGTAATCCTTTAACAATAAAATAAAATAACATCCCAACCTGTAAACTACCCACACGTTGGCCCCTCTCACACACGCTTTCCCCAACTCTCGCACTCCCCTCTCTTTTATTAAACCTAGGGCTAGGTCTGTTCTCCCAGCCGCCACAAGAAAAAGAAAACCCCCTCTTCACGTCCTAGGTCTTTTCTATACCCTAAACAATCTACAAACTAGCCTCTAGCCATATCATAGCAACCATATATATATTGTTTTAACCTAGGCTCTCTCTACCATCAAACGTCAGCCGCCTATAGCCCTTCTCCTCCTACCATCACGCGGCAGTCGCCCAACATCAACGCGGAACCAGTGTCTACGGCCAACATTGGCCATCGTCACCCCTTCTCAGCTGCTCTCACTCACCAACAGCCCCCGCACAGCTGCTCCTCGCATGCAGCAGGCGCTAGCCCTCGTCTCCGGCCAGCACAACGTCCCGCCCGGCCGCCTTCCCCACTCAGGCCAAGCCAACCCCCGCCGGCCTCCTCCCTTGATTTCCCAGCCACCTTGCCCGCCGGTGACCTGTGCCCTTCCATCTTTCTCCTCCTCCAAGCAACTGACCGGCCGGCCTCCTCCGTTCATGTCCCACCCGCAAGCTAACTGCAACGAGGAGACTTGAAATGTGTAAGTTTATAAGCATACCTTAACAGTGATACACTAATTATTTTCATATTTTGTTATTACACTAAATCAGTAGTAGGATAGGTACGTAACAGTGTGTGTGCATATTCTATGACCTAGGGTACATAAGCTAAGCTAGTGTTTATTTTAGTAATTAAATAACAGAAGGTTAGTCTTAGTATTAAACTAGTTTTTCTATATATAATGTAGGTTAGTTGTTATAATTACATAAGATAGAAATCAGTCTGTTATTCTTACTAATGGGTGTTAGATTTTGATTGCTATTAGTTAACCCTTTAGCTTGATGTTTTTATCTGATAACGCAGATAATATGTCTTTCATCGTGACCCGTTTTCGCTTCCAAACCTGACGCCAGATCTACGTGTGACTGTCGAACTAGGTTGGTATCCCTCTACTTGTAGTGAACCCACACTGTAGTTCATCAAAACCTAATCTAAAATTGGTCAACTTGAACTAAAGTTAATTTCAGCATCTGTAAAACGTTGTCCACCGTAGGAAAGATCGACGAACGGACTAATTTTTCTGTGCACATAGGGTAGACGTCGATCAAGACTGAACAAAACACCAAAACGTGACTTTTTGACTGTTAGGGTAGTCCTGCCAAATTTAGAAACAAACTGTAATAGGATTGACAAAAAAGCGCGATCTGACATCGCTGTGATCATTTTTCAGACGGACCATCGCCGACGCGACGCTTCGACGGGACGCTCCGGACAGACGATGCACTCGCCACCGTAGGCAAGTGTATTCACTTGTACTTTCGGCCGTGTTAGAACTGTTAAAACGTAAACAAAGAGAACCAGACGTGAAATGATGGCATCCGGGACACCCCTTGACAGCTCAGACTTGACGACGAAGTCTAAGCATAAACAACAACTACAACTGATACCTTAGGACTTATCTGTGTGTGCGTGTATGTAGACCCCCCTAGAATCAACAACAACTGCTACCATAGGTTTCATCTGCGTGTGCGTGCGTGTGGACACCCTAGAACAATTTTGCCCTTACCATGTCATGCACATCTTGCACATCGTGTCTTACGTAGCCTATGGGCAATAAGACGCTCACCTAGCAGAGTGGGTGATCTTTGTTACAGAACACCTACGAGAAGCTCGGCACCCACCTAGCAGAGTGAGTGTCCCAGCAGACTGAGAGGATAGAGGCTCTCACCTAGCAGAGTGAGTGGTCCTATACAGTAGTACAGTTTTCACCTACGAGGCGTCCGTCGCTCACCTAGCAGAGTGAGAGATACGCTACCAACCGTGGGGATAGAGGCACTCACCTAACAAAGTGAGTGGCCCTATATTGTCTTGTCTTGAGCACTTGGGTTTGGGGTAGGGTTAAGCGTGTGCACGGGAAGAGGGTCTGATCCCCCTCGAACCGTAAGGCGTGAACCCTTCGAGTCACACGTGTCTTATCTTGTCGTGTCTTGTTTTATCTCATCTTGTCTTGTCCCGCATAGGTTAGTCTTGTAGTCGGTACACATGCTACGGCTACTGCTTGACGTGTTTACTTTCCCTACTCCGTTTACTTTCTATAACTGCCACGTATAACCTCAGCATGTTAATTCAACCAGTTACCGTGGCTTTAAATTAAAATACACTTGCAGTAGAGTCTAACATTTCTATGTAGACTTTACCTGACGTACAGTTCCTTTTCTCTTGGGTACTGTACATCAGGTGTTGATCCGGAGTACGTGGACGAGCCGAACGTACCTGAGTACGTAGAGCCAGAGGGTATCGACCTGGAGTACGTACCTGACGAGGACCAGTCTTAGAGGTCCCTCACTATTGCAGTTCAGATTTTTTCCTGCTTTCTAGTTCGGGTGCGTAGCACCGTTTACTTTTCTGCCTAGGTTGGATGCTTGCACCAGTAGTTTACTTTCTGCGTTGTTGCCATACTGGGCATTACTTCCTTTATTAGACTCTTGTACTTCTGGATACCTTGATGGAATAAAATGAATGCATTTCCTTTCAGTACTTTCTATTGTTACGAATTTTATAAATGCAAGAACCTGGAATCTTTTAAAATGGTACCCCTACAGACGCTTATTGGGTTCGAGCTTCACAGCTCCGGCCCAAGCGGGCCTTAGTCACGCTTCGCCTCCGTAGTTTTGGAAAGCGGTGCGTGACAGTATGCATCATCACCGCGGGGAGTCTACTCAAAGCATCTGGGACTACATTCACCTTCCCTGGGTGATACTGCAGATCTATCTCATAATCTGCCATCAGCTCCAACCATCGTCTCTAACACATGTTGAGCTCATTCTGAGTAAATATGTACTTCAAGCTTTTATGATCGATAAAAATTTTCACGCTCTCACTCAGCAGGAAGTGTCCCTAGATCTTCAACGCAAATATCACGGCTGCTAGCTTCAGATCATGTGTCGGGTAGTTCTTCTAATGATTCCTCAACTGTCGTGAAGCATAGGCGACCACGTAACCATGCTGATGCAGGATGCATTCGAGACCCTTGCCATATGCATCACAGTAAATCTCGAAGCCTCTGCTTCGATCCGATACAACCAAAAATGGTGCTGTTGTCAATCTCGCCTTCAAAATACTGAAAGCCTTCTCACAATCCTCTGATCAACAGAACTCCATATCCTTCCTCGTCATCTTCTTCATTGGCTCTGCAATTCTCGAGAAATCCTTGATGAACCGATGATAGTAGCCACCCAACCCAAGAAAATTTCTGATATTCGATGTTGACCGCAGTGTCGGCCATTCACAGACTGCTCTGACCTTCTCCGGATCTACCGATATACCATCTCCAGACACCACGTGTCCCAGGAATGCGACTCTGTCTAACCAGAACTCACACTTACTATACTTGGCATAAATCTGATGACATCTCAGTGTCTCCAACACTATCCTCAGATGTCGGCTATGCTCCTTTTCATACTTTGAGTAAATAATAATGTTGTCACGCCCCGCTTCCCAAGTACGGAAGGCGAGACGCGAAGAGGTCAGCTCAGACTGAAGCTGTGAAGCCACAGTCTGATAAGCATCTGTGTGTTCAACCATTCGTAGATCCTTGCATTGCATAAAAAAACAACAATAATAATAGAAATGAAAGCAGTCAAAATTAACCAACATTCAACAACATCCATTCTTTATTCAATAACATTCAGAGATGTAGTCATAAAATAAAAGTACAGAGTCTGAAAGAGAAGGCCTAAGCATGGTCGAAACTAAAACAAGTAATGGTGCTACGCACCGACAACCTAACAGCAGCTACTAGGAATGTAAACAACAACTAAGAGGAAACCTCCAGCTGAGACCAAGACTGGCCTCTGGTATCCTCGAACTGGACGTCAGCAACTAGTCGTCCATAGTAACTAACTCAGGCTCAAAACCTGACATGTAACACCCAAAGAGAAAAGGGCACATGTCGACAGAAATCTCCAAAAAAGGAAAGGGAGACTTTTGTGCAAGGCAACATAAAAGTAAAGAGTACAACTAGCAATTCTAAAATAATGAAGATGATATGGCATGTTATTTTAATGAATGCAGCAGTTTAAACATGAGCATGATATGACACGTTGTAGCAAGATCTACTAAACAATATTTCATTAAAAATCAGTAAAACATGAGTTCGTGTCGTGCATAGGGTTTCCGTCTTTTGGCCGAAGTGGCTGTACGGGCACACTTCTACGCTCAAGCGATCATTTAACCTAACCCCTCCACGTGTATATGGACTGGCGTCCATCTTCTGGATCACGAGCCAAGAAGTGTGTTTGGCATAGGGTTGTACCCGGTATGCAGGTGCCTATCCTCATTACATGATGTAGGAGTCAAGACCTACTCGCCGCAGCTTACATTTCAATAGTAGCGTGTGCTACACAATCACGACAAACATTCAATGCATGACATGACATGATATGCAACATGATAGCAGATGTTGTTTTGCGCATCGTTATATCAAAATAAACGTGATATGTGAGATGTATGAAATGACATGCCAAGGGTGTCGGATCTAGCTTCATTGTCAAGCTAGATCAAGTACGGTATCGAATCTAGTTTCGTTGTCAAACTAGATCCGCATGTTGTCTAGGCGACTATCATTTCACCGTCTAGTCGCTTTTGCACAAATTACCCAAACTAGCCTAAACATGGCTTTAACAATAATTTGAGCAAGTTTCACTTGCCTGAATAACGATGTCCATAATCTCAGTCCAACGGTCCAGAAGCTCATATGTGCTCAACAAACATCACCAACCTACTGTCCCATATTATTAATCTTCAATTAGTGATTTAATCAAAAGAAATGAAATTTACAGTTTTTATCTTGTTAGACATGCGGTGTGGGTTCCTACAGATCGGGATATACATTAACACGACGCGAGAGCTACACTAACGTCGGGTAGCGACGTTAGGGGTTGGCCTCCGGTAACGATCTAGGTACGGCGTGTGCTATGGCGAAGACGGCGACAACTAAGGGAAGTAGCACGGTACGGAGATGGCCATGGGAGATGGATGAATGGCAGGGGCAGCTATTAAGAGGATCTCGTCCTACTATCGAGTTGCGCACGGCAGCGGCATGGGGAGATGCGGCCTAGGGCTCATCAAGAGGAAGAGGGGGCTGTTTTTCGGTTCTAAGGGGGAAGAACTGTAGATTTGTATAGGGCAAGGGCTCATCGATGGCTAGGGGATAAGGGGAGCTATGCGCAGCCTGCGGAGAGGACGGCCGGCGGTTCAAGGGTGGATGGCCGGATTGGGCTGCCGGGGGTGGCCGTGCGGCAGTTGGGGAGGCCAGCAAGGTGGTGCGGAAGTGTGTTTAGGGAGATCGGGGTTCTACAGGCTGTAGTGCGGCAAGGGGAGGAGATGAGGGCGTTTTTCGACGGGTGGATGCCGGAGGGATGCTAGGGTGCCCGGAGTTGAGGCCGGCGATGGGCAAGGGTGTGTTGGCCGGCGGTTTAGGGGTGGAAGAACGACAGTTTTTATTAAGGGGGTGCGGTTTTATGTAGAGGGTGTGATGGCCGGAGTTTAGCGTGGAGGGGAGGAGGAAGGCCGGAGGCTCGCCAGAGCAAGATGGGATCTCGCACGTGGAGGTGGCCGTGGGTTAGGAAGAAGGGTGGCGGCTGGGTTTGCAAACCCTAGGGCTTTTGCATGAGTAGAATAGGAGAGGGTTAGTTTTGCTAAATGGGGTTAGATAGGGGGTGCACTTAAGATGATTGGAGAGAATGTGAATGAGAGGGGGAGGGTAGTTTTAGGGTGCACATAGATAGGGAATAGTTTTATGTGCTACGTATGAAATCCTAGGATTTAAATAGAATGTTTAATTAGGGTTTAGTTAGGGCTAATTACAGATTGAAAATGATTAGGTCGAAAGGTCGGTCAAACAGTGTCCGATAAATACAAGAAAAATATCGGGATGACCGTGTCGACGAGAGGATCGAGACTAAGATGACCGGTCACGTGCTAGGTTAACGAAAAACGGAACTAAAAATAAAAGATCAAACGTCAAAGGTAAAAGTTACGACACCCCTTCATACAAAGCTGTTTTGTGGAAGAATGAGCCGTGAAATGACGTTCACGAAAAATTCCACAAATAAGTACTCTCTCAGAGGATCACAACAACATATCACATCGCATGTTTGGGATACAAGATGCGGCAACTAAAAATACGCGTAAGAAAGGAAAGTACGTGCACGAAAAATGTACGATCGAAAAGCGATAGTGACATCCTACACACCTTAGAATAAAGTCCGTCCTCGGACTTTCTAACTATAAATATTCCTAGCCACTCTAGTAACTACCCCAATCACACCACACTATAATTCAAACCATGTATAGTTACTACAAGTGCTTATATATGCATTAGGTAGTCAAACATTAATACTACAAACATGTATGTGTGTGTGTATATATATGCATATTCTATACTTATACCTATCATGGACTGTCAAATTCATACACGTACTTCAATCATTCATATAGTCACGTACATCCCTTATATAACTATCACACCCTTAACACATAACCATGGTACACATATTTACATAAACATAGATCACACCTGTAAATACAATCGTAGTACTTCATGTATAGATAACTACCTATGTACAAACAAACATGGATATACTACTCCCTTATATCTCCTAGTATATATCCAACATCAAACATATCAACACATGTAATCATACCATACAATATTAAATCATGTTTGCTATATCTAATATACATTCACCCCAACTATAAATACACAACCTATAGTTATTCAAATACACGCAGATACTTCATCATATATACACTTCACAGACAATCCTTTAACTATATTAAAGACACATCACATGTACCATAGTCACAAACACCTATAGCTGAGCACATACTTACCCGTGCATGGTGCACGCCCACACACGCTAATTTACTATTCATACATGCCACTCTTACCACTATATACTTAACACATTCTACACACCTAATTTAGCTAGCATATATTTATATATATTCAAACATGTAAAACCTTTGTAAATAACTATACTATAAGACCAACACCTATATCTATATTATGGTATAGCCACCCACAACCATGTGCGTAACGTAACCATGCACAACCAACTTATCACTATACACACATCATCCATTTCTAAGTTCATAACAATATACACCAACCACAGACAAATATATCAATATACTTAGAGTATACTCACTCAAGCATGAGTGAGACTCAAAGACCCATACAAGAAGCAGAATACTTTATATTCATAACACGATATTTATACCTATACTAACACACCACCCTTATATATATACTAACGTAATCATATCACTCGTCACACTATACAGGTAAAAACACATGCTATCACATACACACAATAATATCAATCACACTTTATATTTAGTCAAGTAACACCACCATAATGCAATCACTTTACATACTATAATAATATTACAAATATCAGCACACGTATAATTATAACACACCTTCTTATACATGCATTCATCGTATAGTCACATACATGTAATATATTCACACCATAGCAATTTTACAAATAATTAGCATACTATTACATATACCTATCCATACATAGTCCCGACATACAATGATCGTGTATACCTCTTGGTATACACGTACACACAACATCCCGTAAAGGCAAGCAATACTATACAAAATCAAACACTATTACCATACGTATATCACATATATTCATACATTAGGTATATATCTACCTAAGACTAGCACATACATATTTACGTACGCGCACACGCTCATACGTACTAACATTAGATCATATAATAGGCATACACACTTAACTATAAGTACACCTATTATCATTACACCTAACATGTGCATGACTTACTAGTATACTATTTTAAGCATTTTACAAGTACCTTCAACTACATACACCACTAGTAGATATTCCAACACTAATTCTAATATACACAGACATCCCTAAAGTGGTATAACTATCCACACATATATCTATAAATACTATTATTCATACAACTTCATATATATATATATATATATATATATATATATATATATATATATATATATATATATATATATATATATATATATATATATATATGAATGGATGGTCAACATACCAAAAATCATGGCATTCCAATACTTTTAGAGTCCCCATCTACCCCTTGCAACTTCAACGGTCTGAAAACGTGCTGAAAACCCCATGAAGTTGCAAGGGGTAGATGGGGGCTCTAAAAGTATTGGAATGACTTGATTTTTGGTATGTTGATCATCCATGATGTAGTTAACAAACCCATCAAAAAAAATTTTCAAAAAAAATGTTGGAGGTGGGGGGAAATAGGGGTGACTCCTTAGATTGAATCTAAGGAGGCACCCTAGGAACACTTTACCATATATATATATATATATATATATATATATATATATATATATATATATATATATATATATATATATATATATATATATATATATATAGGAAAAAGGGGATCTAAGGTGCCTCCTTAGATGGAAATCTAAGGAGGCGCCCCCATTTCCCCCCATCTCCTACAAGTTTTTTTGAAATGTTTTTTCATGGGGTTGTTGTTCACATCATGGATGTTCAACATACCAAATTTCAAGAGATTCCAATACTTTTTGAGCCCCCATCTACCCATTACAACTTCAACGGTCTGAAAACGTGCTGAAAAACCCACGAAGTTGCAAGGAGTAGATGGAGGCTCAAAAAGTATTGGAATCCCTTGAAATTTGGTATGTTGATCATCCATGAGGTGAACAACAAACCCATGAAAAAACATTTCAAAAAAATGTGTGAGATGGGGGAAAATGGGGGCGCCTCCTTAGATTGAATCTAAGGAGGCACCTTAGGATCCCTTTACCCATATATATATATATATATATATATATATATATATATATATGGGTAAAGTGTTCCTAGGGTGACTCCTTAGATTAAATCTAAGCAGTCGCCCCCATTTTCTCACATCGCCCACAATTATTTTTGAAATTATTTTTGAAATTATTTTCATAGCATTGTTGGTCACATCATGGATGATCAACATACCAAAAATTAAGTCATTCCAATACTTTAAAAGCCCCCATCTATCCCTTGCAACTTCAACGGTCTGAAAACGTGCTGAAAAACACATAAAGTTGCAAGGGGTAGATGGGGGTTCTAAAAGTATTGGAATGACTTGGTTTTTGGTATGTTGATCATCCATGAGATGAACAACAATGCTATGAAAAAAAATTTCAATAAAAATTGTGGGAGATGGGAGAAAATGGGGGCGACTCCTTAGATTTAATCTAAGGAGTCACCCTAAGAAAAATATCGGGACGACCGTGTCGACGAGAGGATCGAGACTAAGATGATCGGTCACGTGCTAGGTTGAAGAAAAATGGAACTAAAAATAAAAGATCAAACTTCGAAGGTAAAAGTTACGACACCCCTTCATACAAAGCTGTTTTGTAGAAGAATGAGCCGTGAAATGACGTTCACGAAAAATTCCACAAATAAGTACTCTCTCAGAGGGTCACAACGACATATCACATCGCACGTTTGGGATACAAAAAGAGGCAACTAAAAATACTTGTACGAAAGGAAAGTACGCGCACGAAAAACGTACGATCGAAAAGCGGCCGTGACAAATATCGTGGATGAAAATGACGACGAACTTATCCAGATAGTCATGGAAGATCAAATTCATCAAGTTTATGAACACTGCGGGAGAGTTGGTCACACCGAAATTCATGACCACGAACTCATAGTGTCCGTACTTTGTCCTGAATGCCGTCTTCGGAATGTCATCCTTCTTCATCTTCAGCTGATGGTATCCGCTCCTCAAATCCAGTTTCGAGAAAGCTCTCGAACCTCCGAGCTGGTCAAATATATCATCAATGCGGCGCAGTGGATACTTGTTCTTCACGGTCATTGCATTCAGCCCTCTATAATCCACACACATCCTGCGGGATCCATCCTTCTTCTTCACCAATAGAACTGGTGCACTCCAAGGAGACACGCTAGGATGTATGAATACCTTCTGCAACAGTGCATCCAACTGCTTTCGCAACTCCTCAAGCTCTGCTGGAGCCATACGATACGGTGCCTTCGAAATAGGTTGTGCTCCCAACATAAGGTCTATGCTGAACTCCAAAGCTCTGTTGGGTGGCAATCCTGAAATATCTTTCGGAAAGACGTCGTCGAAGTCTCTGACGTCTGCTTGTCTACTGGTCTCCATCTGTAAGGACCCTGTCTATGGGGAAAACACTAGAAGGGGTGTTGAATAGTGTTTATGCAAATTTAAAAGGAATTTACGCCAAATAAAATGCAATCCAACAAATAGTGCGGAATAGAAAAACAACCCAAAGAGAAACACAAGCAAACACAGATATGTTTCAAGGGTTCGGATTACCCAAGTCAACTCCCGACTTGTTCCCGGTAATCCTACGTCCCTTCCACCCGGATACCACCGGATACCCAAGTTAGAACCCAAACTTGAGGTTTCCTTAAAACCCACTTGTTGCAACCCTACAAGTGCAATCGAATACAATCGATGTCCTTGACTCCCACAACCAGGGAGCAAGCAAAAACCACTCTCACAACCGAGAGCACAAATCAAATAAAGAAGTTATGAAATCTGAAAGCAACACTTACAATCACCTATACCTTGAAGTAGAACTTGAAGGAGAAGTGTGATGTGTGTTGAAGAACTCTCTTGGAAGAGAGGAGAAAAAGCCCTTTCTCTTGACTGCACCAATTGCCTAGAAGATGAATCTTTGGTTCTAGGTTGGAGAGTAAGAGAACAAGATTTGGAAATACTTAGGGCTTTGGATTTGAAAGCTTTGATCTTTGAAAATGAAAGCTTGAAGGATTTTGCAATGAATGCGTAACCTTCCAATGAAATAGTAGAAGCTCTATTTATAGCTTTCACAAATCCACAAAACAGTTTAGGCAAAACCCCAATCGAAATCCATGAGAAAAATCTCAAGGGATATAATCTGAACTCGCGACAGTCGACTATTGAACAATCTACAGTCGAATGTTGCACAGTCAGCAAGGGTAGGTGAGAATTCATAACGGTAACTTACCACGTGGACAGTCGACTGATGAAGCAAAGACAGTCGTCTGTTAAACCAACAGGCGACTATAATTTCTTCGACAGGCGACTGGCCGAGAGAGGAGTAAGTTAGACAAATACTAGAAATCTCACAAGATACAGAACTGACGACTGATGCAAGGAACACAGTCGACTGTAAATCAGAACAGGCGACTGTAAAAACTTGAACAGACGACTGTCAATAGCAAGTGAAATTTCCAGAGAGATGAGTCAAAGAAATGACTTACAGACAGGCGACTGTTGCAACATAGACAGTCGACTGATCTAATAGACAGTCAACTGTATATACAGCATAAGTCGAATGACCGTAGAAATCAGATCACACAGAGTTTGGGCAAGGAGAGACATGCGACTGATTTACAATACACAGTCGACTGTCACTAGGACAGGCGCCTGTGAATCGTTCAACAGTAGCCTGTGCGAAATAATCAGAGAAAGGCCCAAAACAATTGAAGCAAATGAGTGAGATATAAATGAATTCAATACAAGAAATCTAGGAAATAAAATCCATATTCATTGTAATCTTACTCCCCCTGAATCTAAGGCAACGAAAATCATAGATTCAAGCATTAGAACATACTTAGCACATCAATTATGAATCTTGTATGTTTATTTCTCTCCCCCTATGGCATTATCCAAAAAGGTGGGAGCAAATAATAACAACAATAATAGTGCTAAATACGAACTAACAACAATCAAGGAGTATAAAGATATATCGAATCCAAAACTCATAAAATCTCATCATATACACATGTGAGTAATGGAATTGAAATCCAATATCAACATTTTAGATATACGACGTGAAAATAATTTTCACAAATTCATAATATCAAAGTGAGCATGAATTGACCAAAATCAAGTCCATATATTGTCTCAAAAGCACATCAAGGAGAGTGAAGCATACATGAAGACAACATATCAAATTCATCCCACAGATAAGATATACAATATAGCATAGTGTGACACAAGAGAGGGTGCAACATCATATATATAGATATGTAGAGACATAATACATCAACGGATGGTCATCTACATGGCCATCCCAAAAAGATACATCATGTTGAACAAAAAATAAAAAATACATCATCATGACGACATCAAAGTATATCACCATACAAATATAAAAGTCACAGATAGCATCATCCATCATACAAAGACAGAACATATATCATCACTTAAAATATCATCACTCAAACATCTATCTAAGAGTGAGCGTCTCCAGGGGCTGCAGACAAGGAAGCATGCTCTGTAGCAGCAGGAGTATCCTCTGGAGGAGGGTCAGAAGGAGCAACAGAAGCAGCAACAGCAACATCCTGTGTAGAAGAAACACCAGGAGGCTCGATGACACCAGAAGGCTGAGGAAGCACAAGAGGCTGGGGAACAAACTGTCTCAAATCCTCAGGGAAGGGAATTCCCTGATGGAGGAAAGAGAGAGACAACAATCTGTAGATACCAGAGACCATCGCCAAAAGAGTATCCTGAGATGGTGGAGCAGATGAAGAAGGTAAATCAGCTGGAGGCACAGTGGATGAGGATGGAGCTGAAGTAGACTTCCTCTTCTTTGAGGCAGTCTGCAGTGCCGAAGAAGATTTCGACTTTGCAGAAGCGTCGAGGAGAGGACCAAAGGGCATGGGCTCATAACGAGTCAAGTCAATACCAAAGTGACGAAAGACACGAGTCAAAAGACCACCGTAGGGAATGTGAGACGAGGAGGATGTGAACTCAACCTTGTCCATCCTATCAAGGAGGACACCGGCCCAGTTCACGGGCATGCCAGAGAAAATAGCATACATACACTTTAGTATATCCTGAGACGGCTGGTCAGACGATCCATATCTCGGCAGGATGTTGGACTTCACCATAAGGTGAACAACCCAACCTCGTGCAGAGAACATAGATGATCTGACGCCCGAATCAAGAGCTAAAGGTACCTCTCGAAACATATCCCGGAGAACAGACTGGTCAAGATCGTCAATCTCAGAGATGCAGATATCAGAGGGAAGGGAAACGACAGAAGGAATCCTAAGAATAGTCCCTAAGAGAGAGGGAGTGATCTGAATGTGGGTTCCCTGAACGACAGTATCGAGGATCCCTGTTGACGAATACTCACCGCGAACGTGGTTCGCATAGAAGAGCTTCACCAGAAATGGATAGGCTCTGGGGGACTCGCTCTGAGAGAAGCGAAAAAGGTCGGCCAGGTGAGTAGCGGAA
This sequence comes from Scilla litardierei, assembly GCA_030789695.1. NCBI lineage: Eukaryota > Viridiplantae > Streptophyta > Magnoliopsida > Asparagales > Asparagaceae > Scilla > Scilla litardierei. The sequence goes on along the minus strand of CM061141.1, from coordinate 184,012,148 downwards.
AGAATGTCAGATAGTCTCTCATCAGTGAAGGCGGGGAAAGAAATGTACCACTCCCTAAGTAGGTTGATCCCTAGGAGAGAGTGAAACTTTGTCAGACAAAGATCGTCTCGGAAACGGGAACTAGGGGATCAGAGGGGGGTACGGCAGGAGTTTCTTCAGAAGAACTGGACACAGAAGGAGACACATGAGGGTTCTCAGCAACAAGCTCACTGATGTGAACACCAGTACGCTTGCGCTGACGATGAATCAAAGGCTGAGCATCGCTAGAAGAAGCTGAAGGAGAGTAACCCGGTGAAGATGAACGCACGGGTGACTGGGCATGCTTGGTTCGGGCTTTAAAGGGTTTCTTCCTCTTAGCAATGAGTTTCTTGTGTGCCCTAGAATGTTTAGGAGCATCGATCTTCTCTTTTCCCTTAGTTTTAGGAGCCATGGAGACAAGAGAAGGAGAAACTTAAAGCGAAGAAAACAAAACGACAAAGAGCAAGTGAAGGAAGCAAACCAAGTGGAAGCAATGACGATCGCGGAGAAGGAGATCGATTGCAACGTCAGAACACGAGCGACGACGACAAATAGGAGCAGTTCGACAGTTATGGAAACGAGATCGACCGTTTTCGGAGAGGAAAACGAGAGGGAAGTTGAACAGTCGAATCGGAGGAGAGAGAAAGTCGACGTGGGGAAGTGGTCACGTAGACTGAATATAAAATTGGGGAACTCAATCTGAGCCGTTGGATCAAGGAATTAACGGCTCGGATCAAATCACATGAACCGACACAGCAAGAGACAGTCGACTGATGAACAACAGTCAGTCGACTGGATGAAGTGATAAAAATTAAAGCTCAGAAAGATGGGCAGTCGACTGGAAAGTAATATGCAGTCGCATGTCCATTGGACAGTCAACTGACATATACTCAACAGTCGGCTGACCGAGAATTAATACAGTTCAGAAAAAGAACAGAGAGTACTGTAAAAAATTCGACTGTAAAGAACAGAGAACAGAGAGCCTGATGACTAAAATGCAGTCGCCTGTTAAGTTAACAGTCGACTGTAAAACAGTCATCAGTCGGATGTGCGAAAGATACCAATTCTCAGACTGAGGAAATACAGTAGGGAAGTCGACTGTCGAAGGAAAGACAGTCGGCTGTCCTGGTCCAAAAGAGCACAGTGAGATAGAATTCCAGAGAATAAGAACACTCACCCTAGGACCTATACTCTAATCACAAATACATCGTAAAATCATTATGAAAACAATAAATCCATTAAAACACACATTACTCCAATCATTTCAAAATTCATGAAATCAAATAAGTCACAATTGCCTTTCTTAATCTCATAAAACAATAAAGCACATGAAGAAAGACAATCAAAAAGATATGAGCTCAATAAGGAGTTATAGCATGAAAATTGAGCTTCTAGATTTCAGATTCACCCATAATTCCCAATTCTCCACGCAACCTCACAAATGAATATTCTTTAAGAGGTTTAGTGAAGATATCGACAATTTTTTTTGGGTTTCAATGTACTCCAAGATGATGTCCTTCTTAGCTACATGATCATTTATAAAATGGTGTCTCACGTCTATGTGTTTGGTACGGGAGTGGTGTACCGGATTCTTGGAAAGACAAATAGCACTTTGATTATCGACCATGATAGGGCAAGTATCACAATTGACACCATAGTCACTAAGAGTGTGTCTCATCCAAAGAACTTGTGCACATGCAAGACCTGCGGTAATATATTCCACTTCAGTCGTGGACAATGACACCGAATTCTGTTTCTTAGAAAACAAAGAAACTAAGGAATTTCCTAAGTAATGGCATGTGCCACTAGTACTTTTCCTGTCGGACTTGCATCCGGCAAAGTCGGCATCACTATATGAGATTAACTCATATGTGCTAGACTTAAGGTAAATTAACCCATAATCTAGGGATTGATTGAGATAATGAAATATTTGTTTAACCGCAATCAAGTGTGACTCCTTAGGTCTTGCTTGATATCTAGCACAAATACATACAGAAAACATGATATCGGGCCTACTAGCGGTTAAATAAAGTAAGCTACCGATCATACCTTGATATAGACAAACGTCTACATCTTTTCTGCTTTCATCCTTGTGTAGATGAGTAGTAGTACTCATGGGAGTCCTTTTGCTCGAAGACGATTCCATCCCGAATCGCTTAATAAGCTCCTCTGTGTACTTTGTCTGATGTATGAAAGTGCCATTCTCCATTTGTCGAATTTGCAATCCAAGAAAGTAGGTGAGCTCTCCCATGTGGCTCATATCAAACTCATCCTTCATAGACTTGGAAAATTCTTCCTCTTGCCAGTAGCCTTGAGCTACTAACCTTGCTTTGTTCCGTGTGATTACCTTGTTTTCATCCGTCTTATTCTTGAAGATCCATTTGGTCCCAATAACTTGGTGATCACTTGGAAGAGGTACAAGTTCCCAAACTTCGTTTCTCTCGAATTGCGCTAGTTCTTCTTCCATTGCCACTATCCAAGAGCTATCCTCACAAGCTTCTTGAATGTTCTTTGGCTCAATGGTAGAGACGAATGCGCAATGGGAGAATTCTTCAATTCTAGATCTCGTTCGAACACCCACACCAATATCTCCAATAATTTGGTTATGGGGATGGTTGCGAACGGTTAGATAAGCTTTGGGTATACCTGGATCACTAGGAACAACTTCAACAACTTCGTTAGAAGTGTTAGTCTCAATAATAGAATCATTAATCTTAACAGTATTAAGAGAATCACAAAGAATATCTACATTATCATCATCAACATGAGAAAATTCAAAATCTTCATAATAAGATACGTGAAGTGATTCCTCAATCATTGAAGAAGTTTTGCTGTATATCCGGTAGGCTTTGCTACGTGTGGAATATCCAACAAAAATTCCTTCATCGGATCTTGGCTCAAATTTGTCTAAATTACCAAAGGTGTTATTCATAAAACATTTTGAACCAAAAACACGAAAATATTTTACTTGAGGCTTTTTATCATAAAACAACTCAAAACAAGTTTTGTTTCTTCGGGGTCTCACTTGGATCCTATTGAGCACATAACATGCCGTGTGCACCGTTTCTGCCCAAAATTGTAGTCCTAAATGACTATCATGGAGCATAGTGCGAGCACACTCAATAAGAGTCATATTCTTTCTTTCTACAACACCATTCTGTGGTGGTGCACGAGGAAAGGAAAAGTTATGAGTTATCCCGAAGTCATCACAAAACTTAGTAAAAGTCACATTCTCAAATTCTCCTCCATGATCACTACGAATAGTGATAATGGTGGATCCTAAAAGATTCTGAATCTACTTTGCAAATTTGGTAAACTCTTCATGAGCTTCATTCTTATTAGTTAAGAATGAAACCCAAGTAAATCTAGAAAATCGTCGATGACAACTAGTCCATAATGAGCATTACCTAAAGAAGCGGTTCTAGTTGGCCCAAATAAATCTAGATGTAGAAGTTCTAGGGGCCTCTTAGAAGTAATCCCTTCTTTAAGCTTAAATGAAGATTTACTTAGTTTACCTCTTTGACATGAATCACAAAAGTTTTTCTTATTAAAAACATTCTTAGGAAAACCTTTGACTAGATCATGCTTAGCTAACTTATATAAGTGCTTGAAATGAACATGACCAAAACGACGATGCCATAATAGTTGTTCACTTGTGTTAGCAACTAAGCAATGTTCTACGATTTTAGGCAAGCTCAAATAATTAATATTTTTACGCCTAATACCGGAAAATAAAACATTTGAATCACAATCAACAATAGTACACAATCCTTCTCCAAAGTTAACCTTGTAACCATTGTCACAAAGTTGACTAATGGAAATGAGATTGTGACATAAACCACTAACAAGCTAAACATTAGTAATTAGGGGTTTGGAAGGATTACCAACGATACCTACTCCAATGATGGTTCCCTTTTGATTACCTCCAAAAGTGACCGTTGCATCATCCTTGATGCTAATCACTTCGGAGAGCAAAGAGGGATCTCCCGTCATGTGTTTGGAGCAACCGCTATCAAGAATCCGTCCATTCCCTTTAGAGCTAATAAGACTTTTATTGCTCTTCTTCTTTCTCTTGGGTACCTATATAATATACCATAAGCTTATGGTACCCAATGTTTTTTGGGTCCAAGAGGATTAGCCCTTTGGAAGCCAAGTCCAAGTGGACTTTGGCTTCCCAACATAGTTACTATTTCTAATTACATCACGAAAGTCGGAATCAACATAATTATTCCTAACATTTAGACTAGTGTTCTTAGGACCCCAAATAGTGTATATCTTGGGAGTCCTATTCCTAGTTGCATGCATATGTGTTGGATTTCTATGTGGTGCATGCTTCTTAGGAACATGATTTCTAGCATAGAGATGTGGTGGAGGATATGCATTGTACATTCTTGAATGATATGTATTCTTGGGAACATGCATATTATATGAAGCATATTGATCATGCATGACATGTGGAGAATTAGCATACATGAAATAATGATGCGTATGAGCATATGGGTGTGTGGGAGCACGTACATGAGTATTTCTCATGTGTGATTGTGTACGTGTCCGTGGGTGCGGAGCATAAAATGTGTCATGATTATCCACTTGTGAAGTAGGTTGTTTCCTACATGGATGAGTATTAGTGTACATATAAGCATGGCCTTGCTTTTGGTTTCCACCCTTAGTGGGTTTCTTGCCAAAAGGAAGAGAAGGTGATGTGGTGACATTCATGGTAGGATTGCTACCTATAGTGTCTTTGACACCACGTGTGGATGCACCGGAGGAAGGCCTCACAAAATCTATAGTGACACCACTATAGGAGGTGCGAGCATTAGATGCATTTGCTTTTACAAATCCAAGGCCAACACGATGTGTGGCCGGAAATTGGTTTGCAAGCAAATCATCCAATTGTCCTTGTCCCTTATTGAATCTCACAATACGGGAGGACATGAGCTCATATTTCTCCTTTAAAGAAGAAATGTTGGTATCCAAGGTGGACACCCGTGCTTTGAGCTCGTGCACTTTGGTTTTAAGAGAATCATTCTCTAACCCCAATTGTGTGTGACGTGTAACTAGATCACTATTATCCATGGGATGTGTTTGATCTAGTTGAGATTTGAGGGAATTCACCTCATCTCTCAATGTGACATTTTGAGAAGCTAAGTTTGCTTTCTCAAGGATTAAAGTATCAACAATGGTGTCATTGTTGATAATGCATGGGATGGATGACTTGCTAACTTTTGATTTCTTTAAGCTAGAGTATCTAAGCATTAAAGATTGGTATTTAGCAAATAGTTCTTCATTAGTAATACGAAGTTCATCCATTGTTACCGCGGTGTTATCCGTATCGGAATCACTCTCACCCGAGAGTGGGTCTTCAAGTGTCATGAAGCACATGTAGGCGCTCTCACCCTTCTCATCATCGGAATCGCTTGATGAGTTATCACTTGAGTCATCAAAGGTACCGACTAGTCCTTTCTTCTTGTCTTTCTTGTTCTTGTCGGACTTGTGGTACTTTGGTGCCTTCCACTTTTCTTTGTTGTTTAGCATTGGGAAATCCCTCTTGATGTGCCCTGGCTTATTACACTTATAACAAAGAGAGGAAGTAGCATTAGTAGACTCAAAACGTTTGTTGGAGGGAAATTTACCTTTGCGGAAGAAGCGTTGGAACTTCTTCGCCATTTGGGCCATTTCACCCAAATCCATCTCGTTCTCGGATTCATCACTTTGGAAGATGACGAATTGGCGTTGAACGCCAAACCTTTCTTCTTGGCCTCCGAGGGATTCATCCTGGCTCGAATCTTCAATCGGTTATCCCGTTTTACTTCGTAAGACATAAGAGTCCCGATAAGATTCACCACGGTGTAGTTCTTCAAGTCATTGACCTGCTCAATGGCGATTGCTCGTCTTTCCCATTTGGAGGTCATCCCCATGATGATCTTCCTTACCTTTTCAGGTTCGGTGTAGATTTGGCCAAGGGCTTCCTATTTATTTGTGATGTCGGTAGAGCGTCCGTACATCGACGCAATGCTCTCATTTTCCTGCATGTGAAACAAGTCGAAGTTTTGCACGGCAACATATAACTTTGAAAGCTTTACCTTATTCGTTTCCTCATGGGTAACGATGAGATGGTTCCCAATTTGATATGCACTCTTACATGTGCATATCTTGTTGAACTCATTAGGGTCCAACGCACAATGAAGAGCGTTCATTGCTTTAGTGTTGTTGACTTCGGCGGACTTCTCGGAAGTCGTCCATTTCTCGAAATTCTCTTCGGCGGGCTCGACGTACTCCTTGTGGAGAGTTCTCCAAAGAGAATCACTCCTACGGAATTTCTCCATCCTACACTTCCAATAACCAAAGTTAGTACCATTGAAACGTGGAGGACGTACCGTAGATTGACCTTCGAAAAGTGTGGACGCTCCATCACGGTCGTGATTGTTGTACGAAGCCGGCGGAGGAATGTTGTTGTTGTTGGATGCCATAGATGAAACCTTGTGCTTTGATACCAATTGTAAGGACCCTGTCTATGGGGAAAATACTAGAAGGGGTGTTGAATAGTGTTTATGCAAATTTAAAAGGAATTTACGCCAAATAAAATGCAATCCAACAAATAGTGTGGAATAGAAAAACAACCCAAAGAGAAACACAAGCTAACGCAGATATGTTTCAAGGGTTCGGATTACCCAAGTCAACTCCTGACTTGTTCCCAGTAATCCTACGTCCCTTCCACCTGGATACCACCGGATACTCAAGTTAGAACCCTAACGTGAGGTTTCCTTAAAACCCACTTGTAGCAACCCTACAAGTGCAATCGAATACAATCGATGTCCTTGACTCCCATAACCAGGGAGCAAGCAAAAACCACTCTCACAACCGAGAGCACAAATCAAATAAAGAAGTTATGAAATCTGAAAGCAACACTTACAATCACCTATGCCTTGAAGTAGAACTTGAAGGAGAAGTGTGATGTGTGTTGAAGAACTCTCTTGGAAGAGAGGAGAAAAAGCCCTTTCTCTTGACTGCACCAATTGCCTAGAAGATGAATCTTTGGTTCTAAGTTGGAGAGTAAGAGAACAAGATTTGGAAATACTTAGGGCTTTGGATTTGAAAGCTTTGATCTTTGGAAATGAAAGCTTGAAGGATTTTGCAATGAATGAGTAACCTTCCAATGAAACAGTAGAAGCTCTATTTATAGCTTACACAAATCCACAAAACAGTTTAGGCAAAACCCAATCGAAATCCGTGAGAAAAATCTCAACGGTTATAATCTGAACTCGCGACAGTCGACTATTGAACAATCTACAGTCGACTGTTGCACAGTCAGTAAGGGTAGGTGAGAATTCATAACGGTAACTTACCACGTGGACAGTCGACTGATGAAGCAAAGACAGTCGTCTGTTAAACCAACAGGCGACTGTAATTTCTTCGACAGGCTACTGGCCGAGAGAGGAGTAAGTTAGACAAATACTGGAAATCTCATAAGATACAGGACAGACGACTGATGCAAGGAACACAGTCGACTGTAAATCAGAACAGGCGACTGTAAAAACTTGAACAGACGACTGTCAATAGCAAGAGAAATTTCCAGAGAGCTGAGTCAAAGAAATGACTTATAGACAGGCGACTGTTGCAGTATAGACAGTCGACTGTATATACAGCATAAGTCGACTGGCCGTAGAAATCAGATCACACAGAGTTTGGGCAAGGAGAGACAGGCGACTGATTTACAATACACAGTCGACTGTCACTAGGACAGGCGCCTGTGAATCGGTCAACAGTAGCCTGTGCGAAATAATCAGAGAAAGGCCCAAAACTACATTGTAATAGTCTGTGCATAACAGGCGACTGAAGAACAAAACACAGTCGACTGTTTTTGAGACATGCGACTGTAAACTGTTAAGCAGTTGGCTGTTTTGAACAATCCTAGCACAAACAAAAGAGAATTGAATTGTGATCAAAGGACAAAGGTCTAAAGATGTCCTATGACAGAAAGTAGATGTGTGTGAGTGCTCCATCAAAGTTCTATTTCTCAGCTACATACTAGAAGAGATAAAAGAAAAATTACATTGACGAATAATCTCTTCTTTCCATCATATGAGCTTGAAGTCTTTACGGAGCTTCAATCATCAATCTACGATCATCAAATTCATATCATTTGCCTTCAATCACGTTTGTGAGTCATCCATTGCTAGTTGATCTACATAATAAGCTTAGACAATGGATTAACTGCAAAATATGGGATTAGTCACAAGTATTTATGTTTGCTCATCATTAACACCAAGTAGGGAGAAGTTCAATACTCAACACCATCTGCATGGCGATAACGATCGACTCCTCCGGTTTGGCCCGAAATCTGATGGGACCAAGCGATCGTTCTCTGCTATGAAACTCGAACTCCTGGTGGCATGGTATCAAGAACACCACCTTCTTACTGTGAAAATCGATCGAAGCATGGAAATCTCCCAACCAATCGATGCCAAGAACAACATCGAAATGTAGCAGATCATGGACAACAAAGTCGACATAGAGCTCATGTCCACTGATCACCAACGCTGTTCCCTGTAGTGATATCCCAACACTTTGGAAGTGTATGGGTGGAAATGGAGTGCTCTGTACGAATCTCCAGGTTATGATGCACATAGATGCACCGAAGTCGAACAAAGTTAGTGCCAGATAAGATGTTACCAAGATGGTGCCTAAGATAAAGAGATAATAACTAAGGTCAAACAAGGGTCACTACTCCAACTAGTAAGGTCATACAAACACATGCAAACACATATAAACTATACTATAATAAGAAAAGACTAGTTCTAAGAGATTACCTGCAATGATGCCATCCACGTCCTCAGCCTCCACGGATGTCATGGTATATGCTGGCCTCCGAGGTGGCACTGCTTACCTGTAAACCAGCTCCTGTGGTGCTAAAGGGGGTCTACGAACAGCAGCTCCTTTCTGAATAGGTGCAGGTGCTCCACGCTGTACCGGGACTGGCGCTCTATCCACAGTATGGTGAAAATTTGGGCAATCTCTAGCGACGTGCGTGTCAGCTCTACACACCAGACACAAACCTAGCTTCCTCCTGCAATTGCTCTGCTGATGCCCTGGCTTGCCACAGAAATGGCATGGGCCCTTGGTCTGGCTTTGTGTAGGTACTACTGGCCTCTTGAAAGGCACTGGCTTAACGGGTCTCATAGCAGGCCTAATTGCTCGCCTGTACTGCTCCATCGGTCTCTTTCCTCCACCAGCAGGAGGATAAAGAAGTCTCTCCACAGTCTCATAATTCCTGTCTGCATTCAGTACAGCCTCCATAGTAGTCAAGTCTACCGAAGTCATAAAAGCCCGGATCTTGGGGTTCAGCCCCTGGTGAAACTGATTAGCTCGAGTATGCCGAAGTCATAGAAGCCTAGATCTTGGGGTTCAGCTCCTGGCAAAACTGATTAGCTCGATTCTCTTCCTTCTTGACCATGTGTGGGGCGAAACAGCTTAGCATCTCAAACTCTGCCTCATACTCATCCACTGACATACTCCCCTGTGTCAGATTCATGAACCGCTGCAAGAGCTCTCTCTTCGCAGCCTTATGGAAGTATTTCACCTTGAACATGGATCTAAAAGTGCTCCACTCAACTGGCTTCTGCAGACGCTTCTCCTCTAAGCGCCACCATTTCCTTGCATTATCCCTCAGCTGCAGCTTCGCTACTTCCACCTTGGTCTCCTCAGGTATTTTGGCAGCTATCAGTTTATCCTCAGTGCTTTGGATCCATTCATCAGCGTCCAGGGGTCCATTCCTTCCAAAAAAAGTTCCTCGGCTGTAGCTCATTGAACTGCTTCACTCTAGGTGCAGCTCGAGGGGCAGGTGACAGTGGCGGTGGTGGTGCAGCCTGAGTAGCTTGGGCAGCAGGAGCAGACTGAGCAGCTTGGGCAGCAAGAGCAGCCTGATGTGTCTGCTCAACCAACTCATACTGAACATCCAACATCTCTCTCATGACGCCTAGAAATTGACGGAATTCACCACTTTGGCCGTCCATGGCTCCGTCAGCTGAGGTCCCCGATTGGGTATTGCGTCTTCCTGCCATCCTGTTGACGCAGAAAACTCAATTTAGACCTTGCACATGTCAAACTGGATATTAAATGAATGCAAGTACTTTTTACTGTTCTGAACTTTTTGCGGACCTGCATGGGCCACCACAAAAGCCTGTCACGCCCCGCTTCCCATAATACGGAAGCGAGGACAAGACTAAGGTCTGCATGGGCTGGAGCTGTGATGCTCGGACCCAATAAGCGTCTGTAGAGGTACACCAAATGAAGTACATGTTCTTGCATTTAAAGTTCAGAAGAATAGTAGTTCTAAGAAAGAACAACATTCATTCATTAAAATAATAATCCAACAAGTACAAGAAGTTTAAAAAAGTAAGCCTCAGACATGGCTACAACTGAAAGAAAGGGTAACTACTGGTGCTACGCACCCAACCTAAAACAGAAAGCAAAACGGTGCTACGCACCCAACTACGAAGCTGTAACTCCAAATCAGCAACAGGCGGAGAACTCTAGGATTGGTCCTCGTCCGGATCGTACTCCTGAGCAACGTACTCCTGCTCCAGGTCCTCGGGTACTGCCTCCTGATCCACGAACTCTGTATCGGTATCTGACATACAAACACCCAAGAGAAAAGGAGTTGTATGTCAGGCAGAGTCTACAAGTACAGGTAAGATGACTCTACTGCAATGTGTATGAAATTTAATGACAGATTTTGAAATATTCTTTACTTGACAAATTATAAGATGCAACAACATGACATTTTATAGCATGATATGGAAGTAAAGATGGTGCAAGAAAATAAACATGACATGGCATTGGCCGTAGCGTGTGCTACCAGCTACGAGACAAGACAAGACAAGACGGGACATGCGTGTCATGAAAAGGGTTCACGCCTTATGGTTAGAGGGCGGACAAACCCTCTAAAACGTGTGACCGCTCAACCCTACCCCAAACCCGTGCACAAGACCAGACCAGACAAGGGATCACTCTCTATCTTGGAGAGTGCCTTATTCCCCACAGGTTGTGTATTCCAGACAAGAGATAACTCTATCTATCCTGGAGAGTGCCATATTCTCCGCATGTTTGTATTCCAGATAAGGGATCACTCTCTCTATCTTAGAGAGTGACCTATTCCCCGCAGGTTGTGCAAAAAATTTCAAGAATGATGTTACATGGCATGACAAAGATAATGTAGGTTCTCTTCATTCTATGTGGTCCACACGCGCGCACACACACACAGATAGTTCCTAGCATGGTAGTTATAGCAGTTTATATCTAGACTTCGTCGTCATGTCTAGGCTGTCGTGGGGGTGTACCAGACGCTATCATTTCATGTTTGGCTCTCTTGTTCAACAATTTATAAACTAAGCAAGTAATGGCCAAAAACGTGGCCGTAACTACGCAAGTGGAAACACTTGCCTGAAGTGGTGAGAAGTACGTCCGTCGGGAGCGTCTCGTCACGAGTAGTGTGTCAGTTATGGTTCGCTGTAATAAATTTAATGGGATGGTGTCAGGTCACGTTTTTAGAAAGTCCAATTGTGGTTTTTTTTCTACATTGAACGTGGCTATCCGAACCATTCCAAGTCAAGCTGTTTGAGCGTTCAACCTATTCGACGATTTTATCCTATGCGCACAGTCAAAATGTCCAATCGTCGGTCTAGATTTTACAACAGTTTAAATGAGCGTAAAAGTAAATTTAGTGATTTAATTTGTCGATTTTTAGTTAGGTTTCAATGACGTACGGCGTAGATTACTACGAGTGAGGGGAACCAACCTAGTAAGACAAACACGCATGAGTCTGACGTCGGATCTGAAATGGTGACAGGTCTCGTCGTCTCCAGCTCCTCGACCGCAGGTAGCGCAGTAAGGAGAAAGTCGCCTTGGGATCATTTTGGCTGTGGGTAGTGTAGCGAAACGATGTCTACGGAGTGGGGCAGCGGCTACGTCATCTTGCGGCAGCGAAACAATGAACAGTGGCCGCGGGCAGCGACCCGACAACGGATGCATGGCGTGTGGAAGATCTGGACGTCAGAGGGGATGACGGCCGCGACGTGGAGAGTGACATAAGCAAGGGGAGAGGCTGTGGGCTGTTCAAAAGTGTGGAATGGGGGCTGTCGGGTGAAGAGCCGATGGTGGGAGGAGCTCTCGGCCGTGAGGGCTATTGAAAGTCTGGTGGGTGGAGAGAAGAGGCCGACAGTTGATGAAGAATGGCCGGCAGGTCTGAGTGTTTGTGCGAGGACGTTGATGGCCGATAGTTGAGGCTGTCGGGTGTGGTAGTGTAGGCCGGGGAGAAGAAACGCCGACGGTGGGGTGTGTGTGCGTGAACTGCAGGTGTGGTGGCCGACGAGTCTGTGGTCGGCGTGGCCGTGTGGTGGTGGTCAGACGTTGAATGGGGGGTGGCCGGCGGCTGTGTAGGGTTGGGTTCGAAACAACAAGAGAGGGGAGAGGCTTTGTGTTTCGTGCGGCTCAAGAGAAGGAGCAGGAAACCCTTGCTCCTAGGTTGCAGCTGTGTTGGGGATTAGACCTGGGTCTAGGTTTTAGAGAGAGAGAGAGAGAGAGAGAGAGAGAGAGAGAGAGAGAGAGAGAGAGAGAGAGAGAGAGAGAGAGAGAGAGAGAGAGAGAGAGAATATGGCTTTAAATTAAACAAGGGAGGGCTTGGGCTGCTGTGCTTGTTTGTGCAGCTAGGTTGTGTAGTAACCCTAGGTTTAGGTAGTATAAGCTATATAGGAAGAGAGAGAGAGAGAGAATAGGGTAGGTGGGAGAGAGTGTAGGCTAAAAATACTGCAGATGCTAGGTTTAGGTTTGAAAAAATACAAGACAAAGCCTTGGTGTGACACGTGAGCATGCGGAAGAGTTGCCCAGGTTTGTTTCGAAAATTTGTTGGGCTAGACTTAGGTTTTAGGGATTAATAGGAAAGTTATAAAGCTAGGTTAAAAAGGAAGGGGACACGAATTAATAGTAATTAGAGAGGGGATTTGGTGATTAAGGAGGATGAGCAAAAGTCGCATCTACAATTTAGGAAATAATTTGAGTTTAAAATTATTAAATTTGAAATGAAAATATTATAGTTGGATTAAAATTATTAGTGGTTAAAGCGTAGGGATACGTATTTATACGAATACGATATATAAATACGCTAAGCTAAAAAAATACTGATACACACAAAATTAGTGGTGCCAAAAGAAATAAAACTAGGGGGTAAAATGACTAACATACAAATAGAAAAACTGGCCGTTACAACAGATGAGCTAGGTATGCATAAGATAGCTCAACTACCGAGCCAATTTTCCTTCAGTGCCTTAATCGAGCCAACTTTCACATACTCAAGGTTATTTAAGTTGTAGTTCCATACAACGGGTTGTCGTGTAATGGAAAGATTGTACTAGTCTTCTATTTGGAAGAGAGTAGTTAAAATCTTTAGTGCAACCTAGGTACTGGAGTAGGTCAGGGTTGACCAAACTAGTATCTATCCTTATGTTATGTTGCTTTTATGATCTTGCAAATAATGTTCTTATTTCTGTAGTGTTTATGTGTGTATACATATTATTTGCAAGTACTTGTTGCATAATTGTTGATTAAGATTCATCTAGGTAACCCTATTTAAAGTCTTAGTCAGAAAATTTAAAAGTTTATATTGAATTTATAAAAGATTCACACTCCTCTAGTATTTTTTTCTTACTCATCTACATGATCCGAATGATCTAGCATTCCCCACACTTGGTATCAAAGCACACGATTAAGGATGTAATCAATAAGGAGTGAATTCAAAGTCCTACTTGGCCAAAGCACCACGACTCCACTTATTTTCAAATCCATTAACTATTGCTATGAACTATTCATGGAAGAGCCAGATGATGACCCTAGTACACACATGATGAGATGTACCAAAAAAATTGAATGACAACAATAAATTGTAAGGTAATGAATTTATTATGTTCTGATATTATTAATTAGATTTTTCAGTGTGTTTCAAAATATACCTCTGTAAATCAAATTTGACTCATTCTCGAGGACAAGTACGAAAAGTCAACACTTGATGGGTTATCATCATCATTCATTGGCAAGGATCAAGAGGAGAAAACCAAAGTGTGCTACATGGCACATTCCAACAAAAAGATAAGTGAATCTGACTCTGAGGGTGAGTATGATGATATAGATATAGAAGAGGGGTTTCAAAAAAATTATGAAAGACATGAAAATTTAATAGTAGGTCATTCAAAATTAAAAAATATACATTAAAATGTTCAAAGATATTGGTTCATTAAAAATTTTAGAAAAATGATAACCTAAATCTAAAAGAAGAAAATGCGAAGTTAAAAGAAGAAATTATCTCAATCAAAAATGAAGTTATTCCAGATGACATAGCTTTAAAAATGAATAAGGAATTAGAAGATGAAAACATGAAACAAAAAATAAAGATCCTAAAATTAAAAAATGATAACAATCTTCTCATTAAGGAATGTAAAAAACTAAATAATAGGTTAGGAGAATTTGAAAAGAACATATCTACAATTAAGCTTAAATATGAAGAATTGTATAAAAATATAGACAAGTTCAAAAAAAAAAACAAAAGAACACCAAAATAACGTGCTAACTTCACAAAAATTAGGTAATAGCAAATTTGGCCTAAGTTACATCAAATATAACCAAAAGTTTAATGTAAAGGCTAAACAAAACTAAGTCTTCATTTATACCAAGTTTGCTAAGGAAACTAAGAATAAGAAACCTAATGATCAAAATATGAACCAAAGAAAGTCCAGTAAACCACAAATAGCAAAAGAGAAGAAAACACAAAGTAATAAAATATGGATACCCAAATTAGGTTCAAATAAAATTAAAAACACATATGTTAAAATTTTCATTAAAAATGTATATTTTTCAAAGAATTATAAATATGTTAATATTGGAAAGTCAAAACCTAAATGGGTTTGGTTTCCAAATGAATAGAATTTTTAATAAATTCTAAAGTAAGGTACCACAAACCCTAAAATGCTAATTTAAATGTACCTTATATAAAAAGATAAAACAAATTATGAAATATATGAAAATTTGAACAGAAATAAGTATAAAATGGTTATTTAATAAATATCTAATTTTATAATAAGTTTTCAATAAATTAATTGTTGAAATATGCTTATATTGCTTTTGTGTTTGATTACTCAATTAATCAATGTACACCAATAGTCTAATTCCAGTTCTGTCAAATTTGCACTCTGCACGTTAGTCGACCAGAGTGAGACTGCTAGTTGACTAATATAGTACTAGTCGATTAACTAATTGCATGTAATCGACTAATCGATGAAAATTGAACAGCAACTGAATTTTAATATTTTTTGTTTTTACTTCAGTTTTTATTATTTCTTGTGGGTCTTACACGACTCAATAGACCTGATTATAAAGGAGTTTTTAGGGCTAATCCTTTGGACCTAACTCTTGTCTGTACTAATATGTTTAGTGATTTCTTTTTCAAGTACCATTGAAAGAGAAATGGATATTCGTTATTCCAAGCACACGACCAGTAACCCCAAGTTGCTTACTTCAATCCAAAAGAAAAGCAGATGATCCATCACTTTTGGAGACAACAAGAAAGGAGAAATAATAGATAGTGAAATAGTTGATATGCAGAAAGAACTTAATGAATTTGAAAGAAATGATGTATGTGGCTTGTATCGAGACCTGAAGACCACCAAGCTATTGGCACCAAATGCGTCTTCAAGGACAAACTTGAAGATGATGGTCAAGTCCTCAGAAACAAAGCAAGGTTAGTTGCATAGGGCTATACTCGAGAGGAAGAACCTTTACTTCAGTAGCTAGATTAGAATCTATTAGAATGTTATTGGCATATGCTAGCTACATGAATTTAACATCATTTCAAATGGATGTAAAAATTGTATTTTTAAATGGCCATATTAAAGAAGTTTTTATAAAACAATCCCCTAGTTTGAGCATGAAAAATGTTCAAATCATGTTTTTAATTTAAAAAAGCTTTATATGATTTAAAATAAGCACCTAGAGTTTGGTATGAAAAATTAAGAAATTTTCTATTAAACTCTAGATATAATGTAGAAAAAAGTAGATACAACACTTTGGATCTACTAACGAAGCTTTATGCAAAAAGTTTGCTAAGTTAATGCATGACAAATTTGAGGTGAGCCACATGGGCGAGCTCACTTTCTTTCTAGGGTTACAAATAACGCAACTCAAAGACGGAACATTCCTCCACCAAGGCAAATATGCAAAAGAGCCACTCAAATACTTTGGGATGGAGAATGCTAGTGGTAAAGAGCCACGAATGACAACGTCCACTTCTTTGGACAAGGATCCTCTTGGTAAGAGTGTTGATCAAATGACCTATAGAGGCATGATTGGATCTCTACTTTATTTAACAAGTAGACATGATATCATGTTTAATGTATACCTTTACGCTAGGTTTCAAATAAACCCTATAGAATCTCACTTAAAATCTTTTAAACACATATTTAGATATCTTAAGTCCACAACCGACTTTGGTTTATTTTATCCCAAAGGCAGCACATTTGAACTTATCTCTTACAGTGATGTTGACTTAGCAAGTTGCAAAACCAGTAAGAAAAATACTAGTGGAACCTGTCGCTTTTTTGTTCATTTCCTATTATCATGGGTCAACAAAGAGCAAAATTTAGTCTCATTATCTACAACCGAAGAATATATATATATATATATATATATATATATATATATATATATATATATATGGCTCACTGAGTTCAAATCCTTAACTGGACTTGATGTTAATTGGAATAAAAGTGCTGGTATATTCAGTAAAGGGGCCAAGGGACCTGGCAGTCTTGCTGATAAATTGGGTATCCTGCGTGTGCAATCCCTATCCACCTATTTGGGGCTCCCACTATCTCCTAAGTACCCCAATGCGGCCATGTATGGCCGCCTGATTGATAAATGCAAGAGTAGGCTTCAGGGATGGTCTTCTTCTCTCCTATCCATAGCGGGGCATATCGAGCTTGTTCGGTCTGTGATTTACGGTATGATTAGTTTTTGGATGCAGGCCTTTAGAATGCCTCAGTCTGTCCTACGTATTCTCACTTCCTTGTGCAGAAAGTTTATATGGGGGAAGAATCATCTTTGGGCTTGGAATGATATGTGTGCGCCCAAACAGGAAGGAGGAGTGAGAATTAGGAGTTTCTCTGATCTTAATAACGCTTATGGGGTTAAATTGTCATGGCGCATGCTTACCCACAAAGGTATTTGGGCTTTGCATATGAGGAATCAGTATCTGAGCAAGTCTGGGCTTTTTCGGGCTACTTCTCATCCCATGCATTCTGGAACCTGGAAGTTCATACTTCACTGCCGGGAGTTTACCAAAAAGCTGACCAAACGTGTTGTCAGGGATGGTTCTACTACATTATTCTGGTATGATAATTGGTTACCATGTGGTCCTCTTTGTGACACTTATGATGTCCCTGCTGAGGAGGAGGGGAATATGGTTTGTGTTTACTGGACTTCTGAGGGATGGGTGGATAGCATTTCCTTGCGGCCGGTCCGACAACTTATTAGTAGAACGGTTCTGACTGAAGGCAGTGATTCTTGGTCTTGGGTTGCAAAGTCCCCTACTCTACACAATGCCTGGGATGGTTCACGGGCTATTAAGCCACTGTTTCCATACTACAAGGTGGTCTGGTTTCAGGGGCACATCCCCAAGATGGCTATCACCTTATTACGGGCTTTTCACGGGAAACTGCTTACCCGGGATAAGCTCGTGCATTGGGGAGTGCCTACTTCACCCTACTGTGTTTTATGTTCTGATAATGTTCATGAAAGTATGTATCATCTGTTTTTTGAATGCTCATATACTAACTACCTCCTTTGCAGGAGCTTCCTCAAATTGGGGGCCACTAATATAATGCCCACTACCTTGTCTGAAACTGGAGATCTGATTCTATCACTTTTTCATGGGAAAAACAATATGGGGAGATTAGCCAAAACGGTCTTGGCAGTGATGTATTGGCATATTTGGCAAGAGCGAAACAGAAGGATCTTTGAAGGAAACACCCAGATTAAGACTCTTCTATTTGATAATATCGCGGATGATGTCAGAAAGTTGATTGGGATAGAGATTCTGATATGACGCCCCCTTCTAATTGGGGTTTGATTGATTAGTCTGATATACCTGTATTTTTTTGTTCTTTTGACCTACGGATAGCGAAAGGTGTCATGTATCAGCTGGGATGTGGGCGCCTGTGCTCATACCTCAGGATACTCACATCCTTCTTCCATCCGTGAGCGTCCTGTATTTTTTACATATGTCTCAATAAAGATAAAGCATATTCTCCAAAATATATATATATATATATATATATTTGGCGAGTAAAGTTACTTTATTAATAACAAAATATTTACAGAAGTATAGCGCCAATAGAACTGGTAGATAACAAGAAGAGTGGGGATAGGGCACAAGCGCCGTCACCCACTACATCTCAGTATCTACCGTTGCTAGTAGCGCTCAATCAACACATTTACATAGCGGTCACTAGTAATATCAACCAGCATCCTTGAATTCCCAATTGAAAAATGGGGTGCGATCTGATGCCTGTTCAATATCCATCCCCTGTAGTGCGATAAGGACATCAGCCGCAATATCCTTGAAAAGATCCGTTTTTCCAACCTTAGTAGCTTCGAAGATCCTCTTGTTACGTTGTTTCCATATGTGCCATACCATAGAAGCTAATACAGTATTAGCTAGAATCCCCACTGGATCAGTATTGCTATATAGAGAGAGTATCAGATCAGATGCTCCTGTTAAAGAATTCGGTATAACCCCCTTATACCCAAGATTTAGAAGACTACGGGTAAGGATATACCGCGAGAAATCACAGTCGAAGAATAAATGGGAGTGGGATTCCGCTGCAGCGCCCTCACAAAGGAAACACAAGTTCGAAGTATTGATGCCGCATCTAAGCAAGAAATCATGTGTGGGCAGCTTGTCTTGAAGTGCCCGCAACAAACACAGGGCCAGCTTCGGTATTGACTTTTGATGCCAAACAATTTTGGCGTAAGGGAAGTCAGGCCGACGGTCTCTAGAGTTTTCCCAGGCTGTGCGAAATGTGAAGTTGGGAGCCGGGCCCCACTTCCAGGCATCCGGGCCTTGACCAAGGGAGATAGGCCTTAGAATGGCAAGCAGAGGCTGGATGCTTTGAGTATTAGCCCATCCCGATCCCGTCAAATAATCACAGACGCGCATATCCTCAGTACCGGGAGTAGGTGGGTGAATTAGATATAAGGGACCATTTGGGTGCCAGTTGTCAAACCAGAAGGATGTAGAGGTACCATCATTGATAGTGCGCTTAATGAGCTTTTGGGAGATATTACGATACCTGAGAAGAAATTTCCAAGTCCCCGAGTGAGTAGGAGCAGACTTTGTACAGTAGAATCCGTAAGAGATAGGAGAGTAGTGAGACCGCATAAAATTCACCCAGGCCCCCTCAGTAGTGAGCATTCTCCAAGTAAGTCGGACCCCTGAAGCAGCGTTCAGATCATCCAATAATCTCAGCCCCACACCCCCTTCCTTCTTTGGGGTACAAAAATCTTTCCAAGCCCAGCAATTAAATCTGCTCCAAATAAATTTTCTGCATGCGGCGTTAATAGCACGAATAACAGACATGGGAAGACGGTAGGAAAGCATCCAGAAGGCAACCATACCGTAAATCACAGTACGAACTAGTTCAATTTTGCCAGAGATAGAGAGCAATGGAGAAGACCATCCTAAAAGCCGCTTTTTACACTTATCAACAAGCCGAGAAAAAACCGAAGCCTTTGGGTATTTAGATGTTAGCGGCAACCCCAAATATGAAGAAAAGGAGGATACCACTTTAATGCCAAAATCCCAGCAAGTTCACTTGGATGTTTAACCCCTTTACTGAAAACGACAGCACTCTTATCCCAGTTAATATGGAGCCCTGAGAGAAGATAGAATTTTTCCAAGACCAATTTGAGGCCCTTGAATGAACGATGGTTGGCGCGGCAGAAAACAAGGAGATCATCGACAAAGAGCAGGTGAGAGATTGACCCTGCCCTGTGCATAGGGTGAATAGAGCCAGAGGGTTCTGCCCTGGACATAAGTAGAGAAAAAGACTCCATGACGAGGACAAAAAGGAAAGGGGATAAGGGATCACCTTGGCACAGACCTCTGTTGGAAGGAAAATAACCCGAGGGGGCCCCATCAATTAACACAGAAAAAATAGGAGTCGAAATGCATTCTGAGATCTAGGAGATAAACATTTTATTAAAGCCCAATTGGTGTAGAAGAAAGAGGACAAACTCCCTGTTGACGCTATCGAAAGCCTTACGCAGATCCAACTTGATGCAAGTCCTAGAGCCCATAGGATTGCTAAAATTCCGAATCTGCTCGTGGGCAATGAGAGTGCAATCTGCCAATAATCTTCCGTTAAGAAAGACGGCCTGATTGGGGGAGATTAGGTCACTAATAACATGCTTCAGACGATTACACAACACCTTGCTGATGATTTTATAGATAACATTGCAGCAAGCAATCGGTCTGTAGTCCCCAAGACAAGAAGCATTCGGGATCTTAGGGACAATGGTAAGAAAAGTATGGTTGACCTGAGGTAGCATGCGACCAGAGCTGAAAAAATGGGAAATGCCAGCTACAAACTCTTTACCCACAACACCCCACTGGCTTTGGAAAAAGTGTGAGTTGAAGCCATCAGGTCCTGGTGCCTTATCCTTCCCAATTTGAAACGCAACCATTTTAATTTCAGAAGCAGACACTGGCCTATCCATCCAATTTGCGGCGTCCAAAGTAAGCTTACGTTTCGGGATAATATTTGGAAAAACATTCCAATAATCGTTTTGCATATAAAGATTCCTGTAGAATAGGGGAGCCTCCAATCTGATCATATCTGGGTTAGAATTTCTTTCCCCATTGGAATTGATGAGGTGACGAAGATTATTATGGGAACGCCTTGCCTTCATTGCAGCGTAAAAGAATTTAGAATTCCTATCCCCCAAAGTTAACCAATTTTGCCTGCTCTTCTGGCGCCAATTTTCCTCTTCCTTGTCCAAGTAGCGGGCAAGAGTAAAGGAGAGCTCCCTCTCATAATTCTGCATCTTAGGATCAAAAGGAAGCCGGCTATCAAGTTGCAACTGCTCTAATTTGTTACGGCAATCATGCACAGTAGGATCGGCCTGGGATGTGGCGGGCTAGGATTTTAAGACCCCTTCAAATTCTTTAGATTGTTAACTAAGCCCTGCATTGCATTAGAACCCCTCTGTCGTCTCCAATTTCCCCACACCAGCTCATGGAAACCAGGGGTAGTTGTCCAGGAGTTATAGAATTTAAATGGTTTAGGGTAAGAAATTACCTGGGGTAGGAGATGAACAATCATGGCCCCATGATCACTGGTGCCAGAAGAACAGTATTCAGTATAGGCATGAGGAAGGCAGTCCAAGAGAGGCGAGTTGGAAAGTGCTCGATCTAATCTAGCGGAGATCCGAGCAGGGCCAATACGCCTGTTGCTCCAGCTAAATGTCTGGCCAATACTTTTGAGCTCAATAAGGTGACAAGATGAAATGCAATCATTGAACACTTCCAAGGAACTAGGGTCAACAGCTCGACCCCCAATCTTTTCACAGGTGAAGCGAATACAATTAAAATCACCACCCAGTAACCAAGGCATATTATTAAGGGTTTTTGAGTCGGCCTGGAGATCAGACCAAAGAGAGGTTCTGTCCTTTGCAAGGTTGAATCCATATACCGCAGTAAGGCCAATGAGTAATCCCGCGGTGTTAGTGAAGATACTAGAGATATGTTGAGAGGAGGCAGAGACCATTGAACAGCTCCAAATCGCAATATCAAAATAAATGATTATCCGACCCCCTTTATGGTGAGATCTGTTGTCTATGCAAGTCCAGGATTTATCAAAGCATTTAGAAATCCTGGTGGCATTACAAGCTTCCACTTTGGTCTCCAATAAGCAAACAATAGTAGGCTTTAGTTTATGCAATCTTACATTCAGATCTGAACGGCGCGATGCATTGTTAAGCCCCCGACAGTTCCAGAAGAGAACCGACATTATAACGGAGTGGAGGATGACCGGCCATTAGAAGAGTTGTCACGTATGATGGGGATTGTACAGGGGGGCCATTACTTTGACTTGTGCTTCCAGCATCAGAAGAAAGTCCCATACCCAAAGTAGCCGGGGGAGTGACTCTGGGCATTTACTACATCGTTAACTGCAGACCTGTCTGCATCCTGGATTGAAGGGAGCATTGGTGGTGCTTGACTAAGGGAGGGGCATTGCTTGTCAAGATGACCAAAGCAAGCACAAGACCCACATCTAGGCGGCTCACCCTCATATCTAAATTCGATATTAAGCACAGTTTGGTCTTCCAGTTCCACCAAAACACTTCTATGCAGTGGAGTATTAGCGTTGACTTCGACTAGACAACGAGCATAAGATACTCGATCCAGATTTGCCGTAGCCTTATCAAGACATATAGGTGATCCAATGCCACTCGCAATAATATTCATGATTTCCAGAGTCCACATATGCAGGGGAAGATTGTGAAATTGAACCCATACTGGAACAGCCGTTAGGATGTCTCGGCCGTGTTGAGTGGTTGGGGTCCACTTTTACAGCACCACAAGCCTTCCGTCAAAGAGCCAAGGACCACCATGTAGGATATTATCACGATCATCTGCATTGTCAAACTTGAAGTAAAAGTACCCATTTTCCCGTGCGTAGATTCGTAGACCCCCTTTTATTCTCCATAAGCATTCCGTCCACGCTTTAATCTGGCCAAAGTAAGGAACATCCACTAATACTGAGCCAACCAGAGTATTCTCCCAACGAGAAGCACCATGAGCAATCAAGGTATTACCAACCCTAACCTTCGGAACACCATCCAAGGAGCTAACTGGAGGGATGTGGGACATAACTAGAGGGTCATCATACTTACGCTGAGAAGAACAAATATCCACCCAAGATCTCTTATCGAGAGATGGGTTGATACGGATGGTGGCCTGTGGCCTAACAGGCGTTTTCCCAAACACCTTGTGTCCCAAAGCATCAGTTTTAATTTTGTTTCCATCCCTAGAGTAATCATCCTTCTTCTTCTCATTAGGCAACGGGAGCCCTACTCTGTTGAACCCAGCTCTACGATTAGGTAGCCCACGATGAAAAGATCCATTATTCCCGGTGCTGTGATTCAGGTAGGCACCACGATCGGTAAGATTATCAAACGAGAATTTCTTCTTCCCACGAGAGACGCAATGCCATGGCGCCTCTCCCTCCGCAAGACGGCCATCTCCTGGGAATTTAACCGAACCCCCCTCATCAAAAAGCGCGGAGTTGCCAAGCTTTGGTTCAGCCACCACAACGGGGCCGCCACCGGCAAGATTAGAATTGTTAGAAGGCCCGCCGTCGGCAAGATTAGCAGGCCCGCCGCCGGTAAGAAGAGGAATCGCCTGACTCCCTGCTCCGTGAATGTCGCTCATGACATATATATATATATATATATATATATATATATATATATATATATATATATATATATATATATATATATATATATATATATATATATATATATATATATATATATATATATATATATATATATATATATATATGATGGTTTAACATGTGAACACGTAATTTGTGGTAGATGTTGAGTCACCCCATGTAGCTTTGATGATATAAAACATGTCCTCTGATAAGTTATAAGTGCATGCATATGAGCTTTAAGTAAATCAAGATAGCACTCAAAGCTAAAGTAAGCTCAACTAGGTCATGAATCTAAGGAAGCTAGACAAGGAGCTCAAAGTGTCAAAGATACATCAAAGGACTTCAATGTAATATTTATTTTGGTGTAATTTTTATTTTTCTTGTGTTAGAATGTTAAAGCCTTGGTTGAAGCTCACACACACTTAGAAATAAATATAAAATATTTTTAAATTGTTTTAAAATATTTCTTATGTGATTATAGGTGAAAAATCACTTTTATAGGCCAACTAATCAACTAATCTAACACCTAATTGACTAGGCTAACATTGTACGAAATAGGTAGCAAACATGTCAAACTAGTCCACCAATGTATATGAACTAGTCGACTAGTTTAGGAACTATAGTCCACTAATACATGTACTATGATCTACTAGGAAAAACAGAGAGCAATTAGTTCATATAGACATACTTTACTAGTCAACCAATGCACACTTACTAGTTGACCAGTAATGGACTAGTCGACCAATGGGTGTACTATGACCGACTATTAACTAGTCGTTGACCTATAATGGTTGAATTTTTACTAGCTATTTATGATCGTTTTAGAGATATTTTGGTCAACTGTTTGGACCTGAATATTTTCCTATAAAATTAGACTTGTTCATATTTTTAATGCAAGAATTTAAGATCAATTTCAAAAGAGAAAAACAAGTTTTTATTCTCAAAAGTTTTAAAGAAAAACACACACTTCTTTGGCCAACTTCTTAAAGCTTTTAATTTTTTGTTTGCCTAACACTTGGTCTTCATATAGCTTCAATTTCATCATTTGAAGATCAATTCTTCTAATATAGCTACACAACTACACATGAGCTTCAAGTTAAGTCTATAAGTAATTATATTAATCTTTGTAAGTATAAATCCTCTTGTCGGGAGGTGATTTGGAAATCCTGTTGAAGGCAAGGTGGGTTTGTAAATCCTCTTCTAGCGACATGAATGTAAAAATCCTCAGGGTTTCTACGGTGGTTCTTTCATAGTGAATTGGATGCTGGATATAAGGGTTTGATAGAACCAGAGTATTTTCTTGTGTTTGCATTTGTGATTTCATTTACTTGTCTCCTACTTGCAAACTTTATATTCCATTGCTTATCTTTATTATTACAAATGAGCTTGTTGATTAAGATTAAATTAAGTAACTCTAATTGTAATCTTAGGAAGAATACACTAGAGGAACATAGTATTCTATAAACACTATTCCCCACCTTTAGTATTTCTCTTTGCCATCTCAGGATTCAACACTAGGTATTAGAGTGAAGTTGGAAGATAATGTCATCAGACATCAAGTTCTCAGAAGCTCAATCCATCTTTGTCCACCGTTCGTCTACATTCCTCACTAGGTCTAACTATAGGATTAGAAGAATGTGAAGATGATATACTTCTTATTTATTTCTGTCACGACCCGCTTCCCTAAAATGGAGGCGAGGCGTGAAAAGGTCCGCACGAGAGTGGAGCTGTGAAGCCCCAAACCCGATAAGCGTCAATAAATCATAAGCAGGTCCCTGTAACCACAACGGAACAACAATAATAATACAAGGAGAGACTGAAATAAAATCTCACATCTCAAATATTGTCCAACATGAAAATAAGTTCAACATCCAGAAAAGCCACCAGGCTAAAAGAAAAGAGTCTAAAGGCCCAGAACAAGGCAAACAAAAGCAACAACCATAACAAAGTATAGGTGCTACGCACCGATGACAAAACAACTGTCTAACAAAAGTAAAACACAACGAAGGCACTAGGACTGGTCCCCAGTGTCCACGTACTCCCCGTCAAACACAAGCTCGGGCTCGGCGTCAGCAAACACCTCGTCCTCAACAAGGCACTCGGGCTCAGGATCTAACATGTGTCACCCAAAAGAGTAAAGGGGCACATGTCAGCAAGTCTAAAAGACTTGGGCAAGGAAACTGAAAGTAAGGCAGCTAGCAACCTAACAGTTATAGTATGCATGACATGGCAGTTATAACATGAGTGCACAAACAAGACATGGCAAGACAATTTGTACAAGAGAACTATCATCGGGACAAGACAAGAGTAGCCAAGCTACTATCAATCTCAATCAATTCACTATTCACTATTCACGTTGTTTGTAGATGTTTACGCCTTACAGCTGAATGGTTTCACATTCGCTGATTGGCCGCTTAACAACTACCCCAAAACCCAGAGTTTACGCCTTACCACTGCAGTTGCTGATCGGGCAGACTCCCAGTTGATTGGTCGCTTAACTCTTACCCCCAATACCCACACGTAATGGAGCCTGGGTCCCCGCACAATGAGCTCAGCTAGTGAGCCTGGGGTTGCCCCGCACAATGAGCTCGCATTCTTAAACATTTGGCGTAGGGGTGCACCTAGCCGGAAACACGCAATTCGGGCATTGGCTATCAACCAACACATGGCCCGCTTCTGGAACACGAGCCAGGAACACAAGCATTCGTAGCAAAGCTACGCAATCACGAAAACACTTAAAGAATGCAATGACATGACAATTAATTCGCGTACCGTTAATGGAAAGTAAACATGACATGGAAATTGTGCAACATGCTATATGTGTCGGAACTAGCTTCGTTGTCAAGCTAGTTCCCCAATTTGCGCCTAGGCGAGTATCATTTCGTCGCCTAGCCTCTTTTACGCATATAACAAGCAATTGGCCTAAAACATGGCCTAAACCCTAAGTGGAAAGTTTCACTTGCCTAGCACCGGGGATGACGACCACTTCGTCACACGGATGCCAATCTACGGGGAAATCGCTGTTATGGGGGAACAAACATCAAACAACATGAAATTTTATTAGGGTTTCATAAAAATATAAATAGGTTATGAAAACAATGGTAGATCGATTTCTTACCGAGAGGAAGCGGAAGAAACACTCCGGAGAACCCTAGGATCAGATCTGGAAAAGATTGGAGAAGTTTGGGGAAACTAGGGGTTTTGGGGGATTTGGGGATTTTGATGGTTTTGGTGAGATTTTGGGGAAGATGAGAGGTAGATAGAGTGGATGGATGGTTTGGATGATGGATTTAGGGCTTGGAATGAAGGATTGAAGCTTGGAGGAAGATGGGGGCTCAAAGGGGAAGATTTTAGGGTTTTGGGTCGTGTTGAGGAAGAAGAAAACGTTTGGGTTGGGTTTAAATAGGATGGGCTGGCGGCTGCCCAGAAATTAGGGTTTCAACACAGGTTAGTCAGTCAAAGAGCAACCACTGACCGACTAGTTTGGCAACTAGTCGGTCGGTCGACCAACGCAGACCGACTAAGTGTAAACAGTAACTCCTGAACGAAAATAGGATTTAGAGTTAGTCGGTCCATGAACAAGTACTGACCGACTAGTTTAGTATCTAGTCGGTCGATGAACGTTCTTAGACCGACTAAGAGTGAACAGTATTGATACTAAAATTTAGATGATGAGTTAGTCGGTTAAAGAAGCATTGCCGACCGACTAGTTTGCAACCTAGTCGGTCAACCAACGTTCTTAGACCGACTAACGATAAATAGTAACTCCTGAGAAATTTAGAAAGCTAACTAGTCGGTCCAAGAAGGATTGCCGACCGACTGGATCGTCATCTAGTCGGTCGGTGCCCCTTCTTATACCGGCTAATGAGCACAAAAAGTTCCGATACGGAGCGCGGAGCTCCGGGATCGATTCCTAAGACTCCTAGGCTTGATCTAATAGTATGATACAACCGTTATGAAGTCCGTCACGAATGACATACTTCAAAATCGACGATCCTAAGGAAGAAACGAGAAAATACGACGAATTGATCGAAAATGAAAGCTACGGAGACGAAAACCACACAAGAGGAGAAAATCCACCAAAACATATATTATATTATAATAAATCCAGATACATGAAATGCAGTCGTTACATCCTCCCCAACTTAAGAAAAATTCCGTCCTCGGAATTTCCAAATACTCACGAGTCCGGAAACAAAAGTGGGAAACGCTCTCGCATCTCATCCTCATTCTCCCAAGTAGACTCTCCAAGTGAGCCGTGTCGTCACATCACCCTCACAAGATTGACAATCTTGTTCCGAAGCGATTTCTGACGCCTGTCCAGAATCTGCACTGGATGCTGGTCATACGTCATATCGGGGCGAACGGTAATCTCCGAAAAATCCACAGCATGAGAGGGATCGCTAATGTATCGACGAAGCTGCGACACATGGAAAACATTGTGAACTCCTTCCAAAGATGGCGGCAAGGCCAAGCGATAAGCTACCTCGCCAACCCTCTCCAAAACGTCAAACAGTCCAATGTATCGCGGGCTCAACTTCCTACGCTTCCCGAAACGAATCATACCACGATTCGGGGAAATCTTCAAGAACACATGGTCGCCCGGCTGAAACTCCAAAGGACGACGTTTAGCATCCGCCCAATGCTTAAAACGGTCCTGAGCAATCCTCAACCTCTCCCGAATATTCCTGACGATATCCACGGCCTCCACGATCATCTCAGGTCCCAACAACTCCCGATCACCAACGTCATCCCAACTCAATGGCGATCGACATTTCCTCCCATAAAGAGCGGCGAAAGGCGCCATGCCAATACTCGCCTGGAAGCTGTTGTTGTAAGAGAACTCCACCAAATGCAGGTGGTCCTCCCACGAACCCTTGAAATCCAACATGCACGCCCTCAGCATGTCTTCCAAAATCTGAATCGTCCTCTCGGACTGGCCATCCGTCTGCGGATGGTACGCCGTGCTGAAACTCAGACGCGTACCCAAGCTCTTCTGCAAACTCTGCCAGAACTGAGATGTGAACCTCGTGTCTCTGTCAGACACGATACTCACGGGGACTCCATGAAGTCGCACAACCTCCTGCACGATTCACGTTACATCACTATCCAAACTAGGAAAAGGAAATAAAAACGGAGAGTAAAAGAATTTTACCTCCATATATCTCCTTGCTAGCGCCTCATTGGACTGTCCCACTCGGAACGGAATAAAGTGCGCAGACTTGGTCAATCGATCTACGATCACCCAAATCACGTCATTCTGCTTCGGACTCCGAGGTAGTCCAGTCACGAAATCCATAGTGATGTGTTTCCATTTCCACTCCGGAATCGGAAGCGGTTGTAGCAACCCGGCCGTACGCTGATGCTCCGCCTTCACTTGTTGGCAAACCAAGCACTTGGCTACACTCCGAGCCACGCTTCTCTTCATACCATGCCACCAATAATTCAGACGAAGATCCTGGTACATCTTGGTGCCACCAGGATGCACAGAATACGGCGAACTGTGTGCCTCCACCATCAACTCCTCTCTGATATCCCCAGCTGGCACACACAACCTGGCTCCGAACCTCAGCGAGCCATCCTCATGAATCAAGAAGTCAGTCCGCATACCGGCTTCCACCTGATCCCGAATCTTCGCCAGCTTCGGATCCTCAGCCTGGCCAGCCTTAATCTGATCCATGATCGTCGACTGTACTTGCATGTACATCAACGACGAAGCCTCCCCAGGAAGAACAATCTCCACGCCAGACTCGCAAAAATCTTGCTGCAATCCACACTGCGAGGTCAAAATCATCACCGCTGGAAGCCTACTCAAAGCATCTGGAACCACATTCACCTTGCCAGGGTGAAACTGCAAATCAATCTCATAATCCGCCATAAGCTCCAACCATCGACGCTGTCGCATGTTGAGCTCCTTCTGAGTGAAAATATACTTCAAGCTTTTGTGATCGGTGAAAATCTTCACTTTCTCACTCAGCAAGAAGTGCCTCCAAATCTTAAGAGCAAACACAACGGCAGCCAACTCCAAATCATGCGTCGGGTAATTCTTCTCATGAACCTTAAGCTGACGAGACGCATACGCCACAACATGCCCATGCTGATGCAACACACAACCGAGACCCTTGCCAGAAGCATCGCAAAAGATCTCAAATCCACCGCTGCGATCAGGCACAACAAGAATAGGGACAGTCGTCAACCTCTCCTTCAGAATACCAAAAGCACTCTCGCAATCACCCGACCAAAAAAAGCAACATCCTTCCGCGTCAACCTGGTCATCGGCTCAGCAATACGAGAAAAGTCCTTAATGAATCGCCGATAATAACCAGCAAGTCCAAGGAAACTCCGAATCTCAGATGCAGACGACGGAACAGGCCACTCCCTGATGGCCCGAATCTTCTCGGGATCCACTGAAATACCATCTCCAGTCACCACATGCCCAAGAAAAGCAACTCTATCCAGCCAAAACTCGCACTTCGAAAACTTAGCAGACAAACGATGCTTCCTCAAAATCTCCAACACCGTCCTTAAGTGCGAGGCATGCTCTTCCTCTGACTTCGAATAGATCAGAATGTCGTCAATGAAGATAACGACAAACTTATCCAAAAAGTTGTAGAAAATCAGGTTCATCGGATTCATGAAAACTGCGGGCGCGTTAGTTACACCGAAATGCATAACCACGAACTCATAGTGTCCATACTTCGTCCTGAACGCTGTCTTCGGAACATCATCCTTCTTCACCTTCAACTGATGGTAACCGCTCCTCAAATCCAATTTAGAAAACACCTTCGAACCTCCAAGCTGATCAAAAATATCATCGATGCGAGGCAACAGGTATTTATTCTTAATGGTCACCGCATTCAACTCCCGATAGTCCACGCACATGCGACGCGAACCATCCTTCTTCTTTACCAGCAACACCGGTGCTCCCCACGGAGACACGCTAGGATTAATATAACCCTTCTGCAAGAGCTCATCCAACTGCTTCCGCAACTCTTCCAATTCTGCAGGTGCCATACGATACGGCGCCTTCGAAATCGGCTGCGCACCTGGAACAAGATTGATAGAAAATTCTAGGGCTCGATCAGGTGGCAAACCGGACATCTCCTCGGGGAAGACGTCGCCAAAATCACGCACCACAGCTGGCCACTCCAACTCCATCTGCATAGCCACAGCCTCCACCGGCCTGGCACGAAATCTGACAGGACCAAGCGAACTGCTACCACGACTGAACTCAAATACTGGATGTCCGGGAATCTCGAACACCACCTTCTTCCTTCGACAGTCGATCGTAGCATAGAAGCTCGCAAGCCAGTCCATCCCAAGAACTGCATCATAGTTGATGATGTCGTGGACAATGAAATCAGCAAAAAGCTCATGTCCACAGACCACCAATGAGCAAGAATTGCAACCACGATGCACCGAGACCACGCCATTCCCTGTAACGATATTCCAACTCTTGGGAAGAGGGGACGTCGACAAGGAATGCCTCTCCACGAAGCTCCGAGAAATAATGCACATCGATGCACCAGAGTCAAAGAGGACTCGTGCAGGAAATGTGCACACCAAAACCACACCTAACAAGCAATTAGAAATCAAACCCTAGTCTAGCAAACAACCATGTTCAAGCAACAACACAATCTAACAATCAAAACCAGCTAGGAAAGTAACAGCTAGATTGAGGATTACATGCGATAACCTCATCCACAGCCTCGCTCTCCGCAGCGGTCATCAGAAAAGCCTGCCTCCTCGGCGGAACAGCCTGCTGAAAAGCCTGCCTCTGCGGAACAAGAGCTGCTCCACGACCGGCAGGAACAGACGCTCGCTGCTGCAACGGCTGAGCTGCAACAGGTGCCCTCCGCAGCTGATTCGCATGCCGACAATCCTTCGCGACATGGGAAGCATCACCACAAACCAGACACTGGCCCAAAAACTTCCTACATTGATCCTTGACGTGGCCAGGCTTACCGCAGAAATGGCAAAACTTCAGAATATGCCCTCCTGGCCTCTTAAACTGAGCAGACTGATTAGGCCTGAATCCAGGTCTAACCACAGCTCTCGCTTGCTCCACAGGCCTCTTCCCAGCACCAACAATAGACCCTCTCCTCTGATTCACGAGCAGCTCCTGCCTCTTGGCTGCTACTAGAACCTTCTGATAAGATTCCCGGTCAGAAGAGGTCACAAAACTCTGGAGCTCCGAAGCAAGTCCCTGCAGGAACCTCTGAGCTCTCTCCTCAGCGTCCTGCACCATCTTTGGTGCAAACCGACTCAGCCTCATGAACTCCTGGTGATACATGTCCACCGACGAGCTCCCTTGCTTCAAATCGATAAAACGCTACAGCATCTCCTCCCTGGCAGCTTTCGGAAAGAACTCACCCTCAAATCTGGCCTTGAAGGTAGCCCAAGCAATCGGCTCCACCAACATCTTCTCTTCCGCATCCCACCAATTCCTGGCGTTATCCTTGAGTTGCCTCTTAGCCAAATCAACCCATCCAACCGGGTTAATCTTGGCCATCTTCAGATTGTCCTCGATGTTCCGAATCCACTCATCGGCAGCCAGAGGACCCTCAGACCCATCAAAATATGCGGGACCCATCTCCCGAAATTGCTTCGCTCCTGGCTCAGAGCGAGGGGCATCCGGAAGAGCCCGGGCAGCTCGAGCAAGTGGAGCATTCTGGACTTGCAGAAGCACGCCCTGCTGCACTTGCATCATCTGGAGCATCATCCGCATCATCTCACCGCTGGTGGGTTCCCGCTTAGGCTCCTCATCATGAGTGAGCGCACCACTACCCCCACCACGGGTGAAACGCCTTCCAGCCATCTAATGACACAGAGAACGAATCAGATTAGACTCATAGCTTGCGACTCGGACGTCGAACTTAGTTTATTGGACATTCTAATATCATTATCGTCATTCCAAAAATCGAAGTTTCAGAAGGACCTGCATGGGCCACCAATAAAACCTGTCACGACCCGCTTCCCTAAAATGGAGGCGAGGCATGAAAAGGTCCGCACGAGAGTGGAGCTGTGAAGCCCCAAACCCGATAAGCGTCAATAAATCATAAGCAGGTCCCTGTAACCACAACGGAACAACAATAATAATACATGGAGAGACTGAAATAAAATCTCACATCTCAAATATTGTCCAACATGAAAATAAGTTCAACATCCAGAAAAGCCACCAGGCTAAAAGAAAAGAGTCTAAAGGCCCAGAACAAGGCAAACAAAAGCAACAACCAAAACAAAGTATAGGTGCTACGCACCGATGACAAAACAACTGTCTAACAAAAGTAAAACACAACGAAGGCACTAGGACTGGTCCCCAGTGTCCACGTACTCCCCGTCAAACACAAGCTCGGGCTCGGCGTCAGCAAACACCTCGTCCTCAACAAGGTACTCGGGCTCAGGATCTAACATGTGTCACCCAAAAGAGTAAAGGGGCACATGTCAGCAAGTCTAAAAGACTTGGGCAAGGAAACTGAAAGTAAGGCAGCTAGCAACCTAACAGTTATAGTATGCATGACATGGCAGTTATAACATGAGTGCACAAACAAGACATGGCAAGACAATTTGTACAAGAGAACTATCATCGGGACAAGACAAGAGTAGCCAAGCTACTATCAATCTCAATCAATTCACTATTCACTATTCACGTTGTTTGTAGATGTTTACGCCTTACAGCTGAATGGTTTCACATTCGCTGATTGGCCGCTTAACAACTACCCCAAAACCCAGAGTTTACGCCTTACCACTGCAGTTGCTGATCGGGCAGACTCCCAGTTGATTGGTCGCTTAACTCTTACCCCCAATACCCACACGTAATGGAGCCTGGGTCCCCGCACAATGAGCTCAGCTAGTGAGCCTGGGGTTGCCCCGCACAATGAGCTCGCATTCTTAAACATTTGGCGTAGGGGTGCACCTAGCCGGAAACACGCAATTCGGGCATTGGCTATCAACCAACACATGGCCCGCTTCTGGAACACGAGCCAGGAACACAAGCATTCGTAGCAAAGCTACGCAATCACGAAAACACTTAAAGAATGCAATGACATGACAATTAATTCGCGTACCGTTAATGGAAAGTAAACATGACATGGAAATTGTGTAACATGCTATATGTGTCGGAACTAGCTTCGTTGTCAAGCTAGTTCCCCAATTTGCGCCTAGGCGAGTATCATTTCGTCGCCTAGCCTCTTTTACGCCTACAACAAGCAATTGGCCTAAAACATGGCCTAAACCCTAAGTGGCAAGTTTCACTTGCCTAGCACCGGGGATGACGACCACTTCGTCACACGGATGCCAATCTACGGGGAAATCGCTGTTATGGGGGAACAAACATCAAACAACATGAAATTTTATTAGGGTTTCATAAAAATATAAATAGGTTATGAAAACAATGGTAGATCGATTTCTTACCGAGAGGAAGCGGAAGAAACACTCCGGAGAACCCTAGGATCAGATCTGGAAAAGATTGGAGAAGTTTGGGGAAACTAGGGTTTTTGGGGGATTTGGGGATTTTGATGGTTTTGGTGAGATTTTGGGGAAGATGAGAGGTAGATAGAGTGGATGGATGGTTTGGATGATGGATTTAGGGCTTGGAATGAAGGATTGAAGCTTGGAGGAAGATGGGGGCTCAAAGGGGAAGATTTTAGGGTTTTGGGTCGTGTTGAGGAAGAAGAAAACGTTTGGGTTGGGTTTAAATAGGATGGGCTGGCGGCTGCCCAGAAATTAGGGTTTCAACACAGGTTAGTCGGTCAAAGAGCAACCACTGACTGACTAGTTTGGCAACTAGTCGGTCGGTCGACCAACGCAGACCGACTAAGTGTAAACAGTAACTCCTGAACGAAAATAGGATTTAGAGTTAGTCGGTCCATGAACAAGTACTGACCGACTAGTTTAGTATCTAGTCGGTCGATGAACGTTCTTAGACCGACTAAGAGTGAACAGTATTGATACTAAAATTTAGATGATGAGTTAGTCGGTTAAAGAAGCATTGCCGACCGACTAGTTTACAACCTAGTCGGTCAACCAACGTTCTTAGACCGACTAACGATAAACAGTAACTCCTGAGAAATTTAGAAAGCTAACTAGTCGGTCCAAGAAGGATTGCCGACCGACTGGATCGTCATCTAGTCGGTCGGTGCCCCTTCTTATACCGGCTAATGAGCACAAAAAGTTCTGATACGGAGCGCGGAGCTCCAGGATCGATTCCTAAGACTCCTAGGCTTGATCTAATAGTATGATACAACCGTTATGAAGTCCGTCACGAATGACATACTTCAAAATCGACGATCCTAAGGAAGAAACGAGAAAATACGACGAATCGATCGAAAATGAAAGCTACGGAGACGAAAACCACGCAAGAGGAGAAAATCCACCAAAACATATATTATATTATAATAAATCCAGATACATGAAAAGCAGTCGTTACAATTTACTATTATCTTTGAAAGATGGTGTAGACTCCTTATGAAGAACCCACAAAGCCAGAGGATTCATGGAATGAGACGGAGAAAGACAAGATTGCACCAAATGCCACAGCAATGTCAACATTTTATTATGCACGCAATACAACATAGTACAACTGGATCTCTATGGCTACCTCTGTACATCAAATATGGCAGATGCTTGATGTAACCCATGAAAGAAATAATAAGGTTATTTCTACAAAATCTTATCTTTATGCCCACAGGTATGAACATATCATGATGGAGGAAGGTCAATCCATAACGGACATGTATATACATTCACAGAGATCATCAACACACTTACGGGGCTAGGTAAGAAATATTCATAAGACGATCATGTGAGCAAGATCCTCCGTTCTCTCACACCCAAGTGAGAGAGGAAGTCAACTGCCATAGAAGAAGGGAATGATCTCTCCAAGCTCATCTTAGAAGATCTCATCGGTAACCTCATAGCGTATGAACTTCAGATAAAAGAGAGGAAGGATCAAGAGCAAGGCAACAAGAAGAAATCCATTGCCTTCAAAGCCACTACAGAAGCTGCGGCATCAGAAGATGAAGTTAAGGACCAACCTGCTTTTATAACAATGGGCTGCAAAAAATGATTAAGTCAGGTAAACTCAAACTTGATAAACAAATATTATCTAACAGATCTACTATTTTTTATGAATGTAATAAGCCGGGACACAATGAAAAGGAGTGTTCGTTGAGGAAGAACAAAGGGAAGGAAAACTTTGAAAAAGTAAAGAAACCAACGAAGAAAGCATTGGTGGCTTGGGATCGAGACTCTGATGACTCAAGCGATGACTTTTCATCTGAAGAGGAAGAAGAAGATAGAAAAGAAAGTGGAGATAGAGCTTACACATGCTTCATGGCTAAAAAGTGTTGGATATTGAGTCATCCCATGGTTGGTTTGATGATAAGCAACATATTAGTTACTAATAATCTTTTGAGTGTATATATGTAGATTGGTTTGATGATAAGCAACATATTAGGTACTAATAACCTTTTGAGTGTATATGTGTAGACTATGTGCTTTCAAGATCAAATTATGTAAATCAAATGAGAAGTAGAGCCAACGAAGACAATGGAGTTCAAGGACAACCAAGACAAGACAATGAAGAGCAAAATTGCATAAAGAAACTTATGTACTATTTTAATTTTGATGTAATTTTTATTTCAGTCTTGGGAGAATATTAAAGTATTCGTTGATACTCACACACACTTAGGAACAAACCTAAAATGTTTTAAAAATATTTTTAAATGTTTTGAAAATCATTTCATAAGTTTTTATAGTCAATATCTTTGTAACTGTAAAGGAGTCGACTACTCTTTGAATATGAGTCAACTACATTGAACTCGAAAAAATTGAGTACTCATTGTCCCTTAAAAGACCTGACTATAGTTGTTTTGGGAGCAGACTACACTTGTATTGGGAGCCAACTACAGTTGTTCCAGGAGTCGACTGCCATATGTAAAGGAATCGACTACCATTTGTATAGGAGTCGAATACTATTTGTATAGGAGCCGACTACTTTTGCCCAACAGACAGATTCGACATAGCTCCGCGATTTACGAAAAGCCGTCGATTTATCCATTGGAGGCATGTTTCTGGAAATAGTTTTCAACGGGTTTTCATTTCTATAAATGCTTGAGTTGGCTAAGTTTTCATATTATTATTGATCATTTTTCTAAGAAAAAAGGTTTAAATTCCAAAATCTTTTAAACAAAACTCTCTCATTTTGGCCCATGTTTTAAAGAGTTTTCCAAATTTCCTTTGGCCAAGTTTTTGATCTCAAAGAGCTTGATTTTCTCATCATTTGGAAATCCACTATAGCCACACAAGAATCACACAAGAGCTTCAACATTTGGATATAGGTAAAAGAAGGTTGTCAGTATTTCTTTCTCACTTGTGTGAGGTGTTGTCTCAACTGAGACGTGTTGTTCATTTATGGACGTGTTTGTCCTTGTAAGGACGTGTTGTACTCATTGTACGTGTTGTCTCATTTGTGACATCTTAGTGGATCCTTTGTCCGGAGAGTGGACGTGTTACTGGATGTCGGGAAAGTACTCCAAACCAAGATAAATTTGTGTTTACGTTTGTGACTTTTGTTGTGCTTATTGCTTACTTGCAATTATTTTATCTTTCACATTACTCTTTATTATTGCAAGTTACTATTGTTGATTAAGTTATAATTAGGTAACTAATTGATAACTTAGGTAGAATTCTTAGAGGGATTTTTATTATTTCATGAACACCATTCGTTCCCTTCTAGTGTTCTATTTACCATCCAGGGAGGTCCAACACTTGGTATCATAGCCAGGTTACTTAAGGACCATGTGCTATGAGCAAACCACTAGAAGAGAGGGTTGAATAGTGTTTATAAAATTATTAAGACAATCACGCCTAATTAAAATCTCAACCAACAAAGATGCAGAATTATAATGTAACGACAATGAACAAGCAAACACAAGGAAGTTCAAGAGTTTCGATTACCCAAGTCAAACCCGACTTGTTCTTGTTAATCCTACATCCCTACCACCTGAGATACTACCCAGATACTCAAGATAAAACCATATCTTGAGTTTTCGTTTCAACCCACTTGTAGCAACCCTACAAGTGCAAAAAAAAATACAAGATTGATGTACTTGAATCCCACAACTTGGGATTAAGCAAACCACTCTCACAAATGAGAGTAAAAATAATAACAAAAGTTATGAAATCTGAAATGACCCACTTACAAACCACCTATGCCTTGAAGTAGAACTTGAAGGAGCAAAGTGTGTAGTTTGTTGATCTCTTCCTAGAAGAGAGAGTAGCCCTTGTACTTGCTTCACCAAGCTAGATGATGAGAGTTGGAATTATAGGCTTTGATTGCAAATTAAAGCTTGAGAGAGATTAAGATTGAGAGATGAATGCAAGAATGTCTTAGAGACTCTCAATGGAAAGTAGCATGCCCATTTTATAAGTTCTCTCAAACCCTCAAAAAAAATACCCAAAAGCCCTCTCAAAATCTGTGTGGAAAATCCCAACGGATTGATTTTACAGGCAGGATAGGCGATTGATGAAGAACGGACAGTCGCCTGCTACACTGTGTTAGAGGGTAGGTGAGAATTCAAACAATAACTTACCACATAGGAAATACGACTGATGGAGGTTGGACAGGTACCTGAAAACAGATAGGCGCCTGAGAAACCTTCGACATGCGTCATTGTGGCAAAGTGCGAATGTTAGCAAATTATTAAGAATTTTGGGCAGTAAGGACATGCGACTGATGTAGTATCCACAGGTGCCTATGCCATGGGAAGGAGACTGGGAAACCAATAGCAGTCGTCTGTGTGCACAAGTGTGAATCTTGCCAAAATGAAAGATCTGGGCAAAGATGGATAGGCGACTGATGTGATCTACACAGGCGCATGTTGTAACGACTGGTTTTTGTATGATTGGATTATCAGTGTGTTTTGCTTGTGATGGTGGGTTCTCTCCTTGCGTGGTTTCCATTCCCATAGTTCTCGCTTTCATTCATCTCGTTGAGATTTCCTAGCTTTCGTTTTCATTCCTTTTGATTTGATCTTCTAGCTTCTTCCTTAGAATCATTGAACTCGGAGTAAGTCACTCATGACGAGCTTCATATCAATCATATCTTAGCGATAGGTTGATCCTAGAAACCTTAGAATTCATCCCGGACCTTCACGCTCCATTTCGAGACTTTTCGTGCACGTTAGTTGGTTCAAGAAGATCAACCGACCGACTAGATTCCAATCTAGTCGGTCAGGAAATCAACTGGAACCGACTAGTTCATTCAATCAATAATTCAGGAGCTACTGTTTATCTTTAGTCGGTCTAAGAACAACCATCGACCGACTAGATGCTAAACTAGTCGGTCAGGAATCCTTCTCAGACCGACTAACTCTCATTTCCATGATCTCTCTCAGAATTCAGCCTTTAGTCTGTCAATGAACACTCACCGACCGACTAGTTCTCAAACTAGTCGTTTGACAAGCCTTCACAGACCGACTAACTCATAGTCCAGTTTTCCTGAGCGAGCTATTGTTTACTCTTAGTCGGTCTGCGTTGATCAACAGACCGACTAGTTCCCAAGCTAGTCGGTGACCAATCCTTCTTTGACCGACTAATCAGCCCAGGAAACCCTAGTTTTGCCCTAGCCGCCACACTTTTCTATAAATACGCCCCAAACATTTTCTTCTTCTTCCTCATCACCCCAAACCCTAATTTCTCCCCCATTGAGCCCCCTTCTTCCCCAAACCATTGATCCTTCATCCCAAGCTCATCCATCATCATCCAAACCCTCATTTCACATATCCTACCTCTCCTCAACCTCAAACCCTCATTAAATCCCCAAAAGCCTCATCCAAACCCATTTCTCCAGATTTTTCCCCATTTCCAGATCTGAGCCGGATCGTTCTTCCGTCGCCGTAGTTCTCGACGTCGTTTCTCCGCTTCTTCACGAGTAGTATTCTTCCTGTAATAATCTCATAACCCACACTTGATATTTGTGAAACCCTAATAAAATGGATCATTAGAAATCGTAGGGTTCGATTATGAATACGGATTAGTTACCATTCTAATGTTGTTTTTCCATGACAGTGATCCATTCCCGTAGATAACAAATTTGTGTGATGTGCCTTCGTTGATCGTTCTCCTCGGTGCCAGGCAAGTGAAACTTGCATCTCTTGATTTGGGCCATGTCTTAGGCCATTGCCTTGCTTTAGCGTAAAAGAGACTAGACGGTGAAAGGATAACCGTCTGGACGCCATTGACCTAGCTTGACAACGAAGCTTGGTCCGTCACCTTCATCATGCTTGTATGTCACGTTTAATTACAAATAACGGTACGCGTATTATCTGTGCATGTCATCCATGCATCTTTAAA
Organism: Scilla litardierei; assembly: GCA_030789695.1. Taxonomy (NCBI): domain Eukaryota; kingdom Viridiplantae; phylum Streptophyta; class Magnoliopsida; order Asparagales; family Asparagaceae; genus Scilla; species Scilla litardierei. Next base: position 183,972,231 of record CM061141.1, on the reverse strand, counting down.
CTGTCATGTCTAATTTCAATAAACGGTATGCGAATATTGTTCATGTCATTGCATTTTGCCTGTCACGTTTAAATACAATTAACGGTACGCGAATATCTGTTCATGTCATTGCATTTTGCCTGTCACGTTTAAATACAATTAACGATACGCGAATATCTGTTCATGTCATTGCATTTTGCCTGTCACGTTTAAATACAATTAACGGTACGCGAATATCTGTTCATGTCATTGCATTTTGCCTGTCACGTTTAAATACAATTAACAGTACGCGAATATCTGTTCATGTCATTACATTTTGCCTGTCACGTTTAAATACAATTAACGGTACGCGAATATCTGTTCATGTCATTGCATACATTGATTGTTTATCGTGAATGTGTAGCTCACGCTACACAATTGATAGTTCCTGGCTTGTGACCAGAAGATTACACAGCCTGCGAGCAATAGGGCACTCGCTGAGTGATCCCTTGTACTTGACTTGATTACACAGCCTGCGGGCAATAGGGCACTCGCTGAGTGATCCATTGTACTTGTACTTGACTTGACGTGTTTACTTGTACGTGACAAACAGTGATAACAGTGATAACAGTGATAATCGTGATTCGTGTATAGTGATTGGTAGCTTTTGCTACATTGTGAGTGATTGGCTTCCCTACCTTTAAAACTGTCGCATCATACTTAAATGCCATGTCATTGCATCTTATTATAACTGCTAGGTTGCTAGTTCACTTTCAGTTTCCTTGCACAAGTCTTTCCAGACTTGCTGACATGTGCCCCTCTCTCTTTTGGGTGTCACATGTTAGACCCAGAGCCAGAGCTTTGTTGCAGGGGATATGGTGTTGCTGATGCTGATGTTTGCTGTGGTGGTGAGTGGACACCAGGGGCCTGTCTTGAAGACTGCTCGTGTTCACTTCTTTGTTTAGGTTTGCTGTTAGTTGTTGGTGCGTGGCACCTTTGTATGTATGTTATACCTTGTTGGCCATGTTTGGGCCTTAGACTCTTTTTCTTTTAGACTGGTGGCTTTTCTGCGATATTGTAATTTGTTTATGGATATTCAGGGATTGAATAAATTGCTTATTGTCTCATGTTCTTATTGTTATCTTTGTTTCGTATCGCATTTGCAAGGACTTTCCATTTGAAGTTTCTTTTGACGCTTATCGGACTTGGGGCTTCACGGCTTCAAGTCTGAGCCGACCTTCTCACGTCTCGCCTCCACATTTTTGGGAAGCGGGGCGTGACAGGTTTTTTTGGTGGCCCGTGCAGGTCCATTTGCAAATGCGAACTATCGGAACAACGATAATAATTATAGAATGTCCATTAAATAAATTAGAACATCCAAGTTATAATCCCGGAGTCTAGGTTTTTAGCGTTCATATGTCTTAGGTGGCTGGTAGGCGTGTTAGAGCACCTGTCCCAGCTTGGTAGGAAATCCATTAGGTCAGGACTATAGTGAGACTTAGTTAGAAGTTTTTGCTTGCTAGTTAGAGGCCCCTGATTGTTTGTTAGACTCCATGCTTGTGATTGATATGATAGTCTTAAGAGTTACCTTAGTGGTTCCCGCCTAGCTCTGGCCATGATAGCCTCCTAGGATTTCTTTAGCCGTTCGCTTGGGTTCATCGATTTCGGGCCCAACAGAACATGATCTTGATTCTCTTAGAACCTTCCTGAGATCTATATATTCTAACCCATTAGAAGCTTTAGTGTTAAGGTTCCCTTGGCCTTTAGTTAACCCGATGATTAGAACCCCCCCTGATTCAATCTTTCCTGGTCACTACACTTTGGTGTTACTGACCGTAGATCTTCATCATGGTTTCTTGCATCGTGATTTAGGCGCATTCAATTCATATAAACCACTTCCATTGTCCTCAATTCACATGACCACCTCATTACAATTATCCTTGATCTTTCAAATGTTTTCCGTTGCAAATCTTGATTCTTCCAAAGTTATTTTCGAATGCTTTCCTTATTTGAAGTTTCACTCAATTTAAATTTTGTTCTAAACTTCTTTAAATATGTCTCCCTAAATTTCGATGGAGTTAAAAGTCGTTCTTGAATTTTGAAGACTTTTGGTCGTAATGTTAAAATTACTATCTTGTACTATTTTTTTCTAACAATGTATCTTTCGCATTTCGATTTTTAAACTTTATTACTATTCTGATGGTTCGATATACCGTCCTTTTTCCTAACTACAAAAATTTATTTTAACCACTTATCTTACATACCTTTAGGGGTATTTTTCCAAACTGAATGGACTTCAACTAATTTTTGTATATATCAATTATAGGTTCGTCGTACTCGTACTTCAAAAGTTTTTATACGAACACGTTCTTTGGCGAATCCTTATTTCCCTAAAAGTATCTTCGATCTTCTTCTTTCGTTAAGTTTAAATTTGTTCGAAACACTTTTGATATATGTAAGGTTTCATGCTCCTTCGCCGACTTAAATTATTTATGTTTTTAAATATCGAAACTTGTGTTGAGATTTTTAGATTAGAAGTTTATAATATTTTCAGCATGTACTTTCGTATCGATATAAATGTCTTGTCCCTTTTCATATATCAATTTCATTCTGAACCGTATTTCTATTTTCCTAACTCGATTCATAATTTCTTTTCTTACTTGTTCCATTAAAATTTTATTCGAAAACACCTCGTGCTTACTCTTAATAAACTTTTCAAGTCCCTTTGGACTTCGGCTTTTAGCAAGTCAATTTTATGCTCAACATTTTCCATATTTCATATTTTTGTAAAAAAAATTACTATTTCGAAATCATTCCTGCCTTAGACCCTTCATAAAATGGTTTAAAAGTTTTAATACTAACTTGATGAGTTTAAATATCCTTTTCTCTTTCCATACTACTAAGATATTATCTTTCCATTCACCATACATACTTTTAAGATAATTTCTAAAATATGACTTCAATTATTTTTATATATCGGTACCATGTTCGGTTTGCTCGTACATTAAGATCTTGTATAAATCAATTTTTGTTGGCAAATCCGGATTTCTCTAAAAGTATTTTCGATATGGTTTATTTGGGATTTCTATTCAGTTTTAAGATTTGGAAAACCTTTAGCATGCGCTTAAATTCTCCACACTATACTTGATCTGATTTCAATCTTCGAATCTCAAAACTTTTCCAAAAATTTTAGATTGCTGCCGCATAACATTTCTGACCTATGTTTTAATGTTCGAGTAAATGATTTCCTTTTTCCTCATGATGATTTTATATAAGCCAATAAACCACTTTTCCTCTTATTACGTATATTCGTCTCAAACTCGTTTTCAAACAACTTGTTTAGCGACCTCTAAATAATTTTATACAAACGAGGACTCCGACTTTTTGAAGTACAACGGTCTTCGAATTCACGTATTTTAACTTATGTTGTTTACACTACCTTCTTTATGTATTCCTTAAGGGTATCATTGCATCATCTTTCCACCTAAACATTCACAGTCTTACCCTGATTCCCCTAACCAAATTTGGCTCCTTATCTTCGTCCTAGCCGAACCCATGTTTTTCGATCTTTCTATTCGTCATGATCTAGGTTCGGTTCTTTCCTATTGTCTAGCCCATAGAGCTTGTCGTTGCCTGTGTCAACCTTGTTATAGTTTGGTGGGCCCATTAGTTAAGTGGTTATGTCGTCGTAGTGTTGATTTCGTGGTGTGTATATAGTGGTATGGGTGTTGGCATTTGTACGTTGTGTGTAGGTAATTTTCTGCTTGAGTATGATGTGATATATGTATGATAACAGAATGATAATTTTGATTGTTACTACCACTACTACAAAATGGACCTTTAACAGCGCTTAAATAAGGCCTTTAATAGCGCTTTACAAGTGCTGTCTATCTCCCCGCTGCTATAGGGGGGCTGGTTTTAATAGCGCTTTAAAAGCGCTGTTAAAGGGGGCCTTTAACAGCGCTTGTTTGTACAAGCGCTGTTAAAGGGGGGCCTTTAACAGCGCTTGTTTGTGCAAGCGCTGTTAAAGGGGGGCCTTTAACAGCGCTTGCACAAACAAGCGCTGTTAAAGGCCCCCCCTTTAACAGCGCTTGCACAAACAAGCGCTGTTAAAGGGGGGCCTTTAACAGCGCTTCTTTAGTGCAAGCGCTGTTAAAGGCCCCCCTTTAACAGCGCTTGTTTGTGCAAGCGCTGTTAAAGGGGGGGCCTTTAACAGCGCTTGTTTGTGCAAGCGCTGTTAAAGGCCCCCCTTTAACAGCGCTTGCACAAACAAGCGCTGTTAAAGGGGGGCCTTTAACAGCGCTTGTTAGTGCAAGCGCTGTTAAAGGGGGGCCTTTAACAGCGCTTCTTTGGAGCAAGGGTCGGCCCGTAGAAAGCACGAGCTTATGGTGTTTCCTTTCAATCTCGACCACTGTTGATGATAAGACCCTGTATTGCGCCAACGTTTCTTTCAAACTCTATTGTTTTCCATCGGCCATCAGAGACGTTCCCGTCATTCAAATTTCCAACACACGTTCCTTCCATGTGCTATCTTTCAATGGACATTACGTTGCATGCGAACAATAGAGAGATGTGACAAGATAATATATTAAGTAGGAGGAAATAATTAAGCATATAATTCATCAGTTACATAACACAGAGCATGCTCCCAACGTACGTACATGCATTATAAGCTTCAAGAGAGCATGATATCGGTATAAGCTTGAAGAAACAAAGCTGCATTAACTACTAGCTTATGGCTATAATTATGTAGGACTCTTGAAGCAGCAACAGCAGCAAAGCAATGACTAGTGCATCTTCTTTCCGATTTGTTTCCCATATCGTTCTCCTAAACCTGCAACCAAGGAAAAAAAAGCAAAAAAAATAAAAAATAATTTCCACCTAATTCTAGTCACGGAACAAGCACTAATTAATTCTAGAAACTGGCCAAGGCATGCCACCAACATTTTCATAAAAGCTTGTTTCACTTAAAGTTGGCTCATTCTCTTGAGTCAGATTTTGATTTAAATTAGGTACATTCGTCAATAGATAGATTAGCAATTTTGCATACCGTTCTCTTGCGAATTTAAATTAGGTACTCCGACAACTCCCGAAGGAAGACGTAGCACCAGTTGCCCACCAAAAACACTGTTACAAGAGAAAATTTAGTTACTTGAAACTATATGAATTCTCGGGAAACTAGAGCCAGAAATCCAACCTCTTCACATAATAATAACAAAAATCGGCAAGGATTAAGGTCTGGACAACTTCAGCAAGCAGAACCAATGATGGCCACAAGCCATATCCCAAGGCGGTCAGCAAGCGTCCTCGCGTATTCAGAACCTGAAAATTAGTTAAACAGATATTAACCACAAGTTATAAGACTTGATTCTATGATCATGCTATTTTCCCACGAACAAAGCAGTACAAGTCTGCATGGAGACTAGTTAAGGTATAATATAACCATCTCCTTTGGTTGCAAAAAGGATAAATCATTTTTTTTGGTGCTTACCCGCAAATGTTTTCAGTGCATGCTTTGCAAACAAAAGGAAAAGGGGAGAATGCAGTGTAATTACAGCTTTGGATGACTTCTGGTTGTAGCGTGCTTTTTCCATGGAAAAGGAAAGCCCCGGTGCTCCCCGTGCCCCCACAGATAACATTTCAATGAAACAACAGTACACGCTAAATACAAGCCTAAGCCACCGAATACAAAATTATGAACACGTCAAAAAATACAGAACGCCAAGCGCGCCGTGCTCAACAAACGCATTCAAAAGAAATCAGTAGGCACTGAATACAAAATCATTTTGCATATTTTTTTTCTTATCTAACAATTGGGTTTAGTGCACCGGAATGCGAATTGCTGGTCTTATATCCAAATCATTCTCCCCTCATCTATCTCTCGTACCTTTTGACCTCCGAAGAAGTTACAACTGCATTGCAATGTTTTAAGCAGAGCACAAGAAATTCAGTTTGGACGAAAAAGAAAATACAATGACTAAAAAGCAGAACCATTGTTCAAAAGTGACAAAAACACCGCGGTGAAAAAGCAATTCAACTTGTATCATGAGTTTAGGCAGATACTGAAGCAGACTTGGAAGCCGCAGCTGAAAGGCGAGACCTCCCAATGCACACTCTCATATATTTGATACGGTATCGCTTCTTTCATATATTTTTTTTTTCTTAACTCAATATCCATGACCCCAATGCACACTCTCATATAACCGTTGGACTGTAGGTATTTTATAAACATAATCTCCCATGATGGTATTTACAATGAATTAATATGATCTCAAAACTCCCACAAGAAGTATCATGCATTCTGTTTTCTGGTTATTAATCATTAGTAATAGGAGAAAACAAACATATACGAATCAACCACTGTAACCAAGCATATACCATTGCATAGGATCATGTTAGGATACAGCATATGAGAACATATTATGCTATCAATTTGGCAAGTTACTGATTGATGTGCATATGTAATATTGTACCTTAAGGAGAATATCCTAACAAAGAAATATATAGTGTGATGTTCTTAGTATACTGGGACTATGTACTTCACCTGTAAAGCGTAGAGGGCGATAGCGCCCATCCCAAACCAAGAGTGCATGGTGTACATATCGGCGAGCCCCACGTCCTTGTGGAATTTGAATGCAGCGTAGAGCCCCAAACCCCCTAAGCCAAGAGCCAACAGATGGAACAATAGGTGAACAAATTTCCGAGTCTTCCTAGTCCCCGGAACTGTCTTATAAGCCATGATTGCTGCAACACTAGCAATAATAAGCTTTTTCCTTTTCAGAAGAGCCAAGTTTGTCTTTCATGCCATATACAATCTAATATTTTTTTCCTGTAAGCAATATCTTACCTTGGCCCCCTAAGAAAATGAGCCCAAGCAGCATGAAAAATGGGTGTCCCTAATAAGAGAAACAAATCGAGTTAGAAAATATGCAGTCGTGTACCAACAAGTATGCTGACCTGTTTGTTTTCAGCCTTATGAGGTATCTTCCATAGCTTGCAGATTAACCCAAATCAGTGTATTATGCATATTATCGAAATACAGCAGAGTACACACATAATTGAACTTACAATCATTATCCGTTTAACTAAAATTGTTATCTTCTTACCATTAACCCACCAACAAATCCCCTAGTCAAATCACACATCACTATCTTAATTTTTTTTAAGAAACCGTAGCAAGGCTTGTAGAACGTTAATCAAGAACCACATGTATTGTGCCAAACCACATAAATGACGTTTTTTCTATGTATTGTCATTATCCTCCCTCATCTTTTGTTGCTGTCAACATTTTTGTTTTCTATTACGTTGGGGTTATTCATAATAACAAACATGTACAATCTATTTTCAATGAGCATATGAATTGACAAGATTCTAATTCCCCTGGCTAAGATTATTGCCGGAGTCACAGAGATGCGATAGCTTGCCCCGTCCTTGACCGCCATGAGAGGCACGTCAGAGAGCTTGGCGATTGAGAGAGTTCTTCACTGACTGCCAAATCTATGCATAGACTATATATGTGTCGTATCTTGACCTATGTCTTGGATGTTCAATTTCCTGAATATAGATATTTCCAAAGATTGATGCTGGCATTGACAAAATCAAAATTTTCTAGCTAAAGAATTCAGACACATCCAAGGGGATTGAGATTGCTTATGCAGCTGCCGGTTCATATGAAGTTGGGTTGTTGGCCGATTACTTGGTGACTCCGCTTACTATGTTGCTAAGGAAACCATAATCTATGTGTGAATAGGACTTTCAGCATAGATTAGTTGTAATTTTTGGAATAAGCTGTACAGTAATCTTCATCAAGCGTCATTAAGAAATGTTTAGCCACAAAATGTGGACATGTGGAAACTAGTACCTAGTTGCTCTTGTCACCTTGTCTTCTGCAATGGGTTCATGTGAACAAAGGGAGGTTCCTAAGTTGTCTTCTGCAATGGGTTCATGTGAACAATCGCAATCTCAGATCCCGCCGCACTTCCTTAACGAGCGGCACATATAAAAACCTTTATTACATCCAAATCCTAATGTTTCAAAACATGAAGTACTGATAATATGGTGTCCAGCTAATGAATACTCATACCACTTTTTTAACTTTCGGTGCATATGCCCAAACCAACATAATGGGTCTTACCACAATTGATCCTGTTATGATATTACTTATAATATGGTGCAATATATGAGATTGTGAGTAACTTTTATGTTAAAAAATTGCAATCACAACTTTATAATGCTACAAAAAGCAAGCATTATTAATGCAAATTGACCAAATATCACAACTTTATCAAAGGGTTAAAAAACAAAGTTTCACTGAATACCGACCTTTAGGGTGCACATCTATACTAAAGTGACATATTTCTGGACCACATAACGACACCAATCTTCCTTGACTTCAGCTAGTTGATCAGGAGAGTAAGTAGCACATTGGTAGTCAGGGAAGTACTACAAAATAGAATATCATAGCAAATAGCAAATATATGTTATAATCAAATATTAGCAAATATAACTAAAAAATGCGAAAACATCTTTCCTGGAACATTAAGCAACGTCCCGATAACACTTTCAAAAACATTCTTTTCAATATGCATCACATCAAGGAAATGTCTTACATACAATGACTTCCAATATGGTAATTCAAAGAAAATAGAGTTTTTCTTCCACCCGCTGGTGACAAGTTCTCCTGCAAATGGCTTACCAAAATTACTACTTAAATTCTTTACCTTTTCAAACAGCTTATCACCGGTCAATGGCACAGGAGCTCTACATTCCTCTGTATTCCCATTGAATGCTTTCCTCAACCACCGGTAACGATGCCTCACGGGTAAAAATCTACGATGTCCGAGGAAGACATTCTTCTTACAATGTTCCAACCGCATCCAATACGTACTCTCTTCATATAAAGGGCATGCACACTTTCCTTTGATACTATATCCTGACAGATTACCATATGCTGGAAAATCATTAATTGTGCCAAATAACATAGCCCTCAAGTTGAAATTCTCTTTCTTGTACCCATCGTACACCTCTACACCTGTGTCCCACATGTGTTTCAAATCTTCAATTAACGGAGACAAGTATATGTCTATATCATTTCCTGGTTGTTTAGGCCCAGAAATTAACATAGACAACATCATGTACTTGCGCTTCATGCATAACCATGGAGGTAGATTATAAATCATCAAAATCACTGGCCATGTGCTGTGGGAACTACTTTGAATACCATGTGGGTTCATTCCGTCGGTAGACAATGCAATTCGTAGGTTTCTTGCTTCTTCCCCAAATTCAGGATAATCGTGATCAAAATTTGTCCATTGAGGAGAATCTGCCGGGTGACGGAACATGCCATCTTTAATCCGTTCATTTGAATGCCACGTCAAGTGTTTTGCATCTTCTGGACTGCGATACATGCGCCTAAATCTCGGTATTATGGGGAAATACCATGCCACCTTCACTGGAGTTGATTCTTTTCTTTTATATCGTGAGGCATTACATTTAGGACACATGTTTAACGATGCATATTCATTACGAAATAAGATGCAATCGTTAGGACAAGCATGAATCCTCTCATAGCTCATGCCTATAGAGCATAACATTCGCTTAGCCTCATATGTTCGACTAGGAAGCACATTATCTTCTGGCAACATATCCTTTAGAATTATGAGTAACTCTGTGAAGCTCTTATCAGACCATCCATTGCTCGCTTTCAAGTTATACAATTTTAATACCGCCGATAATCGGTTGAACTTAGTACAACCACTGTACAATGGCTTCTCCGCATCACTTACCAACCTCGTAAACATTTCAGGACAATCCCGGAGATCCTCTTCAACCATATTTGCCATCTCTTCTAGGCGATCGTCATCATATGTATTTGTGTTTGTATCACTTGTAGCATACCTCTCTGTACTTCCAAATTCACTGCACTCTTCTCTTGTCTCACCATGTCTTGTCCAACATGTATAACTTCGATCAATTCCATTGCACACTAAATGATCTTTCAACTCATCCTCGCTAACTCCCCTTGCATAGCAACACTTTAAACAGGGGCATATGATTTTCCTTGGATTTTCTGCATGATCAACTGCAAATCTAATGAACTCTTTCACTCCATCCTCGTATTCTTTCGATAAACGATTTGCAGACATCCATTTTCGATCCATATTTATCAATCTAACAAAAAAATTATTAACATTAGTTATTTTGTTATTTGAGAGGTGAAGGTCTGAATGAAAGTAGAAGGCTAACCTGGAGATAAAACAAGCAGATGGCAATGGCACCGTTATATCAAAGTAGGCCTCAGAGAAGACCAATCACAAAAGTATTTACTCCTGCAAGTAACACGAAGTTGTTTTTAGTTATGTATATATAAGCACCTAATAGTAAAATAATCTATAAACCATTTTCTTTTGTCAAAAAGAGGCAAAGCGATTTCATATTTACATTATGTTTTACATGAATAAAGATCTTGTGTTTTTAGATATATATATGAGTATGTTAATAAATGAATACATGCTAAACATACCAAATCGAAATAGTGTAGACTAGCATGCTTTTAGATATATATATATAACGCACGTTTTGTGTTGATATTGTCGCTTCCGTCTACAAAATATAGTTTGTTATACACACCATGTTTTCCCTCCTTCGAGGGATGATTTATTTCCATTTTTCTTATAATTATTCGTTTAATCAATATTTATGTAGAGCATTCTAAGGATACCAGGTGTATGGCTGGACTTCCCCGAGTCGATCTGTTAATGGTGGAAGTTTGAGGTCCAGTTGCAGCTTGAGTTCGAAATATGTTTTTGGTGTAATTGCAAACAATGGTTGTCAAATTTTAGTTAATTTTCCATGAATTTTGGCTAATGAGTTTACCAAGAAGAATTTGCAGGTACAAGATACACAAGTGAATCCATCAAAAAGATGTGGCGGTCAGTGTTAGATGATTTTTTAATCTTTTTGACCCAAATTAAAACAAAAATAATTTTGTAATTTAAAATTAGTTATAAATTAAAAGGCTAATTTTTTAAATTGCTTTTTTAAAACCATACTTGTAAATAAGACTTGTACTGGGGCTGGCGCCGGCGAGACCTGGTTGGACCTAACAGAGTGGGCCCACAATGCATACACTACTAAATCTAATCCTTACAAACCCAAAAAACTCTACATACACTACTTCGATATAAGCCAAAACTGACAACAAATAAGCAATCTTAGACCCTAGAAGGGAGTTTCTCAGTTTAATATTTAAAAACATCATAGCTCAATCCTTTCAACAAAACATGTACAATTTAGTGAACAAAAGATGACCTTTTAAGCTATAAAGGACAGTAGGAAGGCAGTCAACAAATCAAGATAACTACAGAGAATGTAGAAGCACACCATAATCAGGAAACCAATGTTTACCCATGCACTACCAAGGATAATAATGTTTTTACAGGCATATATAACCATGCACTAGCAATGATCCTAGCCATCTAACCATTCACTGTCTAAATTTTCTCACTTGAACAGATGCTACCTTGTTTTAAAGAAAATTACCTTCTTGATATATAACATGAGGTTTGCTGAGGGATATAGTTGTGCCAGGGCCCATCCAAGGCAAGAGGACATCAAACTAACAAAGTATCCTAAATCTACATATTTACATGCCTTAGAAAAATTCATTTCATTATCTACCCAAATATTGTCAACCTAAAATTAAGGTGGCAAAAAACAAAAGCAATAAGCAGTGCATCAGTTCAATCCCCTCTCCACGTATAAGCCCAGGACATCACCATGTGATTTATAAAAGTAATATGTAATATTCTTACCGTTCACTGCAAAAAGGGTCGAGTATCATTGCTCCCATATTTAGCAAGGTTCTAAATTGTGGATTCATTGCACCTAATGGGATGTCATATCGATAGCAAAATTAGACAACATATCAGAAAAACTTTAAGAAGATATCGGGCACCACAATGGAACGAAGGATATGTATTTATGTATATAACCATTGAAAAGTTTATTGTAAGTATTGTATCCTAATTGTGATTTGTCTGATAAAATTGTAAAACCCAAATGTAGAGCCATTAACAGGCATATTTATGTTGTGTAACCAAACTAACAATAAAGTACCTTAAAATTTTAGCTCTTTAACATTAAGAATAAATGAACAAATACATGAAAAATCACAACATTATGATAGTTCATGTACAAAGTACCATAGCAGGAATATGCCAGACAAAATATCAAACAACATGTCTGGTTTGCACACGATATGTCGGGAAAGTTGACTACAAATACTTTGAATTAATTTGCCTTCATGGTGTTGTGGTAAGTGCTCAAAACTATATATCAGACACATGTTGAGACGTATCAGGGACATCTAATTTTTCGTATTTTCTACATCACCCCTCAAGGCTATGTTTAGCGTTGAAGTTTTTTAAACTATAGTTATTTCTAAGTTATAGGTAGATGTTTGCGAATTATAATTTGCAGACCATTAACTTCACTCTTGTAAAGTGTAGTTCCAACCATTTTGAGTACTATTTGGATCCAAAATGGAGGCACATATTTTCCCTTTGAGTGTTGCATCTTAAAATATATATTCTAATAGGATTTTTCTTAGCGCAATGTAGGCTAACTAAACTCTAGAAACCTACAGTTTAAAAAAACTTAACTCGAAAGCCAAGCATGCGCCTAATTAGTTATGCACTTGATCATGAAATGGAAGGCCTTTTGTCTATCACATGATTTATAGTAACATTCATTTCTAAGAAAGGACTGGCCATTTCCTTGTTTACTTCCATATCAACAAATTAACATGGGGTTGTTAACAATTAAAGAAAACATAATCTCAAAATGGATCCCTTAGATAATATTGATGCTTTAGCTTCTTTTTTAACTTCGATCAGTTAAATTAGAATGTTACACAAACTAAGTTCACATAATACCATGTTTTGTACCTTGGTTGTAATCCAAATGATAATCAGGGGTGTTGTAGCTGCAGCTATCCCAATATTCTCCCACATCAAATACTGGATTTGACTCCTCAATATATTCTTTCACAAACTTTGTTGCATATATATCTAACCTTGTCCAGAAAAACAAATGGTGAAAGCTGACAATAAACATTAGCAGAGTGATTAATCAAAGCTAATAAGTCTTATGACCTTTTAGAAGATGATTACTCTTTGCAAAATCAAAGCGGAAGTCTTGGAATCTAATACCTCTCTGAAGCCATTTTAACCACGTGATAATGTCTTTCCTGACAACAGTTTGGGTATGATTTATGTTTGGAACACCATCAAAGTTAACACCAGTGCTTTGATTTCCCTAAAACACATACATATGTGCTTTTGTGCGCTAGCAATCACTAAAATTTGGGCAAAAATTAATGAGGATACATTTATGCTTTTGTGAAATGAACATTCCCATCAAATCTTTCACTTAATACATCAACTCAGGAAATTAATTCAACTAATTATTAACAGATGCTACCTTGTTTTAAAGAAAATTACCTTCTTGATATATAACATGAGGTTTGCTGAGGGATATAGTTGTGCCAGGGCCCATCCAAGGCAAGAGGACATCAAACTAACAAAGTATCCTAAATCTACATATTTACATGCCTTAGAAAAATTCATTTCATTATCTACCCAAATATTGTCAACCTAAAATTAAGGTGGCAAAAACAAAAGCAATAAGCAGTGCATCAGTTCAATCCCCTCTCCACGTATAAGCCCAGGACATCACCATGACGATCACTATACATAAGTCAAAAATGACCCAAAAATCAACTTATGATCCTACACACTATAAGAAACATCTACTAAGCTTAAAAACCTCATCCAATCATAATGCAGCTATAGGGTTCAAAATCATATCACTCGATACTATGGCAAAAGATAATCTAAATACAAAGCCATTATTCCCAAACTTCTGGGGTAGGCTACATGTACCCCTTCTTCCTCCATTTCGTAGTGTTGAGGAGCCAACACATAAACTTACTCATGTCTAAGAAACTGGTCAAACAAAACAACAATATTTCCTTTCGTACATAAAGACTGCGTCTACAAAAAGGAGAAAATTTAAAGAACAGCTGAAGAGGGAGAGTACCAAAAGAAGAGAAAGTGCTATATCTGCATCCACGCTCAAGAAGTACTGCAATGCTTTGCCAGCCTGCTCCTGCAACCGGATGCAAATAAACATGCTCAACTGATTTAAATAAAGACATTAACTATAACGGCGGGCGGACCATGAAGAATGGACATTACCGTGACATGCCGAAATACATGATAAACTGACAGGCCGCGTGCATGAATATAGTTGCCACCCTGGTTCAAAAAATAAAATGACTGCAGTTAGAACATAGTGAAAATCTTGAATATGATTTGGACAACATGGATTAGGAATCGCTAAATCCTACTTTCTCGTGAGAACTGGTAAAGAATCCTACTCCAAGTATCAGTACAACATGGTTTTCAATCAGAAGGGAAAAGGTAGAATATCAATACATATATAAACAAAATTATGGGAAAATACCATAGTATTTGTCTGCCCTTGTCATTTAAATACCAAACCAAAAAGCACATGACTATACACAATTAAGGCTGGGTTAATGTTTAATCAATTTAGGCCGAAATAGTTAATTAAGCAAATTTAATCAACAGTTAATTAAGTTAAACTAAAATATGCAATTAGGCTAGATTAAATATTAAAGGAATTAGGCTAAAATATGCAATTAAGCCAAACTTAGACGTAATCGAATACAAAGAAAATCTATTGCTTTGGTTTAGTCAAGAAATTCAGTTTATTTTACCAATCAGCAAACAAAACAACATAGAAAAAGAATTAAATCACTCAAAGATTAACTTGACACTTAGAAAGAAGTAGAGTTACATGTAGCTTTGAAAACTCAGGACCTGATTCTTTTCATGTCAGGCTCATCTACAAGATAAATATTTCAATAAAAGCTATAACCTGACAACATCATTAATCCAAGCAATCCAACAATCAATGAACAACAAATTTGCTGACAGCAAAGGAAATACATGTAATTGATTGGTATATTTTTGACAGCAAATTTGAAATCTTACATCATCGAAATGTTCTAACAATAGCGCAACATAACTTTGTATTTGGTAACATTGGTTGGTTGTTATTTTCTGAATGCATGTCAAGGTAAGAAAATGAAGAAATGCATAAGTCGATCATATGAAAAAACAAAATCTAGGCCAAGAAATGCATAACTCTCATTCTCTCCTCTTATCTCCTCATCTCTACCATTTCCTGGACAAGTTAACCCAACATTGTTCGCAATAACATATGGATGATAATAAGAGGGATATTGTGATTACCTGATGGTTGGGGTTTGCGCGTGCTTCTGGAATCGGGTTAGGGTTTAGGATCAGCCTCGTCGACGATGGTTAGGATCAGCCTCGACGATGAGAAATTAAGGGTTGGAATCTAAAACGGCCCTCGATGCAGGTATCCTAAATTCCCGCTTCTCCCCTTTCGAGCAGCGGTCGGAGACGCCGCTGAGCAGCGGTCGATTCCCGCTTCTCCCCGAATCGCTCGATTCACAAGATTCAGATACTGTACACTACGCCTGTGAGGAGGTGGAGGTCGAAGATGGCCGGGAGGAGGAGGAGGAGGCCTGAGACGAGGGTTGGGCGGAGGAGGAGGCCTGAGACGAGGGTTGGGAAATTACTTTAGGGTTATACGAGAGGGAAATTAATTTAGGCCATGAGACGAGGGTTATACGAGAGGGTTACGCGCGCGGGTATTGCGAAATTGCGAACCGCTGAGCTGAGCGTAAATGTATATATCTTTCACAGCGCTTGTTTCAAACAAGCGCTGTTAAAGGCCCCCCCTTTAACAGCGCTTGCAGATACAAGCGCCGTTAAAGGGTGTCCTTTAACAGCGCTTGTTTATGAAAGCGCTGTTAAAGGCCCCCTTTAACAGCGCTTGCCTGTGCAAGCGCTGTTAAAGGGGGGCCTTTAACAGCGCTTGCACAGACAAGCGCTGTTAAAGGGGGGGTTAAAGGGGGGCCTTTAATAGCGCTTCTTTCTACAAGCGCTGTGTATTATCTGTGCCTCTAATACACAGCGCTTGCAGAAAGAAGCGCTGTCTATTATCCGACCTTTAACAGCGCTTGTAGAAAGAAGCGCTGTCTATTCTCCGACCTTTAACAGCGCTTGCAAAAAGAAGCGCTGTCTATTATATGTGCCTCTAATTAACAGCGCTTATAATTGGCAAGCGCTATTAAAGGTGTGCTATTAAAGGTCCTTTTTGTAGTAGTGTACTTGTTTTATGAGATGTCGTATGCGTGTATATCAGGAGGTATACCCGACTATTGCATCTCTTAAACTTGTATGTAGTTGATGTGTTGATATGGTAATTATAAATGGATGGATATGGTGTGAAAATATGTGATACGTGGATGTGTATGCCTTGGAGTGGTATTGGTATGTGTATGGATACTGTGTTACGCATATAAATGTCCTGCTATGATTTGAGTCTCACTCAAGCTTGAGTGGGTATACTCTATGTACTTTGGTATAATTGTATGTGGTGGTGAATAGTGATGGATGATGTATGTATGGTGTTTGAGTTGTTTGTGCTTGGTTGTGTTACGCACATGATTGTGGGTGGCTATACTAATATATAGTTATAGGACTATATGTGAGGTGAAAATATGGTGAAATATCTGCATGTATTTGAATGACTAAATAAATGTGAAATTATTTTCAAATAAGAGAGGCTTGGTTATTTTCTTATAGTAAGTAATAAGTGTTTATTGTTGTATAAATATATTGACTATATATATGTGATTGAAATACGTGTATGAAATTGATTGACTATAATAAGTATGAGTGTACTATGCGCGTGAAAATATGTGTGTAGTGGTAGTAATATTTGATTTCTAGTGCATATATATATAAGCACTCGAAATGAAAGTACTTGGTTGAATTTATGATGTGATATTGGTTGAGGGTAGTTACCAGAGCGACTATATATATGTTAGAAAGTCAGAGGACAGACTTTATTCTAAGGTGGGTAGGATGTAACGACTGTTTTTGTATGATTGGATTATCAGTGTGTTTTGCTTGTGATGGTGGGTTTTCTCCTTGCGTGGTTTCCATTCCCATAGTTCTCGCTTTCATTCATCTCGTTGAGATTTCCTAGCTTTCGTTTTCATTCCTTTTGATTTGATCTTCTAGCTTCTTCCTTAGAATCATTGAACTCGGAGTAAGTCACTCATGACGAGCTTCATATCGATCATATCTTAGCGATAGGTTGATCCTAGAAACCTTAGAATTCATCCCGGACCTTCACGCTCCATTTCGAGACTTTTCGTGCACGTTAGTTGGTTCAAGAAGATCAACCGACCGACTAGATTCCAATCTAGTCGGTCAGGAAATCAACTGGAACCGACTAGTTCATTCAATCAATAATTCAGGAGGTACTGTTTATCTTTAGTCGGTCTAAGAACAACCATCGACCGACTAGATGCTAAACTAGTCGGTCAGGAATCCTTCTCAGACCGACTAACTCTCATTTCCATGATCTCTCTCAGAATTCAGCCTTTAGTCGGTCAATGAACACTCACCGACCGACTAGTTCTCAAACTAGTCGTTTGACAAGCCTTCACAGACCGACTAACTCATAATCCAGTTTTCCTGAGCGAGCTACTGTTTACTCTTAGTCGGTCTGCGTTGATCAACCGACCGACTAGTTCCCAAGCTAGTCGGTCACCAATCCTTCTTTGACCGACTAATCAGCCCAGGAAACCCTAGTTTTGCCCTAGCCGCCACACTTTTCTATAAATACGCCCCAAACTTTTCTTCTTCTTCCTCATCACCCCAAACCCTAATTTCTCCCCCATTGAGCCCCCTTCTTCCGCAAACCATTGATCCTTCATCCCAAGCTCATCCATCATCATCCAAACCCTCATTTCACATATCCTACCTCTCCTCAACCTCAAACCCTCATTAAATCCCCAAAAGCCTCATCCAACCCCATTTCTCCAGATTTTTCCCCATTTCCAGATCTGAGCCGGATCGTTCTTCCGTCGCCGTAGTTCTCGGCGTCGTTTCTCCGCTTCTTCACGAGTAGTATTCTTCCTTTAATAATCTCATAACCCACACTTGATATTTGTGAAACCCTAATAAAATGGATCATTAGAAATCGTAGGGTTCGATTGTGAATACGGATTAGTTACCATTCTAATGTTGTTTTTCCATGACAGTGATCCATTCCCGTAGATAACAAATTTGTGTGATGTGCCTTCGTTGATCGTTTTCCTCGGTGCCAGGCAAGTGAAACTTGCATCTCTTGATTTGGGCCATGTCTTAGGCCATTGCCTTGCTTTAGCGTAAAAGAGGCTAGACGGTGAAAGGATAGCCGTCTGGACGCCATTGACCTAGCTTGACAACTAAGCTTGGTCCGTCACCTTCATCATGCTTGTATGTCACGTTTAATTACAAATAACGGTACGCGTATTATCTGTGCATGTCATCCATGCATCTTTAAACTGTCATGTCTAATTTCAATAAACGGTATGCTAATATTGTTCATGTCATTGCATTTTGCCTGTCACGTTTAAATACAATTAACGGTACGCGAATATCTGTTCATGTCATTGCATTTTGCCTGTCACGTTTAAATACAATTAATGGTACGTGAATATCTGTTCATGTCATTGCATTTTGCCTGTCACGTTTAAATACAATTAACGGTACGTTAATATCTATTCATGTCATTGCATTTTGCCTGTCACGTTTAAATACAATTAACGGTACACGAATATCTGTTCATGTCATTGCATTTTGCCTGTCACGTTTAAATACAATTAACGGTACACGAATATCTGTTCATGTCATTGCATACATTGATTGTTTATCGTGAATGTGTAGCTCACGCTACAAAACTGATAGTTCCTGGCTTGTGACCAGAAGATTACACAGCCTGCGGGCAATAGGGCACTCGCTGAGTGATCCCTTGTACTTGACTTGATTACACAGCCTGCGGGCAATAGGGCACTCGCTGAGTGATCCCTTGTAGTTGTACTTGACTTGACGTGTTTACTTGTACGTGACAAACAGTGATAACAGTGATAATCGTGATTCGTGTATAGTGATTGGTAGCTTTTGCTACATCGTGAGTGATTGGCTTCCCTACCTTTAAAACTGTCGCATCATACTTAAATGCCATGTCATTGCATCTTATTATAACTGCTAGGTTGCTAGTTCACTTTCAGTTTCCTTGCACAAGTCTTTCCAGACTTGCTGACATGTGCCCCTCTCTCTTTTGTGTGTCATATGTTAGACCCAGAGCCAGAGCTTTGTTGCAGGGGATATGGTGTTGCTGATGCTGATGTTTGCTGTGGTGGTGAGTGGACACCAGGGGCCTGTCTTGAAGACCGCTCGTGTTCACTTCTTTGTTTAGGTTTGCTGTTAGTTGTCGGTGCGTGGCACCTTTGTATGTATGTTATACCTTGTTGGCCATGTTTGGGCCTTAGACTTTTTTCCTTTTAGCCTGGTGGCTTTTCTGCGATATTGTAAAGTGTTTATGGATATTCAGGGATTCAATAAATTGCTTATTGTCTCATGTTCTTATTGTTACCTTTGTTTCGTATCGCATTTGCAAGGACTTTCCATTTGAAGTTTCTTTTGACGCTTATCGGACTTGGGGCTTCACGGCTTCAAGTCTGAGCGGACCTTCTCACGTCTCGCCTCCACATTTTTGGGAAGCGGGGCGTGACACATGTGCCATGGGCAGGCGACTGTGAAACCAACATTAGGCACCTGATTGCACAAGTGCAAAATTTGACAAAACTTGGAAAATTTGGTCAAGATGATAAAGGCGACTGACTAACAAATCACATGCGCCTGCAACTAGCCAGACACCTGTACATTGTACATCAGTCACTTGTTAGAATTGAATATAGAAAACCCAAAGAATCAAGTCAAAAGTGTGTGCATAACAGACGAATGTAGAATAAATCACAAGCACCTATTTGGAGACAGTGGCCTGACAAATGTTCAACAGTCGTCTGTTGAAAGCCTAAAATGCACAACTCAGGGAATTAAGAGTTAGAGTCATAGGAATGAGTGCTAATGAATTCCTAGGCTAGATTGAGTGATGTATAAGTGCTCCAACATTATTCTACTTCAAGGCTACATTCTAATGAGAAAGACACAACAGAATAAAAAGATTTACATTGAATTTGGTTCTCTTGTTTCTCTTGAATGATCTTGAAGTCTTTGAAGCTTCTATCTTCATTTTGATCATCCAATCTTCAACTATTTGAGCTTTGATTGATCCTTGAGTGTCATTCATTGCATTATGATCTCCATTATTTGATTAGGCAATGATTTAACTGCATGTAGGGGATTAGTCAAAAGTATTTATGTTTGCTCATCATCAAAACCAAGTAGGGAGAAGTCCAATACTCAACATTCTCTCCCTTTTTGGTGATGACAAACAAGCATAAACGAAAATAAATAATTGTGCTTTAAAAAAATACTTACTCCCCCTACATAGATGCCAATCAAGTTGACAATAAAGATATATGCATCTAATGATCAAGTAAAGCAATAGTATGATATATATATGAATGGAATGAATTCAAGAATTTGAATTTAGGATTTTTGAATCCAAATTCACTATATCTTACTCCCCCTGAATCTAAGGCTATTTCAATATTAGATTCAAGTTTAGCTTCTAATTAGCATAAAATTATGAGTTTGTTTATTTCTTTCCTCCGATGGCATTACCCGAAAAGTGGGAGTAGAGAAACAACAACAACTAGTGCTAAATAAATGTAAAACAATCATGGGAGTATAAAGAATAAAATATGCATTTAATGTGATACCAAATGAAAATTGGAAAACATGATGGTGTATCAGACAAATACGTATCAAAATCATCAAAACTAGGTTGACTAGAGGAAATGAAGTCCAATAGCAATAATCAATCATGCAATACATCTCATCACACAACATATATAATAAAGAGAACATGGAAGAGACAATATCACACAATAATAACATAAGAGATTAATGAACCAAAATGAGTCATCATGTATATATATCATAAAGACCAAGGAGTACAAAAAATGTCAACTCCAAATACATCATGGGATAACATAAAGTGTCACCATCCATACAACAAAACATCCATACTTACATCCAAAATATCCAAACTACAAACACCAAGACCCTCTAACCATAACAAAAAAAGTAAGATCATATGGTGAGTAGTCTCTGAGCAGCATCAGTCATCAACATGGACAATGGTGGATGCATCCTTAGGAGCTCTCATCTGAACATGAAAATCATGAGTCTCCAACATAGAGGAAGTCACAGCAGCAACATCTGAAGGAGTGATCACATGGGTAGCCTCAGCAGGCTAAACATCAGCAGTAGACTCTGGAATCTGAGTAACCACAGTTGGAGGGGTAGACTGGGTGACGTCAGCTGGAGGAGCCTGAGCGTTACCAGAAGAAGAAGCAGATGATGGGATATCCTCAAAGGGATGAAGTAGCAACTGGAGGGAAACTGGAATGGGTATACCATGATGCAAAAAAAGTATGGAATAGCTCAAGCAATACATTCACCTTCTTGTCCAACTGGACAAAGAAGGGATCAATAGAAGGAGGAGCGAAAGATGATGTAATATCAGCTGAAAGAGCTGATGCAATAGCTGGAGGCACAGAAGATGAAGAGGGTCCAGACACAGACTGCCTCTTCTTGGCTACAGTCTACATAGCTAAAGAAGACTTCAGCTTTGCAGCTGCATCCAAGAGGGGGCCAAGAGGAACATGCTCATAGGAGGCTCGGTCAATCTGGAAGTGCCTGAAAACATGGGTCAAGATGCAACTATAAGGCAAGTGATAGATAGTAGGGTGATCTCTACAAAGTCCATCCTATCAAGAATGACACCTACTCAGTTCACCTCCATCCCAGCGAAGATAGCATACATGCACTTCAGGATGTTGTGTGAAGGCTGGTCAGATGATCCATATTTGGTTAGGATATTGGACTTGACTACGTTGTGGACAGCCCAACCACGTTTGTAAAACATAGATGTCTTCACCCCAGAGGTGAGAATGGGAGGGATAATAGTGAACATTGTAGAGGAATATAGGCGGAGGTTTCACTCGCGTGAAACTTTCTTCGGCGCGTGGTTGGCTCGGCGACATGGGATTGATCCCCTCGTGATGCGGAGCGGTTCGAGGAACAGTTTGGGGAGCGGTTCAAGGAGCGGCTCGGCGTGGGACGGGAGCAGCTCGGAAGACGGTGCAGAACATCTCGCCTGCCCCAGGGCTGAGATTCCGGGTATGTGTTTAAGTTTTTCATTTAATTATTCGCAGTAGTTAGATCCCTCTTGGGGTGGTCAGATCCACCACAAGTTGGCAGAGATCCTGGCTAATAGGGTCTGGTTCCTTAGGGTTGCATGTTAATTAGATTAACATAAAATTTTTCAGCTGCATTTCTGTCTATGTTCCGTCCGACTTAGGACGGGACTAGAGTTTTTGTGCCCTAAGGGTCCCAGAAAACCCAGCATTGGTATCAAAGCCATCTCTGTATGCTGATCTAGGACTGCGAATTTATTATTTGAATGCTTTTACAGAAAAATGTTTTCTTTAAATTGATGCGATAAATTTAAATTTTTTTTTGTTTAAAAATTTTTTATGATAAATTTTAAACATGAAAGTTTTAAAATGGAATTTTTAAATTTATGTGATAAATTTTAAAATTGTTTTAAAGCTTTAAAACTTTATGCGATAAGTTTAAAATGTTGTTTAAAATTTTATGTGATAAATTTTAAACATGGAATTTTTTAAATGATGTTTTAAATTTATAAGATATTTTTAAAAACTGATTTTAAAAGTTTAAAATTTTTATGCGATAAATATTTTAAAGTAGCATGCAAATGTTATGATTTTTTAAACAAGCTTTTACTTTATGAGATAAAATAAAATGTTTTAAAAATCGTATTTTTAAATTTAAATGTTAAATTTAAGTATGCATGCTAAAATTGTTTATGCGATAAACTTTAGTCTATTTAATTGTTAAATAGTTGTACACTTTTATGCGATAAAATTAGTGTAAATTTTTAATGGCTATGTCTTCTTGTCCCTTATTTGATAACACAAGACAACCCTTTAGGTTAGCCATTAAATAATGATTAAAATTTATTACTTGAATTTTAATGACATGCTGTGTTTTAATAAAACATTAACAACACTTCAAGACCTAATTCCTGATTAGGGTAGTCCCTTTAATGAATTTGTAATTCTAATTGTTATAATTAATTTTCATTAAAGGACTTCGCTTTTAGCGTTGTTAATAAAATTTATTAAAATCCTAATAATGATTAGGATAGCACGTGACCCTTATAGTTGATAAGGACTTAATAAAAGTTATTAAACAAATCCTAAAATTTTGAATTTAAGGATGCAACTAGTTGATAGGATTAATTAGTTGTTAATAAAAGCTGTTTAGTCTATGGCACACATACAAAAATGACAAGCTTCATTCAATGGACCATGATCCAGTCAATGTGCTTGGCTAAGAGTTCTGGGTCAACCCTTGCTAGTACAAGGGGCAGTGATCCTGGCTTAGTCAATTCCCTGGCTGTGTTCCGCTGGACCGCAATGTCACGAATCATGATTGTATGACACCCTGGACTATATCTAGTCAATGCGTTATAAATCTTATTAAAGATTAATTCGTATCCCTCCTTGATTTTGGAGCTTGGTAACTCAAAGAAGACAATTATAGTTGTTGAGTCTCCTCAAGCTGTGACTTGTTTTTTCTTTAAGGAACAAACTCCAACATACATGTGATGTAGTCTAGACTTGACCCAAATCGATGCGTCGGGTCTCCTCGAGTATCGATTTAAGTCATATCTGGACACGAAATCAAGGGTCTGACTAGACCAGTCATTATGATTTGTTGAGTCTCCTCAAGATCATAAGTGACTGTGGGTAAAAATCGACAGGGAATCACATGTGATGTGATTGACCAAGAGTTAGTCTACCAGTCATGGAACCAATCAACTTGTTGAGTCTCCTCAAGGTTGTGAGGTTCGGGATGATTGGATCCCTCTTTCACTAATTTTTAAATTCGATTAAATCGTTCGTTATTAAGCTTTAAAACGATCGTAAAAATAGTGGGAGGATATAGATAGATGAAAGCCAATCTACCTATATTTAATATTGAACATATACAAAAACTAGGGCAAGACTATGTTTACCGAACGAATCAAAATATAATATTGGAATAAGTTAACTGGTCAAATAGTTGATTGATTGAATATCAAGTTAAATTCTAATTGATACAATTAAACCATATTCTCGTTGACATTAAATGACCTTCTAAAGAACAGACTTAAGAAATATGATTTCATTAAGTTCTGGGTCCAACAAATAAATTAAGCTACATGTCACTCTTCTCTATATGAGGCAGCTTGAACATATAGGATATTCGAAGTATGTTTCTCCCTACAACTTGTCGAGCTACCCTCAAGGTTGTATGGACAAACAATTCTGATCCGCAAAGTTCGAAAATTCGATCAAACCGTTTGAGTCGAATACGAGTGCATGAGCGGTGCAAGACTATGTATCCCAACCGGATCTTGAGACAAGCAACTTCTTGAGCTAAACTCGAGATTGTAAAGCTCAAGCGTTTGGATACATAAGATGCTTGCATAGCTATTTGTGTTGGGTTAATTAATATCTAAATGTGATTTAGAAAAGGAAGAAGGCACTCCGGAAAGTCAATTGAGAAAGTTAGTTTAATTTATCATTAGTAAAGGCATAAGTAGGAGGAAATGAAAATGTGATATATTTTGATGTCACGATTTCAGAATAAATAGTTATACAAAAACGTCTAACACATTTTTTGGACGAATGTCGTCACCTTGCTTCGGAAGCAATGTTTTGTGTTAAGTAATTTGTAATAACTATATATATATATATATTATATGTTAATATATAAATACACAAGATAGTAGCAAACTTATATGGTAAAATAGACTAGGCCGTATCGAGAGACTAAGCTTCACTAGTCACATAAAGAGGGGTCTGACCTCTCGTATTATGAAGTCTACGGACACTTGTGAGTCTTATCCTCTTAGATAAAATTGGCCGAAACCCATCTGTAAGACAGTGGGAAAATGAGTTGTCGAACTCAGTCTGGTACATACTGATGTACCCGTGTCTAGATCAACCAAAATAAGTTATTCGTATATTTTATTAAGACACGTGTTCTTGATGAAACACAAGTCTGAAAAAATAAAGAACGAAAAGACAAAAGTATTTAAACTGATTCGATTAGATCGAATGGTTAAATACTTAGCTACATAAAATCTTGTGTAATTAAAAGAAAATGTGATTTTCTCTCAGGTCAAGTCTGTTAACACATCAGTGTGTTAAATGGTATGAATCACACTTAGTTAGACTCGGTGCGATCCATAACAAGTGACTCTGAGTTAAGTCCTTCCTCTGGGTTAAGTCCCAGATAGTAATGCCTAGGTTTTGATAATGTTCTATGAGGACATTATCAATAAGATATTCATTAAATCAAACATTAGGAAGTTGTATAATTACTCGAATCTCGTGAGAC
The DNA here is from genome assembly GCA_030789695.1 of Scilla litardierei. Classification (NCBI taxonomy): domain Eukaryota; kingdom Viridiplantae; phylum Streptophyta; class Magnoliopsida; order Asparagales; family Asparagaceae; genus Scilla; species Scilla litardierei. Next base: position 183,946,651 of record CM061141.1, on the reverse strand, counting down.
GAAGAGTCGAGTTAGACATCATAACTGATGATGACTTAGTCAACTTCCGGGATGAAATTTGGAGAAGTAACTCCGATTTAAAAACTTGATGCAACCAGAATAGGTCCGTGTGCGTAAATAAATTTTGGAATTTAGTTTACGTGCCCAAGGAAAATGTTTCCTCACTTACTGCAAGTAAATCTTTAAGTTGAAAGATTGGTGCAGAAAAAGAAAGTAGTGAAGTGCAATCATGTTGGTCGAGAACAGTTTTCATCCTAATTCCTATAAAATGGATTATGTTGAAACCGTCTCGCCAGTAGATGTGCACAGATCTACTCGGACCAAACTCGATGTAAAACGCTTAAGTTGACCATGAAAATTGGAGCATTCACTTATAAGTTCATTTTTCTAAATATGATTTAGACTGACCAACTTATATGAATTAGCCAGATAGTTTTCAAGGTCAGTGGGAGCGTATAAATTACATGCGAGGCATCAAAGGGTTGGAACATATATTTTGACAAAGTGATCAAAAGAGTTTGATACTTTATCAGAAATAAATATGAGTCATTTGAAATGACCAGTAACTAATTTAAATGATTATCGTAAGGTACGATGAATTGGATAAGATCCAAGTAAATTAAAATATTATGGATTCCGAAAGACCAAATGAATTATTTGAATGAGATTCAAATGGTTGGTCTAAACATAGAAACCCTTAAGTCGATAGTGTAGACGGTTTTAGCAGATCCACTTATGAAGGCTCTACCACATGAAGTCGGGAAAACTTATGTGTAAAAAACGGTATGAGATACCGAGATAAATGGGCCTGAGTGCAAGTGGGAGATGTTGAGAGATGATATCCTCGAGGCTATCTATCTTCATGTGTGAATAGCACAAACATCTTGTTCGAAATAACAGTAAGCTGTTTGGTAATAATTTATCTAAGTTATTTTATAATGTTGTTAACATTAGACATTAACTTAGGTAAAGTCCTAAGACTTTATGCAAGGTCAAACAGGTATCGAGATGAGTATCTCGATCATGGAGAAATATTTGACCGTTTGTAGCATAAGTCTAAAAGGGTTCGTGGTCTTAGATGTTTCGAGACAAGGATATCGAAACATCGGATAGACCATTGTGTCTTAGTCTTCACCGTTTAGCGGTGGCGATGATCTCATGATCGCTTGACTTGGCGAAGTCGTAGACGAGACACAGGTGCTCATTAGAGAATGAGTTCACTGAACGATCCACAAGAGTTATCATATGGTTATATTGACCAATCTGTCAATGATGACTCTGAGTGATGATAGGCTAGTTGGTCTTTTGACTTGAGGTCATTTTGACGAACCTGTGCGTGAACGGTGCCACTTAGATCAAATGACCTAGCTTCGAGGCAAGGCCTGTCGAAAGGTCTTTGATTGGGTGACACTTGAAGAGTATGAGGAGAGTAATGACCAAGAGAGGATTCATCTCTCCCGGTCAATGGGAGTTAGTGTCGTAGGGTTAGTTCGGTCTTTAGTAAAATCTCTGGCCAGAGTTTGTTGGAAGAAGTCCAACATTATTTGACTAAAGATCGATAGAAACTAACCGGAGTCAAGTTATTGGGGTTGACAGTTTGACCGTACCCTAGACTTGATCTACACGACATAGTTAAGACGAAGAGACTATAACTGCGGAATTCACCACGGAAACAGTCAGGGTGGTCCCGACAATACTCATGTCAATGAGTCAACCACATAATGATGATTCCTGAAGCAGGGACGGCAACCACTGCTCGTGGTCACTGCCGTATAGGGCTTCGAGCCCAACCTGTTGTAAGGGTCAGGCTGTAGGGTCTCACACAGAGTGTGACCTTCGTCTAGTAATAGGTAGAAATTAGTTAGGGAGAATAATTTGCATTTGATGCAAGGGATAAAATATTGCAAAAGATGTTTGCAATCATCTCCTGCATTCGGGATAAATGATCCTGAGTGCAAGTGGGAGATGTAGAGGAATATGCCCTCGGATCATTTGTATTTGATGCAAATGATAATTTAAGCTTAGATATGGACTATTTTGCATTTGATGCAAAAGAGATTAAATGTGTCTTAAATTGTTTAAGACTATATTTAATTAAATAAATGCGTTGAAAAGGTTACCTAGATGACGGGATCGTCCCGCTCTAAACGCAGGTTCAAACCGCGTCAAAAACGGAGTCCAAATGCACAAGTTATAGCCAAAACAAGTCAGCCCAAACTGTTGGGCTGAAACCTGCGAAAATGGAGGCCCAGCAAGCCCGAATTTTCTGGTTAGGGTTTTTGAAACCTGGGATTTTCTTGACGGCTACGTTTCTAAGAGAAGCATGACTTTTGGCTATCTTTGGACAATTGTTTGAAGGGTCAAACGGACTCGGATTGACGAGCCGTTTTTTCCTACGCGTTCACCGTTGAACACCCTTCGAATTGATAGGTTGTATCAATCATGAAGCTCAACAATGAGTGCGTTAAAATTCACGGAAGTTTGCACTTTGTGAAGTGCAAACTAACTTGATTTTGATTAACTCAAATTAATAGTCCCACATCGGATTTTGAGAAAGGGGAGTAGTCAGCCGCCTATATAAATAGGGGTCTGCTCTCCTCCTCAACACTCGTCCCAAGCTCTAGATCTGAGCGGCTCTCATAAATGTTGGAGCACGCTCGGATCTAAGCTAAATTAATATTTCTCCTCTCCCTATAAATTTCTGCCTTGCTCCTGAGGGCTCTAGCAAAGCCGCAAAGGAGTTCGGATTCAGATCCGAAATCTAGGCGGAGGTTTCACTCGCGTGAAACTTTCTTCGGCGCGTGGTTGGCTCGGCGACATGGGATTGATCCCCTCGTGATGCGGAGCGGTTCGAGGAGCAGTTCGGGGAGCGGTTCAAGGAGCGGCTCGGCGTGGGACGGGAGCAGCTCGGAAGACGGTGCGGAACATCTCGCCTGCCCCAGGGCTGAGATTCCGGGTATGTGTTTAAGTTTTTCATTTAATTATTCGCAGTAGTTAGATCCCTCTTGGGGTGGTCAGATCCACCACAAGTTGGCAGAGATCCTGGCTAATAGGGTCTGGTTCCTTAGGGTTGCATGTTAATTAGATTAACATAAAATTTTTCAGCTGCATTTCTGTCTATGTTCCGTCCGACTTAGGACGGGACTAGAGTTTTTGTGCCCTAAGGGTCCCAGAAAACCCAACAAACATATCCTGGAGGACACTCTGATCTAGCTCAGTAACCCTAGAAATGGAAATGGTAGCAGGTAGAGATCCGGTAGAAGGAATGGAAAGAATAGATCCTAAACGCTTGGGGTTAAGCTAGATGGACGTCCCCTCCACTACGGTATCTAGAATCCTAGTGTCGTTATATTCACTGTGAATGCGGTTAAAAAAAATAGCTTGACGAGCATGAGATATGGTTTTGGAGAATCAGCCCAAGAATATCTAAAGAGATTGACCAATTGGGTCGTGGTCATAAGTTATGAAAGGTTCTCGGCATGGAAAGAAGGATACGATATGAATCGCTCCTTTAGGAGCTTGACATTGATTACGACATTGTACTTCCCTAGACACTTGTCGTCACGACAAGTGAGGACAAACAAAGCAGGAGCTGGAGGAGGATATCCAGGCTAATTGGTTTGAGTTTCGGCTTCGGGATTGGAAGTCTCGGCATGTGGCTCAACATGTGGGTTAGCTTCAACATAGGGAATGTAGGTCAAAGCTAGTGGCTGAGAGGGATGAACAACATCAGTCGGAGTTTTCTTGCGTCTACACTGAAGTGGACGCTCCTCACTTGACCAAGAGGGGTCGGAGGATTCCGATGTAGATAAAGCGATAAACTCAGAGGATGGAGTAGCATTTTTGGTGCGGGGTTTGGCACGGCCTTTGGCAGGGGAAGGCTAATGATCCCCAACCCTAGGCTCACGAGGCTTCTTAAGGGATTTCACATTAGAAGTGCCACTTTGGGTTCCTTGAATGAAACAAACGGAAATTGTGATGCTAGGGCACGAAATCAAGAGAGGAACGAGTGAAAATATACCTAGACAAAGGAGATGATGGACCATAGGCACAAGATGACCGACGAACGAAAGATGGACGTTCAAAAAATACTTAATCGATGGAGAGGATGATCAGAGGGGGTTCTCCCGATAGGAAGAAGAAGAGGGGGATTTGCCTCGAGGGGAGAGAGAGAGAGAGAGAAAGAGAGACGATCGATGGTTATATGGCTGTCAAAGTTATGATCTCAACCGTTCGATCAAAACAAACAACTGAGATGAAGCAGTCGAACCGCCAAAATCGTCGGACATGCGACTGATGCACACCGTGAGCCCTAAATAAAAAATGAATAAGAATAAGGACATGCGCATGTAGAAGAAATCACAGCTGCCTGTCGACAGACATGTGCCTGTGAAATGACCTACAGGGGCCTGCTGCAGACAAGAAAAATAGAGTAAATTTGAGTATGTTTCTCGGAAAAAAGAGTGACATTTAGGCATGCACCTGATGACAAAAATACAGTCACCTGGGTGAAGACCAGTCACCTGTAAAATGAGCATCAGTCGCATGTCAAAAATATGTGATTTGAAGGCTGAAATATATAGTTTGGACAGTCGTCTGTTGAAGAAAATATATTCGACTGTCCTGGTTCTGAAATCCAGAATAGAGGAAAAATCAAAGTTTGAGATTTCTCACCCTTAGATATATACTCTAAACACTCTAATGACATCAAATAGCTATCATAAACATATAAATTAATACACATATCAATTATATCGATCCAATCATGAAATCATCAAAATTCTCCAATAAATCTCAAATAAAACATATGGAGACAAAATAGACATGAAATATGAAAATGGTCATATAAGCTCAAAGCATGATATAACATGTGAAAATAGAGTCCTAAATTTCATATTCACCTATAATCCCTCATTCTCCACGCAACCTCACAAATGAATCTTCTTTTAGAGGTTTTGTGAAGATGTCGACGATTTGTTTTTGAGTTTCAATGTACTCTAAGATGTGTCCTTCTTAGCTGCATGATCATTAATAAAATGATGTCTCACATCTATGTGTTTGGTACGGGAGTAATACCGGATTTTTGGAGAGACAAATTGCACTTTGGTTACCAACCATGATAGGACACGAATCATAAGTAATACCATGGTCTTTTACACCGTGTCTCATCCAAAGGACTTGTGCACATGTAAGACCCGTGGTAATTGTCACGACCCGTTCCCCAGGATACCCGATAAGTACGAATCCGTATCAGGTATTCTCGAAGCTACATGTGTGAAGAAAGAAGACGAAGAGATAATAGAAGTACATCAGAAAATTCTGCAGGCCACTACGCACGTGCTGGGAAGTACAGAAAATGCTTCAACTCAAACCAACTTAGACAACACAGGAACACCAGAGAAATAATCAAAAGCAAACAATGACAACTGATTGATTTTATTTATACATGATCAATATTACATCATATCTTTCTTTACAATATCCTCAAGTACAAAGCCTCATATACATCACTTTACCACTCTCACCAAATAAAACCCAGAAGGTACAAAAACTCTCACTCTCATCTAACTCACCAACCCCATTCTCATGTACAAAACCTGCACATAAGCTTCATTACTCCATCTCCCTGGCATAGTGCCTGCTATCAAACCAGACCTGAAACCACAAGGTGGGACACGTCACAGTGTGACCCAGTAGGAAGTCTAATAACACTAGGTAGGGACCAGTCTCAGAGTTGCTCGACACTATGAAGGTCTAACTACTGGTGACAATCATAACTATAGATTAATGCATAAAGTAAGGAAGAACTTCATAACCATGTACTGAAAGAAAGAACTGCATAAAGTAAAACAGACAATACTGTATGAATATCCACAGGTTAAAGAGATTAAGTACATTCATCTTCAGGTGTTGCATTTAAAAATTAGTATTTGGAAAGCCGAGTAAACCGTAGGATGCTAAGGAGCTGGACTTCACCCATGATGGGTGAAAAGTGGTACCTCAACCAGTGACACGGGCACTGGAGTGGCCTCTCGTAACTCCCCCTTATGGGAGTGAGACAAATCTTGGTTTTTCATGAGACAAACGGAGAAAACCATTAATTACCGCATGGTGCTTCACGAGTACACTGCCGGCATCTCTGATTCTAGTCAACTCCCCCTTCCGGGAGTGATAAGCGAGTGAGAAACTGTCATCTGTCTGCTCCTTAACTCCTATAATTTACACGCGTTTTCCCAAAACCCGTATCTGGAGTCTCACCCATTTTAGAATGGATCAAGCGCTCCAGACATTCAACACTCTGCCTCACTCTTAGTTTATAGAACAATTCATCATTTCATTTGTTTCCGCGGTCTCATTTACTGTATTCACATCTTTTCATTTCTTTCATCATTATGCTGATGTTGTGTTTCAACAACGACCATCGCATCACAGTTTCCACCAAAAGTGCATTGTACATGTTTTCGCAATATAATCCAATTTCATTCATTTCAATATACAAGTAAAATTCCAAATGAATGCGACATAAGTTCAACCATGTATTGTACATGGCACATAATATGAACATAAAGTATGAGGGAAATAACGTGAGATTCTAACATGCAGCTTGGAACATAACTTATGGAGCATTGAACATAGAACATGCAAAATGACATAAAATTAATATAGTCATGGTACACCAACGTAGAGCTTGGACGTGACTTAACATGGAAGCATATTAATATGAGTACTTGAAACATAAACATAGATATATGCACATAGAGGCATACCACACAACATGATTTCCTTAGCTTGACTAACTAACTTATAATGTGTTTTCCATGGCACAAAAGCAAACTCAACATAATATGAATTCATAACACATTAATATGGATGTTTGAAGCATATTCATACTAACATGGACATCAACGCATTAGCATACTAATGTTGACAATGAACTTAGCATATTTATGTGAATATAGTAAACATACTAGCAAAACTTGTGATGTGGAAACTGACTTAGTATAACATGGCAATTTGTGACATGTCAACTTACTAACATAACATGGTACCTTGTAATATAGCAATTTACTAGCATACATCAACTTCTAACATGGCAACTTTATTAACATAACATGGCATGTTGTAACATTGAAAATTAACTAACATAACACATAAACATGGTACCTTACTAACATAACACATAACATGAAAATGAACACCAATATGGTAATCACTCAATAGTCCAGGCTCTGTTTTTGACAGTGATAGTCACAAACTAAGCAGATATGTCACAAATTTTACATATAACATGTCATTTTCATCCCAGTGGAAGTTGTAGATATGGGTGCTGGGGATTCACTGATAAACTTTCATGCATAAATACAAACAGTGGATTTATGGTGATTTATTTGGTGAAACATGTCAAATCTGTTTTAAGGCAGAATCTGTTTATTTTAAACATCACAGTTTTAAGACATATTGCAGGTAGATTTATGAAATTGTGACCAAGGTGAAAGTTGTAAATTGAGATGTTATCTTTCCAGATTGACCAAGAACACTCAATTTGCATAACTACAAAGAAAACCGTGGCCTCTGCAGCAACCTAGGTCTGAAACTGACTGAATTTGACATACAGTAAAGATATAAATTTTTATCCATAATTACAGTTCGAATTTAAAAAATATTTCAACATGAAAGTTGTAGATATATAATAACCTAATACCCTTGCGAGAAAATTTTTAGTTCAATCTCGTTCTAGTTTAAGACATAAAAGCAAAACAAGGAGCATGATAATCTGTCTCAAATTCCAGCAACATTAAAATGGAGAGGTAATGTCTCAAATCCTACTAAAATGTTAGAAATTCTACAAGAACAACCCTGAAACTAATCCTACCATAATTGTTAGAAATCCAACCTTTTAATGTCCTTAAAAAAATCACTTTGGCCCTTCTTAGTCCTTGAAGAACTTGAGCTCTCCTTCTTCCAACTTCTCTTTCTTCTTCAAATATTTTGATTGTGGTAATTATTTTGGCCTTGGTGAAATGAGGACTTATTGTATGAAGGAGTTAGTGGTTGTGTGGGTGGTGGGAGAGGAGGAGCTAATGCAGGAGAGAGGGAAGAAAGAGGATGAAAGCGTGAAAAACCCTCATTTTATTTTTCTTTTCCCTTTTGTATTAACCCCCATTTAATCTCCTCCACATATTTAGTCAAGGCAAAATGACAAGTGTAATTACCATGGCATGCATAATGACAACAAACCACATGATGTGTCATACTAATAATTTTTCAAATATTTTAATTTTATTGAAAATAGAAATCCATAATTTATACATTATACCATTCCAAATACATGGTATTTCATTCAAATACGTATCCATTTTAATCCAAACGATGTTTAAAAATTATTTAAAAATAATTTTATCATTACAAAAATTAGGAAAAATTCATAGAAATGCCCAGAAATTTATACGTGCACATACGTCTAGAAATACATACGTTATACTCGTATATACGAACACTGGGTATTACAGTAATATACTCTGCTTCGGTCGTGGACATTAATGATACGGAGTTTTGCTTCTTGGAAAACCAAGAGACAATGGAATTTTCTAGAAAATGGGAAGTGCCACTAGTAATCTTCTTATCGGATTTGCATCCAGCAAAATCGGCATCACTACATGAGATTAACTCAAATGTCCTAGATTTATGATAAAGTAATCCATTATCTAATGTTTGATCGAGGTAGCAAAAAATTCGTTTAACAGCAAACAAATGTGATTCCTTTGGTCGTGCTTGATATCTAGCACATAAACAAACAGAAAACATGATATCGGGCCTACTTGCGGTTAAATAAAGTACACTACCTATCATACCTCGATTTAGACGAATGTCTACATCTTTCCCGTTTTCGTCCTTGTGAAGATGTGTAGTTGTACTTATGGGAGTCCTTGACGTGCGTTTATATTTCATATATTTGCGCACATTTTCTTCCGTGTTTTTCCGTATTTTACCGCCGTCTTATATTCGTTTTCTCGTGTTTTCTTGTTTTCATTCACTTTTCCGTGTTTTTCGTATTTTGCAGGAGTTTACTAGCATAGGGGACATAAAACGACGATATCATGAGTCCCCGGAGCAACAGGAGGAGTCACGCATGATCCAGGGGGTCAAACGATGAAGATCGCATCTTTCAGCCCCTCACCCGACCGGTTGGTCATTTCCAACCGATCGGGTGATGCACGCGTGCACCACCCGGACACAATTTGGAGCGGCCAAGAAGTCACCCGGTCCGTTCAGTGACCGGTTCAAACGCCCCAACTCTCTGGAATTCTGACGCTGAATGCCAACCGATCGGGTGACTTTCACCCGATCGGTTCACCTGTAGGCGATTCTCCGAAGCCACGACACGGAGAGATCAACCGACCGGTTCACCCGACGGCACGAAGATCCAACCGATCAACTTCAACCTGCAACCGACCGTGCCGTGGTGACCGGGTGGAATCCTATTCTGCGCTGCCGAAGAAACGAAGCAGGTCACCCGATCGGATGACTTTTCACCCGATCGGGTGACTATTCACCCGATCGGGTGATTTCGTATTCTATATATAGGACCCCTAGGTTTTCCAGAAACGGGAGTTGTTATTTTTTGCTGTTTTTTCTCTCTCTTGACGGCTGTAATTTTTCAGTTATTAGTAAGTTTTCTGATCTTTGTCAAACTTTAATATAGTGTTATTAGCATTGTTCTTACTGCTTTTCAATCGCCTGATTATGATTTTTACGGTCGATTTCTATTTAGATTGCTTTTTACTAAATATGTGTGAGTAGTTCCCAAATCTGTGATTTTGGTGGAAACCCCTTCGTGGACTCTTCCCAATGCATCCATAGGACTAGGAAATCGATAGGGATTAGGAATCTAACGGTTACGCGGGGTGTTTTATTGTCATCGGCGGGAAAAAGACCGCCTTTGACCGTTGGGCCAAGGGGGAATAAACTTGGCGGTTGACTCCCTAGCCATAGCTCACGCCCTTAGCGTAGACGTCGAATCCTAGCGCGCGGGAGCGGCATGATGAGACGTTGGGAGTTATCGTTGCGAACTTAGTGCTCCAGGAGTCGGTCAGTGTTAATGGACACGTGAGTGCCCACTGACCGAACCTGGGAAGTCCGATGTATCATCCTGGGCACCGACCGGAATATCGGGCCCATGGGACGCTGGTACCACTCTTAGAGATAACGTCTCACCACTAGACCCTAATTCCGATTGTTATCCTACCCGTAGGCCGTATCGGCGAGAATCGCACGATAGGGTGGAAACCAAAGTCCCGGTTTTTTCCTTTATATTGTCTATACCTTGCATTCCATTTACCGTGATAACCCATCATTCGATTCGAGCTAGCTCGCCCATGTGGTGAATTTTATCCTCTTTGACACAGGCACATCCACGCCTCCCTGAGTTCGACCCCCAAGCCACACTACAACACCGTGCGCTTGCGGTTACAAATGTTTAAATCTCACGCCCCCAATCATATCATTGCACATCAAAAACACACATAAGCGGGGGGCGTCAAGCTTTATGGCGCCGTTGCCGGGGAGGCAACGTGCTTGTTATTTTAGGATTTCATGAACCCTAGTGTCTAGCTCTCATCCCTACCTCGCGATAATTTTCGCATTCTTCTTCTTTTTCTTTTTATCTTCTTATTTTTATTTTTAATTTTTTTATCTTATTTCTTTCTTTCCCACTTTTCGCTTCACGGGTGTTTGTTTTTTTTCATGCGCAGGAGTTCAAGAAGTCTCGATGACTTGATCCCCCTCGATCCAGAGATAAACGCCACCCTAAGGCGTTTGGCCACCGAGAAGAGAAGAAGAGAGGATACTGAAACCATGGGGGAGAACACCCCGCCTCACAAGTCCCTGCTGGAGTACTCGATGCCTTCCATCGAGTCCACCTGCGCCATCCGTCCTACAGCTATCACGGCGCAAAGCTTCGAGCTTAAGCCGTCTTTGGCGATGTGGATCCAGTAGGATCAATTTTTGGGTGCACCCATGGAGAGCCCCATTGAACATTTGGACTCCTTCTTGGAGAAATATGAAACTTTCCAGATAAACTGTGTCACAACTGAGGCGATCCGACTGAAGCTGTTCCCCTTCTCTCTGCGAGATAAGGCCAAGCTGTGGCTTAGGGGGAAGGACCTGAATACATTCAACACCTGGGAGAAGCTCTCAAATACTTTCCTGACGAAGTTCTTTCCTCCGGGGAAGACCATGAAGCTGAGGAGTGAGATCTCCTCCTTCTCCTAGGCCAGCCACGAGTCTCTGCACGAAGCCTGGACCAGATACAAGGAGATGCAGCGAAGGTGTCCCCACCATGAGCTCACCAGGTGGCATATTATAAATCTGTTCTATAATGGGTTAAGGGATGATTTGAAATCTTCCATGGATGCCGCGACTGGAGGGTCCTTTATGTTAAGAAGCGAAGAAGATGCCGGACAGATTCTGGAAAATATGGCATCTAACAATGAGCGGTGGTGTGACGAGAGAGCCACACCTAGATCTGGGGGCATCCACAGGGTCGAGGACGTCGACAAATTATCAAGCAAGTTTGACTTACTGTCAACCCAGATCTCCGCATTGATGGTAGGCGCCGGTGGCGCCGGTACACAACAGATTACTGCAGTAGAATCCGAAGTTTTTTGGGGAATTCGACGGTGGTGACATCTCACCACCATTGGATCAGGCGAGTGCATTATTTTACAATCCTACAGGGAATGCGCCTTTTCCACCACGAACCAACTCCAACCCGGCCTACTCTCCAAACAACCGGAATCATCCGAACCTTAGTTACCGGGCACCATATCAGGAGCCGACTCAGCGACAACAACAACAGATATATCAGCCGGCTAGGCCCCAGCAGCAGTTTCAGCAGCAGCAATTTCAGCAGCAACAACCTCCACAACAGTATCAGCAGTATGCTCCTAGGAATCAGCAGCCCACCCAGCAACAATACGACCAGCAGAGGGCCATCTATCCGGTTGAGTCCCTCTTGACTCAATACATCACCAACCAGGAGAATATAAATCTGAAGCTGGAGATTGGACATAGAGTCCTCACTGATCAGGTGACCCAGCTGGGGTTACAAGTGGCGAACCTTCAGAGGCCGCAGAACCTATTACTGCCACAGCCTGAGATGAACCCGAGGGGGGTAAATCGGACCTTGGTGCTCACGCATGAGCATGAGAACATGTCCGCCATCGTCTTGAGGAGCGGAACGCAAATACCCATGAGAGTGCCCCCCAAAGGACCGGAAGCACCTTTGGTCGTGGAACGACCAAATGAGAAATGAAACGACGACGGTGCTTTGTCGCCAAAGCCAACTACTCCGGAGGGAGTTCATAGAGAGGAGAAGAAAAAGGATGAGGAAGGTAACCCGGAGTATTCAAGCCCGTTGTGACTTTTCCACAACGGCTTGCCCAAGCCAAGATTGATGAGAAGTATGGCAAATTCTTTGCCATGGTGAAAGATCTGAGCTTACAAATCCCCTTCCTCAAGGCCATCGAGACAATTCCCTCATATGCCAAATTTCTAAAGGACTTGGTGACACGAGGATCCAGAAAGGAGAAAGTTGTATTAACGGCGGAGTGCAGCGCCCTCATTCAGCACGCAAATCTGCCCAAGCTCAAATACCCAGGAAGTTTCTCCATCCCTTGCTCTATTGGGGAAGTGCAAATCCAGAGGACGCTCGTCGATCTAGGAGCGAGCGTCAGCTTGATGCCCCTATCGCTATACAGGAGAATAGGGATGGGAGACCTAGAGCCCACCGGCATGACATTACAACTTGCTGACCGTTCGGTCAAGTACCCGGTGGGAGTAGTAGACGACCTCCCCGTTGATGTGAGAGGAGTACAAGTACCGGTTGATTTTGTGGTGATGGACATGCCGGAATACAAGCATACCCCTATTATCCTTGAACGGCCCTTTATGGCAACCGCCGGAGTTTTGATAGACGTGAAGAATGGGAAGCTTTCCCTCAACGTCGGCCAAGAAAAAGTCGAATTTGACTTGGTGTTGTCGATGAAGTACCCCGATCCTCCGGATGATCCTAGTATTAATGCGCTGGAGCTAGAAGAAGAGAGAGATGGAGAGGCAAGCTCCTGGGAAATTCACTCGAGAAATCCCCCCGACCACTTAGGAGACCATGTAGAGCAAGTTGGCTCCCCAAAGAAAGAGGTTGCTGATGAGGTGGTCGCCCGACATGTTATCCCTCCCAGATTCCCAAAAGCTCCTCCTACGAGGAGAAAAGGCAAAGAGCCCATGGGGCTCACCGGGGATGAGGTTCGAATTCGCAAACAAGTGGCGGAGGACGCCAATATGAAGGAGAAGCCTCCGGACCCCGTCAACAAAGGGAGAGTTGTCGAGCAAGTTCTCTTGTCGCCACCAGCTACACCAAAAGCTACCAGCCCTGGAGATGAAGAGATGCCAGACTTTGGGCATCACCCGTATCGCCCACCTTGAACATCATCAACAAGTGTCGAGCTAACGGCGTTAAACAAAAACGATTCATAGGAGGCAACCCATGCTCTAAACCCTTTGTTTCCATTTTTAGAATTATTTTTAACTTTGTTTTATCTATTTTTAATAAATAAATCCAGCCGCAAGAACTTCCGTTGAGGGACTGTCACGCCCCGCTTCCCAAAACAGCGGAGGCAAAGCGTGACGAGGCCCGCTTAGGCCAGAGCTACGAAGCCCTGACCCAATAAGCGTCTGAGTGGTACCCAGGCAAAGGTACATGTCCCTGCATGATAGTACAGAACAATAAAAGTACAAGAAGGAAAGAAAGAACAATTCATTTTTATTCCAACATATTCAAAGTAACCTAGACAAAGAAACATAATGGTGCTACGCAACCAACAAAATAAATGACGTCTCTGGAAACTGCTACTAAAAATCTCTAGCTCTGATCCTCCTCAGGGTCGTACTCGGGATCAACGCTCTCTGGCTCCATGTCGGCTGGCGAGTCAGTCTCCTCCACGTACTCTGGCTCAATCCCTGACGTACAGCACCAAAAGAAGGAACTGTACGTCAGGCAAGGTCTACAAGAAAAGATTAGACCAAACTACAAGTGTACCAATTACTTACAACATTTTACTGGTTGATTAACATGCTGAGGTTTTTAACAACAGAAAGAAACTCAACAGACAAGTAAACAAGACAAGTAGTAGTCATAGCGAGTGCTATGGACTACGGGACTAGCCTACAGGTGTCAAGACTAGACGGAACACGGGAAGCCAGACATGACAAGACAAGACAAGACACAAAAGGGTTCACGCCTGTTCGGTTCGAGGGGGATCAATCCCTCTTGCCGCTTGCAAGCTCAACCCTACCCCATAACCCCAAGAATCGTGACAAGACATGGGATCACTTGCTCTAGCTTGACAAGTGCCCAATTGCTCTCTGAGCTGTGTATCGGTACAAGGGATCACCTGCTCTAGCTTGACAGGTGCCCAATTGCCTATCGGGCTGTGAACTAGTACAAGGGATCACTCGATCTGGCTTGGCGAGTGCCCTATTGCCCAGCGGGCTGTGCAGACGGAAAGGAACAAGACACAACAAAACAGGAAGGGGTTGTACTAGGGTGTCCACAACTCACGCACACGCATGTCAATCCTATGATGTCAGAAATTTTTGTTGTTGGACTCAGATTTCGTTGTCAAATCTGAGCCATCAAAGGCGTCCCGGACGCTATCATTTCACGTCCGGTCCTCAAGTTTCTAAATTAACAATCCTAACAAGATGAAGGCCCAAAACATGGCCAAGAACGCAAGTGATACACTTGCCTGTGGTGGCGAGCGCGTCGTCTCCCTGGTACGCATCGTCCAATCGTCTCGTCGGCGGAAAGTGTCTGAAAATCGTGACACGGCGACGGTGTCAGATCACGATTCATTAATCCCTATTAGTGTTGTGTCTAGGTTATCGGGACTATCCTATCCAGTTAAAAATCACATTTTTAATGAATTGACCTAATCGACGATCTATCCTATGTGTGCATGCATAATGTCCATTCGTCGATTTTTACGGTTGTACGATGTTTTAAAGATCAGCGGAAAATAAATTTAGTTTGATTAGGTTGCTGATTTTAATTAGGGTTTGATCATCTATTGTGTGGGTTACTACGAATTTAGAGAACTAACCTGGAATTGACGGTTGCATGAAGATCCGGCAACAAATCTGGAAGCTTTACATTGTCCGGAAATTCCTAGGCCGCGGTTAGCGCAGCGAGGAATGTTGATCGCCGGTGATGGTGAAGATCCCAGCGTCTCCCGGCGTCGTTGTTGCTGGAACTGAATGGGAACTTCAAGCTAGGGCAAAAGGGAGAAATAAGAGAAAGGGAGAGCTTTGGGGAAGGTGGAGGACGCAATGATGAAGGAACGAGCAAAGGGGAGAACGTGAGAGGTAGGGGAATAGGTTTGGGGAAGAGGGAGACTGAAAATAATCAGGAGAAATGAAAGAGAAAGCCCCATTTAAATAAGAAAATGAAACGGCGGCTAGCACAGAAATTAGGGTTTCGGGGTCAACTAGTCGGTCAGAGAAGGGCGGTTGACCGACTAGTTTGGGAACTAGTCGGTCGGTCGTATAACTGTGACCGACTAAAACCCAAACCGTGAACATGGTTGTTGTAGAATGTATAGAGTTAGTCGATCTGTGAAGGCTCATCGACCGACTAGTTTGCAACCTAGTCGGTCGGCCAGTATTCATAGACCGACTAAAGGGTGAAAATGGTCAACAAGATATTTTGAAAGTTAGTCGGTCAGAGAAGGATACTTAACCGACTAGTTCGTCAACTAGTCGGTCGGTTTTCGTTCTTTGACCGACTAACGGTAACCAGTAACCTGATGCGAAAAATGATCTCTGTACATAGTCGGTCTGCGAAGAAGTGTTGACCGACTAGTTCGATAACTAGTCGGTCGGTGGTTGAGCTTAGACCGACTAAGCGTAAACAGTAACTCAAGGAAAAAGCCTGACAAAAACTAGTCGGTTCATGAGGATTTGTTGACCGACTAGATGGACATCTAGTCGGTCGGTTCCTCAACGTGAACCAGCTAACTTGCATGGGAAGTCGCAAAATGAAGCGGGAAGCTTCGGGATGATTCTAATGAGTTCCAAGAGTGATCCTATACTAAGATGTGAGCGCGGAGAAGTAAAGAAAGAAGACGAACAATTGCATATATATATAAATAATATTCATCATACAAAAACCAGCCGTTACATCCTACCCACCTTAAGAAAATTCCGCCCTCGGAATTTCTTTCAGTATATGTGAGGGTAACGCACTCTCATCTCATCCTCTCTCTCCCAAGTGGACTCTCCAGGTGATCCTTGATGCCACATCTCTCTCACCAGGTCGACTACCTTATTCCTCAACTGCTTCTGTCGACGGTCCAAAATCTGCACGGGCTGTTGGTCATAGGTCAGGTCCGGACGGACCGTGATCTCCGAGAAGTCCACCGTGTGCGACGGATCACTAACGTACCGACGTAACTGGGATACGTGGAATACGTCGTGAACACCCACCAAAGATGGTCGCAGAGCAAGGCGGTAGGCCACTGCTCCCACACGCTCCAGCACATCGAAAGGTCCGATGTACCTCGGACTCAGCTTCCCCTTCTTCCCGAATCGAATAACTCCGTGGTTCAGAGAAATCTTCAGGAAGACGTGCTCTCCAGGCTGAAACTCCAAAGGTCTCCTCTTGGCATCCGCCCAATGCTTGAAACGATCCTGTGCAACTCTGAGCTTCTCCCTGATGTCTCTTACGACATCCACAGCTTCAACTATCATTTCTGGACCCAACAGCTCCCGATCTCCAATGTCATCCCAGCTCAGTGGTGATCGACATTTCCTCCCATATAAGGCAGCAAACGGCGCCATGCCAATGCTCGCCTGGTAGCTGTTGTTATAAGAAAACTCCACCAAATGGAGATGGTCCTCCCAAGATCCCTTCCAGTCTAGCGTGCAAGCTCGTAGCATATCCTCCAGAATCTGTATAGTCCTCTCGGACTGGCCGTCGGTCTGCAGGTGGTACGCCGTGCTGAAACTCAGACTCGTACCCAAATGCTCCTGCAGACTTCTCCAGAACTGAGATGTGAATCTCATATCTCTGTCAGACACGATGCTCACGGGGACCCCGTGTAAGCGTACAATCTCCTGCACGTACACGGCCTACGTCACAACTAATCAAGAAGGAAAATTAAAGAGGAGTAGAAACGAAATTTTACCTCAAGATATTTCCTCGCCAAGGCTTCCGTAGACTGGCCTACTCGAAAAGGAATAAAATGTGCAGACTTGGTCAACCGATCTACGATCACCCAAACTGCGTCGTTTTGCCTTGGGGTCCGAGGTAAACCAGTCACGAAATCCATCGTAATGTGTTGCCACTTCCACTCCGGAATAGGAAGCGGTTGCAGCAACCCAGCAGTACGATGGTGCTCGACCTTCACCTGTTGGCATACCAAACACTTGGCAACGCTCCGTGCCACACTCCTCTTCATGCCAATCCACCAGTAATTCTGTCGGAGGTCCTTATACATCTTGGTACCACCAGGATGTATAAAATAAGGCGAGCTATGCGCCTCACCCAAAAGCTCCTCCCGAACATCACCTGCAGGTACGCAGAGTCTGCTGCCATACCGCAGCGAACCATCCTCATGAATCACGAACTCTGCTCGCAGTCCAGCTTCAACCTGCCTCCAGATCCTCTGCAACTTCAAATCTCCTGCCTGTGATGCCTTGATCCGATCCACAATCATGGACTGAATCTGCAAATTCATGAAAGTATGAACCACACTAGGTAGGACAACCTCCAAATCCATCTCCTTCAGCTCCTGCTGAATCCTCCAGTCAGCAGTATGCATCATAGCAGTGGGAAGTCTACTCAAAGCGTCCGGCACAACGTTCACCTTCCCCGGATAATACTGCAAATCTATCTCGTAGTCAGCCATGAGCTCCAACCATCGTCTCTGACGCATGTTGAGCTCCTTCTGGGTGAATATGTACTTCAAGCTCTTATGATCTGTAAAAATCTTCACACACTCACCCAGCAAGAAATGCCTCCAAATCTTCAGCGCAAAGATCACTGCTGCCGACTCCAGATCGTGCGTCGGGTAATTCTTCTCGTGAATCCTCAATTGACGAGAAGTATACGCGACCACGTGGCCATGCTGATGTAGAACACATCACAGGCCCTTCCCCGATGCATCACAATAAACTTCAAAGCCTCCGCTCCGATCCGGTACCGTCAAAACTGGTGCCGTGGTCAACCTCACCTTCAAGATACTGAAAGCCTCCTCACAAGAATCAGACCACAGAAACTCCTCATCCTTCCTCGTCAGCTTCGTCATCGGCTCCGCAATCCTCGAGAAATCTTTGATGAACCGCCGATAATAGCCTGCTAGACCAAGAAAACTCCTGATGTCGGATGCTGACTGCGGAGTCGGCCAATCTCTGACTGCTCTGACCTTCTCCGGATCCACAGATATGCCATCACCAGACACCACGTGTCCCAGGAATGCGACTCTATCCAGCCAGAACTCGCACTTGCTATACTTGGCATACAACTTGTGTCGCCTCAACGTCTCCAGCACTGTCCTCAAATGACAACTGTGCTCTTCTTCAGTCTTCGAGTAAATAAGAATGTCGTCGATGAGAATCACAACAAACTTATCCAAGAAGTCGTAGAAAATCAAGTTCATGAGGTTCATGAACACAGCTGGAGCATTGGTCACGCCGAAAGGCATCACCACAAACTCATAGTGCCCGTACTTCGTCCGGAAAGCTGTCTTCAGGACTTCATCCTTCTTAACTTTTAACTGGTGGTAACCGCTCCTCAAGTCCAACTTCGAGAAAACTCTCGAACCTCCCAGCTGATTAAATATGTCGTCGATGCGCGGCAGCGGATACTTATTCTTCACGGTGACAACATTCAATCCTCGATAGTCCACGCACATCCTGCGGGACCCATCCTTCTTCTTCACAAGAAACACATGTGCACCCCACGGTGACACACTAGGGTGGATGAAACCTTTCTGCAACAACTCATCCAACTGCTTCCACAGCTCCTCAAGCTCCGCGGGAGCCATCCGATACGGCGCCTTCGATATCGGCTGCGCACCCGGCATCAGATCGATACCAAACTCCAAAGCTCTGTCGGGTGGCAGACCCGAGATATCCTCCGGAAAGACGTCGTCAAAGTCTCTGACAACCACTGGTCGGTCAATCTCCATCTCCATCTACAATGCTGCTATCACCGGCACCTCCGGCTTGGCCCGAAATCTGATGGGCCCAAGCGACTCATCTCGGCTTCGGAACTCGAACTCCGGATGACCTGGAATCCGAAAAACCACTCTTTTGCTGTGACAATCGATCGAAGCGTGGAAATCTCCCAACCAATTGATGCCGAGGACGGCATCGAAATGTGGTAGATCGTGGACGATGAAATCTGCATATAGCTCATGTCCACTAACCACTAAAGGAATCGACCGACATCCCAGATTCACCGTTACTACTCTGTTCCCTGTGGTGATGTCCCAACACTTAGGAAGTGTATGGGTAGGAATGGAGTGCCTTGTTATAAACCTCCGGGATAAGATGTACATAGATGCACCGGAGTCAAACAAAGCCAAAGCAGGGTGAGAGGACACAAGAATGGTGCCTAAGAAAATAGGGGTCTAAGGTCAAACACTACTCTAACAATCAAACAAACAGACACCACTAACTAGACTAGCAATACAATATAATTATGAAATGAAAAGACTAGGTCAAGATATTACCTGCAATCACTTCATCCAGCTCCTCGGTCTCCACAGCAGTCATAGTATAGGCCGGCCTCGGGGGCTGCACTGCTCGCTGGTATAGCTGCCTCTGTGGCACCAAGGGTGGTCCACGAACGGCAGGTCCTCTCTGAACCGGAGCAGGTGCCCTCATCTGTAACGGTGCTGGCACTCCAACAACAGCAGTGCGGGCTCTAGGACAGTCATTCGCAGCATGCGAAGCATCTCCACAAAGTAGGCACAGTCCCAACTTCCTCCGACAGTTGGTCTGAACATGTCCGGGCTTGCCGCAGAAATGGCAGGGACCCTTGCTCTGCTGCTGCACTGGTGCTCCAGGTCTCTTGAATGGCACAGTCTGGACTGGCCTCATCATCGGACTGGCAGGTGGCCGGTACTGCTCCATAGGGCGCTTTCCTCTGTCCTCAGGAGTGTCAGGCAGGTGCGAAATCGTCTCATGGTTCTTTGCAGCATCTAACACCTCCCTCATAGTCGAGAAACTAGCAGAGGACATGGAAGCCTGGACCTTCGGACGAAGTCCCTGATGGAACCGCTCAGCTCGGTTCTCCTCCTTCTTCACCATGTGCGGGGCAAATCGGCTCAGCATCTCAAATTTAGCCTCATACTCATCGATCGTCATGTCCTTCTGCTTCAGATCCACAAATCTGCCCATCAGCTCTCTCCTAACCGCCTTGGTGAAGTACTTCTCCTTGAACATGTGGCGAAAAGTCTTCCACTCCACAGGCTTCTGCAAACGCCTCTCCTCAATACGCCACCAGTTTCGGGTAATCTCAGTCAACTGCATCTTCGCGATCTCCACTCGAGTCTCATCTGGAATCTTGGCAGCAACCAACTTCTCCTCAGTGCTCTGGATCCACTCATCGGCACCCAGAGGTCCTTCCTTCCCAGAGAAGGTCTTCGGCTGAAGCTCATTGAACTGCTTCACTCCTGGAGCAGCTCGCGGAGCAGGCGGAGGTGGAGGTGGTGCAATAGGTGGAGCCTGGGCAGCACGCTAAGACTGCTGAACCAGCTGATGCTGAACATCCAGCATCTCCCTCATCACGCCCAGAAATTGACGGAACTCTCCGCCCTGGTCTTCTGGAACCCCATCGCCTAAGTTTCTCGATCGGGTAACACGTCGTCCGGCCATCCTATTGACAGAAAGACGAAGGTTAGACTCGTACAATGTTTGAATATCAAAAGTGAATGTCCTTACTCTTACTGTTCTGTACTTGTAGAAAGATGGGACGAGACCTGCATGGGCCACCACTAAAACCTGTCACGCCCCGCTTCCCAAAACAGCGGAGGCGAAGCGTGACGAGGCCCGCTTAGGCCAGATCTATGAAGCCCTGACCCAATAAGCGTCTGAGTGGTACCAAGGCAAAGGTACAGGTCCCTGCATGATAGTACAGAACAATAAAAGTACAAGAAGGAAAGAAAGAACAATTCATTTTTATTCCAACATATTCAAAGTAACCTAGAAAAAGAAACATAATGGTGCTACGCAACCAACAAAATAAATGACGTCTCTGGAAACTGCTACGAAAAATCTCTAGCTCTGATCCTCCTCAGGGTCGTACTCGGGATCAACGCTCTCTGGCTCCACGTCGGCTGGCGAGTCAGTCTCCTCCACGTACTCTGGATCAATCCCTGACGTACAGCACCAAAAGAAGGAACTGTACGTCAGGAAAGGTCTACAAGAAAAGATTAGACCAAACTACAAGTGTACCAATTACTTACAACATTTTACTGGTTGATTAACATGCTGAGGTTTTTAACAACAGAAAGAAACTCAACAGACATGTAAACAAGACAAGTAGTAGTCATAGCGAGTGCTATGAACTACAGGACTAGCCTACAGGTGTCAAGACAAGATGGAACACGGGAAGCCAGACACGACAAGACAAGACAAGACACGAAAGGGTTCACACCTGTTCGGTTCGAGGGGGATCAATCCCTCTTGCCGCTTGCACGCTCAACCCTACCCCATAACCCCAAGAATCGTGACAAGACATGGGATCACTTGCTCTAGCTTGACAAGTGCCCAATTGTTCTCTGAGCTGTGTATCGGTACATGGGATCACCTGCTCTAGCTTGACAGGTGCCCAATTGCCCATCGGGCTATGAACTAGTACAAGGGATCACTCGCTCTAGCTTGGCGAGTGCCCTATTGCCCAGTGGGCTGTGCAGACGGAAAGGAACAAGACACGACAAAACAGGAAGGGGTTGTACTAGGGTGTCCACAACTCACGCACACGCATGTCAATCCTATGATGTCAGAAATTTTTGTTGTTGGACTCAGATTTCGTTGTCAAATCTGAGCCATCAAAGGCGTCCCGGACGCTATCATTTCACGTCAGGTCCTCAAGTTTCTAAATTAACAATCCTAACAAGATGAAGGCCTAAAACATGGCCAAGAACGCAAGTGATACACTTGCCTGTGGTGGCGAGCGCGTCGTCTCCCTGGTACGCCTCGTCCAATCGTCTCGTCGGCGGAAAAGTGTCTTAAAATCGTGACACGGCGACGGTGTCAGATCACAATTCATTAATCCCTATTAGGGTTGTGTCTAGGTTATCGGGACTATCCTATCCAGTTAAAATCACATTTTTAATGAATTGACCTAATCGACGATCTATCCTATGTGTGCATGCATAATGTCCATTCGTCGATTTCTACGGTTGTACGATGTTTTAAAGATCAGCGGAAAATAAATTTAGTTTGATTAGGTTGCTGATTTTAATTAGGGTTTGATCATCTATTGTGTGGGTTACTACGAATTTAGAGAACTAACCTGGAATTGACGGTTGCACGAAGATCCGGCGTCAAATCTGGAAGCTTTACGTTGTCCGGAAATTCCTAGGCCGCGGTTAGCACAGCGAGGAATGTTGATCGCCGTTGATGGTGAAGATCACAGCGTCTCCCGGTGTCGTTGCTGCTGGATCTGAAATGGGAACTTCAAGCTAGGGCAAAAGGGAGAAATAAGAGAAAGGGAGAGCTTTGGGGAAGGTGGAGGACGCAAGGATGAAGGAACGAGCAAAGGGGAGAACGTGAGAGGTAGGGGAATAGGTTTGGGGAAGAGGGAGACTGAAAATAATCAGGAGAAATGAAAGAGAAAGCCCCGTTTAAATAAGAAAATGAAACGGCGGCTAGCACAGAAATTAGGTTTTTGGGGTCAACTAGTCGGTCAGAGAAGGGCGGTTGACCGACTAGTTTGGGAACTAGTCGGTCGGTCGTATAACTGTGACCGACTAAAACCCAAACCGTGAACAGTGTTGTTGTAGAATTTATAGAGTTAGTCGGTCTGTGAAGGCTCGTCGACCGACTAGTTTGCAACCTAGTCGGTCGGCCAGTGTTCATAGACCGACTAAAGGGTGAAAATGGTCAACAAGATATTTTGAAGGTTAGTCGGTTAGAGAAGGATACTTAACCGACTAGTTCATCAACTAGTCGGTCTGTTTTCGTTCTTTGACCGACTAACGGTAAACAGTAACCTGATGCGAAAAATGGACGACGACCGTCAAACCCGGTAAACATTCTAGGTCTAGAAAGACTATACTCCATACCCCCTCTACACCTCCTGATTCCGATACTGAGTTTAGACCCGAGGATGAGTCTGGCCATAGGGAACCCACTCCTCCACCTCGTTCTAGGACTCGACAGCCTAAGGGAAAGGCCCCAATGCCAGCAGGTGGTGTTGACATATCGTTGTGTCGTGACGACCCTATGTGTCTAGCGGCCTACAACCTTATTGAGCACTGCCCGATGCTATTGGAGCACTATGTTCAGTTTTCTGACTTCCTTGGCTTAGCTGATCTCCTATCCTATAGTGGGCTCCTAGACTACCTTCGCTTCGACCCTAAGGCGAACCCTCGACCCTATCCTCGCCTGGTCAAACTGTTCTATGCAAATCGTGTCCGGGGCCACTACGATGAGAGCCACTCCATCGAGACTACTGTCTTGGGGACTCCTATAGTCCTCACGGCAGAAATCTTGGGGGAGTTGCTTGGTTGTTCGTCGTCTGGTCTCCTCCCGTCAGACTTCTCTGTTGATGATATCTCCTCTTTGGATCAGTCTGTTCTCGCTGACATCTTCCATGTGATCCCCCCTGCTTTCATTGGTGTTCCATCGAAGTCATTTAAGCCAAATACATGGGTGCTCAATCTCATTCTGAAGTCGTGCTTGCTTCCCAAGTACGGCTCATCTTCTCTGCCATCCCAGCCCTTCCTAAAGTTGATATACGCTCTATTCTTGGGTTGCGAGATTAATTGGGCTCGCGTTATACTCGATAAGATGGACTCTTTCGAGTGTATTCGCAAGACCACTAAATTTGCGCATATCCCTTATCCTTATCTGTTGACTTTGGTGTTCCGTCATTTTCACGTGCCTTTGCCTCCTGACGATGAGCGTCCTCTTGGTCCTCCACTGAACGCGACGGCCATAAAGAAATCTCTTGCGGCACTCCGTCACGTGTAGCAGACGACTCCTTTAGCTTCTCAGGGCACTTCTTCTGCAGCTGCTGCTTCCACACCTCCCACCACTCTTGAGAGTCTCACTCGTGACGTTCGTTGTCTCGAGTCTCGGTATGCTCGTTCCGAGGAGATTCTGTGTCGCATTGCTCGTGTTATTGGTGTTGAGGTCCCTCCTCCTGTTTCTGAGGATGAGGAGATGGATGATGAGGATATCGATGACCTCCTTGTTTCTCCTGCTCATGGCGCTGAGGCCACTCCTGCTGCTGCTACCACATCTGTTGCTGGGGCTGCCACTTCTTCAGGTCCTCCAGAGTCTACTGTTGCTCCAGTGACGTCTGCTCCTATTGACGTGCCTGTTGATACCCCTGCTGTTGAGCCTGCTGTTGCTGTTTCCACTCCTGCCCCGACGATTCCTTCTGTTGACACACCACTCCTTGCAGCAGAGCCTGAGTCCACTCCCTCGACTGGACCCACGGAGACTGCTGATCCTACCACTTCCTCGTGATCGTCAGTTTCGAGGACTCTCCGGTGATCATTGGATGATACATCTTTCTGAGAGTGTTTTGGGTTAGGAAAGGATGTCGGTGGTGTTTTGATGTATTTTGGGTTTTGGATGTCGGTGTACTTGATGTTACTTCATTTTGTTGGATGTTTGATGATGATATGTCGATATTGTTGTTGTATCTTTTTGTTGGTGATATAGATGTTGCACTATGTTTGTTGTAGTCGATGTATATTTGCTTGTACTCAAGGTATTTATATATATATACATCGATGTTCACTTTTACTTCGTTGTGCATATTTAATATTAATTCAATGTCTATGATATGTGATTTCGTCGCTCAACGATTATAAACTTGGTTAAATAGAATTATTTCTATGATTTCATAGAATTGTTTTCCATGCACAAATTTAACCAAGAATATTGAGTATTGAAGAGTACGTTTCTTTATTCAATAAGTGAATTTATATTTGGTATTTTGATGATTTTAATTTTCTTTTTTCGAAAATGGACAATTTGGCACGCTTTGATTCGTTTTCGACTATTTTCCTTGGTGTCAATTTGGTCCATCGTCATATTCTACGACTCCCGAAGTTGGATTTTCTTTATCCTTGTTGTTGTCGTTGTATGCCCCCCATTTTTGGGATAATGCCAAAGGGGGAGAGATAATGATAATGATTAGGGCAAATGAAAATTTAACTCAATTTCCAAGAATCTAATTTGATATGTTAGATTCAGGGGGAGTTAAGATATATATAATGATTTTCAAATCCGATATTTCAAAATTCGATTCTCATTATTTGTCTTACTCGTTTGATTGATGCAATTTATATATATTCAATTTGGAATTAACGTGTCATCAATGCAGGGGGGAGTAAGTATTTTACATTTGAATCATTATTTTTGATTATTATTTATGTTGGTTTGTCATCACCAAAAAGGGGGAGAATGTTGAGTATTGGACTCCTGGATTTGGTTTTGGATGATGAGCAAACATAAATAATTCATGTACTAATAATTTGTGAGCGCAGTTATGGAGATCGTCACCAAATTCATGAGAACACTCAAAGCGACATCTCAAGACTTCTCAAAGCTCGTATTCAATGCCTAAAGCTTCGTTGAAGCTTTTGGACCATTTTGGAAGTCATGAAGATTTGATCGAAGCTCTCGAAGACCGTTCCTTAAGGTTTTATTTATAGTCTTTTAGTTTCGATCTATAGAATGTTAAGCCTTGAGTATATCTTACATTTCTATCTTCATAACGCTCATATCTTAGCTCTAGGATCTTAGTAGAAGTCCATTCTAACTTCCTCGAAGCATCGCGCTTCGATTCGGACTTTATTGTGCATGTTAGTTGGTTCAAGAAGAAGAACTGACCGACTAGATGGTGATCTAGTCGGTCGGCAAAGCTTCTTGGACCGACTACTTTCAGTTAGTCTTTTCTTGCTCAGTACTGTTTATAGTTAGTCGGTCTACGTTGACTCACCGACCGACTAGTTTGTGAACTACTCGGTCAGTGATGCTTCTTTGACCGACTAGTTGAGCTTTACTGTACATGCCAATTTTTCTCCTAAGCTACTGTTTATCGTTAGTCGGTCTAAGAATGTTTGGCGACCGACTAGTTGATGATCTATTCGGTCAACATTTGTTCTTGGACCGACTAAATCAATTTGTATTCAGACTAATAGTTTTTGACTCTTAGTCGGTCTAAGTTCACTGACCGACCGACTAGTTGTGAAACTAGTCGGTCAAACAGTCTTCTTGGACCGACTAGATTTCTAGGTCTGAAATTCATTCTCTTCACTGTTCATCACTTAGTCGGTCCATGTTGTTTGACCGACCGACTAGTTGATGTACTAGTCGGTCAGTGGTTGTTGTCACGCCCCGCTTCCCAAAAACACGGAGGCGAAGCGTGACGAAGGCCCGCTTAGGCCGGGGCTAAGAGCCCAGACCCAATAAGCGTCTGTAGTTTTCCATAGCGAAAGTTCAGGTCCCTGCAAGTTAGTACGAAATAACAAAAGTACTGAAAAGAAACATTTCATTTTATTCCAAAAATTTATCATCAAAGTACTGAGAGTCTAAAAATGCCGAAAACGGCTACAACAGCTGAAAGGGAAACTAATGGTGCAAGCACCCAACCTAGACGAGAAAGTAAGAGTGCAACGCACCCACTCTAACTGAAATGTATAACTCCGGAACATCAACAGAAGATCTCTAACTCTGATCGTCCTCTGGATCGTACACCGGATCAGCGCCCTCCGGCTCTAAGTCAACTGGCAAGTCTGCCTCGTACTCGTACTCTGGCTCCACACCTGACGTACAACACCAAAAGAAGGAAACTGTACGTCAGGCAAAGTCTACACAAACTGTCAGACTCTACTGCAAGTGTATCAACTTTTAACAATGATTTACTGGTTGTTTTAGCATGCTGGGGTTATAACTGAGTAACGAAAAGTAGCGTAGCAGGAAAAGTAAACGTAGCAAGCAGTAGACGTAGCGTGTGCTACCGACTACGGGACTATCCTACAGGTGTCAAGACAAGACGGGACGTGACGGACAGGACAAGACAAGACGGGACAGGACAAGTAAGACACGAAAGGGTTCACGCCTTACGGTTCGAGGGGGATCAGACCCTCTTGCCGTGTGCGCGCTCAACCCAACCCCAAACCCAGGAACTCAGGACAAGATTTACAGGGATCATTTCCGCTTGGGAAACATCCGAAACGCCCGAAGGCTTTTTGTATAACAGGGATCACTTCCGCGGAGGGAAGCATCCGAAACGCCCGATGGCTTTTTGTATAACAGGGATCACTTCCGCGGAGGGAAGCATTCGAAACGCCCGAAGGCTTTTTGTATAACAGGGATCACTTCCACGGAGGGAAGCATCTGAAACGCCCGTAGGCTTTTTGTATAACAGGGATCACTTCCGCGGAGGGAAGCATCCGAAACGCCCGTAGGCTTTTTGTGTAACAGGACACGACATGACAAGTGTAGGGAAAGTTATTCTAGGGTGTCCACACGCACGCACACACAAGATAGTCCTATGTTGTCAGCAGTTCATTGTTGTCAGGCTCAGACTTCGTCGTCAAGTCTGAGCCGTCACGGGTCGTCCCGGACGCTATCATTTCACGTCCGGTTCTCATCACACATAATCTAACAGTTCTACAAACTAGAACTAAAGCACATTCAAATCGCAAGTGGGTACACTTGCCTGGAATAGCGAGTACGTCGTCTGTCCGGGGCGTCTCGTCCAATCGTCGCGTCCGCGGTAGTCCGTCTGAAAAGAGATCACGGCGACGGTGTCAAGTCACGATTTTCGTCAAATCTTATTTAGGTTCATTTCTAAGTTAGGCGTGGCTACCCTATCTGTCACGAGTCAAGTTGTCCGATCAGCCTATCCGACGATGCTATCCTATGTGCACAGTCAAAAGTCCAAACGTCGGTCTACGGTTACGCATCGATTTAAGAGAGCAGAAAATAAATTTACTGAGTTAAGTTGCCGGTTTTAGTTAGGTTTTCAGTTTTGCTACTGTGGGGGTTTTCGCTACGAGATAGGGGAACCAACCTGTCCAGAGTCTGGGGTAGAGCGGACGTAGAGTCTGAACGGTAGATTATCTGCGTCGTCTACGGCGTCTCGGCTACGGGTAGCGTAGCGAGACTTGTCCGGGCAGCGGACAAAGTGCGTGGGCAGCGAGTAGAGGCGAAACAGCGTCAATGGCGAGATCGGTGCTGAAACAGCGAGCAACGGCAGCGGAAGAGGCGATACGACTTCACCGTAGCCCGATGAAGGCTGTCTGGCCTAGGGGAAAGTCACGGGCACTCGGGGGAAGTGCCGTGGCGCTCAACGGCAGTCGGGGAAAGCTCGTGGCCGTCGGAAAAAGTCGCAGCGACTGTCGCCGCGATTCACAGCTGTGAGCAAGGCAGCCCGCGGCTATACAGCGACGAGGCGGCGGAAAAGAGTCGCCGGCGGTCACGTGGGGGTGCCTCCGGAGGCAGCCGTGCGAGTGAGGGTCGTGGCGAGGCTTTGCGACGTCGGACAGCGCCCAGCGGCGTCGCACGGGCTTGCAGCGGCGATGGGGGCTTCAGGCGGTGTCTCCCGGCGGTCCTTCGGTGGCTGCGACGTCGCACGGGTCCGCAGCGGCGGTGGGGGCTTCAGGCGGCGGTCGGGATGCGTCGTCGGTGGTCGGGATGGCGAGTAGGGGAGGGGAAAACGTGAGAGGGGAGGAGAAACGGGGAAGAGGAACTCGGAGAGAGAGAGAGAGAGAGAGCGTAGACTAGGTTGCGGCGGCTGAAAAGAAATCCTAGCCTAGGTCTTGATTTCTCCTCACGTGAATGAGATTGGGGTTTTAATAATTTTAATTCTTGATATTTGACTAAGGGGTTTATAGGTTAAGTGTGGGGAGATAGAGGTGAAAGTGTGCAATTTGGGGTAAGACTAGAGATGATTAGCGAAGTAGTTTAGGGAAGGTTTAAAACGAATTAATATCCAGATATTATCTGATTTGGCAACAATTTGAATTTGAATTGATCGGGAAATCAACGGTCGAGGCTTATCCGCGCGATATTTCTCAAACCGGGCGTCGGAAAAATAATCCGAAAATACCGGGCGACCGTGGAGACGAGACGCACAGATCTACAGAGCCCGATCGTGCGTAACGCCTACCAAAATTTTACGTAAAATTAGAAGCGGTGTTTGAGCCAATTGACTAAAATGCCCTTATCGTACAAAGTCGCTTTGCAAGAAAACGAGCCGTGAAATGACGTTGCAAGTCAACACGAAAAATGTAGTACTCTCAGAGAGAGTCACAACGACATATCACACGATAGGGTTCGGAAACAAACAAGGTCTAAAATAAACACGTGCACTGTCAAGCGCACGTGCACAAAGAAATCACGATCGGAAACCGACCGTTACATCCTCCCCAACTTAGAAATGATTCCGTCCTCGGAATCAACATCAGGCACTGCCCAGGAAAAGATGCGGAAAGCGCTCCCTCATATCATCTTCGCGCTCCCAGGTGGACTCTCCAGGTGATCCGGGACGCCACATCACCCTCACCAGGTCGACTATCTTATTCCTCAACTGCTTCTGTCGACGGTCCAAAATCTGCACAGGCTGCTGGTCATATGTCAGATCCGGGCGAACTGTAATCTCTGAGAAGTCAACCGTGTGCGATGGATCACTGACGTACCGACGTAACTGAGATACGTGGAATACGTCATGAACACCCTCCAAAGATGGTGGCAGAGCAAGGCGGTAAGCCACTGCTCCCACACGCTCTAGCACATCAAAAGGCCCAATATACCTCGGACTCAGCTTTCCCTTCTTCCCAAAACGAATAACTCCGCGGTTCGGAGAAATCTTCAGGAAGACGTGATCTCCCGGCTGGAACTCCAAGGGTCTCCTCTTGGCATCAGCCCAATGCTTGAAGCGATCCTGTGCAACTCTAAGCTTCTCCCTGATGTCCCTCACGACATCCACAGCTTCCACTATCATCTCGGGACCCAACAGCTCCCGATCACCGATGTCATCCCAGCTCAGTGGCGAACGACATTTCCTTCCATATAGGGCAGCAAACGGTCCCATGCCAATGCTCGCCTGGTAACTGTTGTTATATGAAAACTCCACCAAGTGAAGATGGTCCTCCCAAGAACCCTTCAAATCGAGCATACAAGCTCGCAGCATATCCTCCAGGATCTGAATAGTCCTCTCGAACTGGCCATCAGTCTGCGGGTGGTACGCCGTGCTGAAACTCAGACTCGTACCAAATTCTCCTGCAGACTTCTCCAGAACTGAGATGTGAACCTCGTGTCTCGGTCAGACACATTGCTCACAGGGACTCCATGTAAGCGTACAATCTCCTGCACGTACACGGTCTACATCACGACCATTTCAAAGAGAAAATCCAAGTGGAAGTAAAAGTAGGAACGAAATTTTACCTCCAGATATTTCCTCGCCAAAGATTCCGTAGACTGGCCCACTCGGAAAGGAATAAAGTGCGCAGACTTGGTCAACCAATCCACGATCACCCAAACTGCGTCGTTCTGCCTCGGGGTCCGAGGTAAACCAGTCACGAAGTCCATCGTAATATGTTGCCACTTCCACTCCGGAATAGGAAGCGGTTGCAGCAACCCGGCAGTACGATGGTGCTCAGCCTTCACCTGTTGGCATATCAGGCACTTGGCAACGCTCCGTGCCACGCTCCTCTTCATGCCAATCCACCAATAATTCAGACGGAGGTCCTTATACATCTTGGTGCCTCCAGGATGTATAGAATAAGGCGAGCTATGAGCCTCGCTCAACAGCTCCTCGCGAACATCACCTGCAGGTACACAGAGTCTACTGCCGTACCGCAGTGAACCATCCTCATGAATCACGAACTCCGTCCGTAGTCCAGCTTCAACCTGCCTCCTGATCCTCTGCAGCTTCGGATCTCCTGCCTGAGCTGCCTTGATCCGATCCATGATTGTGGACTGAATCTGCAGATTCATGAATGAATAAACTACACCAGGTAGGACAACCTCCAAATCCATCTCTCTCAGCTCCTGCTGAATCCTCCAGTCGGTTGTATGCATCATCGCGGCAGGGAGTCTACTCAAGGCATCAAGCACTACGTTCACCTTCCCTGGATGGTACTGCAAGTCAATCTCATAGTCAGCTATGAGCTCTAACCATCGCCTCTGACGCATGTTGAGCTCCTTCTGCGTAAAGATGTACTTCAAGCTCTTGTGATCGGTGAAAATCTTCACACTCTCACCTAGCAAGAAGTGCCTCCAGATTTTCAGTGCAAAGATTACTGCTGCCAACTCCAGATCGTGCGTCAGGTAATTCTTCTCGTGAGTCCTCAACTGACGAGAAGCATACGCGACCACGTGGCCATGCTGATGCAAGACGCACCCTAGGCCCTTCCCTGATGCATCACAATAAACTTCGAAGCCTCCGCTTCGATCCGGTACTGCCAACACCGGTGCTGTGGTCAATCTCGCCTTCAAGATACTGAAGGCCTCCTCGCAAGCATCTGACCAAATAAACTCCTCGTCCTTCCTCGTCAGCTTCGTCATCGGCTCTGTAATCTTCGAGAAATCTTTGATGAACCGCCGATAATAGCCTGCTAAACCAAGGAAGCTCCTGATGTCGGACGCTGACTGCGGAGTCGGCCAATCTCTGACTGCTCTAACCTTCTCCGGATCCACAGATATGCCATCACCGGACACCACGTGTCCCAGGAATGCGACTCTGTCCAGCCAGAACTCG
This sequence comes from Scilla litardierei, assembly GCA_030789695.1. Taxonomy (NCBI): domain Eukaryota; kingdom Viridiplantae; phylum Streptophyta; class Magnoliopsida; order Asparagales; family Asparagaceae; genus Scilla; species Scilla litardierei. The sequence continues at coordinate 183,914,637 of CM061141.1, read as the reverse complement.
CACTTGCTATACTTGGCATAAAGCTTATGTCTCCTCAGCGTCTCCAGCACTGTCCTCAGATGACAGCGGTGCTCCTCCTCAGACTTCGAATAAATAAGAATGTCATCAATGAAGATGACAACAAACTTGTCCAGGAAGTCATAGGATATTAAGTTCATCAAATTCATGAACACAGCCGGCGCATTGGTCACGCCAAACGGCATGACCACGAACTCATAATGTCCGTATTTCGTCCGGAAAGCCGTCTTCTGAACATCGTCCTTCTTTACCTTCAACTGGTGGTATCCACTCCTCAAGTCCAACTTCGAGAAGACTCTCAAACCTCCAAGCTGGTCGAAGATATCGTCGATGCGCGGCAGCGGGTACTTATTCTTCACGGTGACAGCATTCAATCCTCGATAGTCCATGCACATCCTGCGGGACCCATCCTTCTTCTTCACGAGTAGAACTGGTGCGCCCCATGGCGACACACTAGGGTGGATGAAACCCTTCTGCAACAACTCATCCAACTGCTTCCGCAGCTCCTCGAGCTCAGCGGGAGCCATACGGTACGGTGCCTTCGATATCGGTTGCGCTCCCGGCATAAGATCAATACCAAACTCTAAGGCTCGGTCGGGTGGCAAACCTGAGATATCCTCTGGGAAGACGTCGTCGAAGTCTCTGACGACTGCTGGTCGCTCGATCTCCATCTCCATCGGCATAGCAGCAACAATCGGCACCATCGGCGTGGCCCGATACTTGATGGGTCCAAGCGACTCATCTCTGCTACGGAACTCAAACTCTGGATGGCCTGGAATCCGGAACACCACCCTCTTGCTGCGACAATCGATCGAGGCGTGGAAATCTCCCAACTAATCGATGCCAAGAACGGCATCAAAATGAGGCAGGTCGTGGACAATGAAATCTGCAAAGAGCTCGTGTCCACTGACCACCAAAGGAATCGATCTACATCCCGAGTTCACTGTCACCACTCCGTTCCCTGTGGTAATGTCCCAACACTTGGGAAGTGTATGGGTGGGAATGGAGTGTCTTGTTACGAATCTCCAGGATAAGATACACATGGATGCACCGGAGTCGAACAAGGCCAAGGCTGGGTTAGAAGACACTAGAATGGTGCCTACGATATTAAAAGGAAACTACGGTCAAACCAAGCTACTCTAACAAACAAGTCAAATAAGCAAGACTAAAAATTTAAAAGCTAAACTATGAAATGAAAGACTAGAATCAAGGAGTTACCTGCAATAACTCCATCCAGCTCCTCAGTCTCCAAAGCCGTCATGGTGTAAGCCGGCCTCTGGGGCTGCGCTGCTCTCTGAAACATCTGCCTCTGTGGCTCCAAGGGTGGTCCACGAACGACAGGTCCTCTCTGAACTGGAGCGGGCGCTCTCATCTGCAGCGGGGCTGGCGCTCCAACTACAGCATGACGGGCTCTCGGACAATCCTTCGCAGCATGCGAAGCATCTCCGCAAACTAGGCACAGTCCCATCTTCTTCCGACAATCCTTCTGAACGTGTCCTGGCTTCCCGCAGTAATGACACGGTCCCTTGCTCTGACTCTGAATGGGTGCTCCAGGCCTCTTAAATGGTACTGTCTGGACTGGCCTCATTGCCGGCCTAGCAGGTGGCCGGTACTGCTCCATAGGACGCTTCCCCTTATCAGCTGGAGGGTCAGGTAGGAGTGAAATAAGCTCATGATTCTTCGCAGCATCCAGCACCTCCCTCATAGTCGTGAAATTCGCCGAAGACATAGAAGCCTGAATCTTCGGACGCAGTCCCTGTCGGAAGCGATCAGCTCGCTTCTCCTCCTTCTTCACCATATGCGGAGCAAAGCGACTCAGCATCTCAAACTCCGCCTCATACTCCTCGACGGTCATGTTCTCCTGCTTCAGATCTATAAACCTGCTCAGCAGCTCCCTCCTAGTAGTCTTGGTGAAATACTTCGTCCTGAACATAGACCTGAAAATCTTCCAATCCACTGGCTTCTCCAGACGCCTCTCCTCAAGGCGCCACCAGTTCCTCGCATTCTCCGTCAGCTGTATCTTCGCTATCTCCACTCGGGTATCGTCTGGAATCTTCGCAGCAACTAACTTCTCCTCTGTGCTCTGGATCCACTCGTCAGCAGCTAGGGGTCCCTCCTTCCCCGAAAATGTCCTCGGCTGGAGCTCGTTGAACTGCTTCACTCCTGGAGCAGCTCGAGGGGCAGGTGGAGGTGGCGGTGGTGCAACTGGAGCAGCCTGGGCAGCACGCTGGGACTGCTGAACCAACTGATGCTGCACCTCCAGCATCTCTCTCATTACGCCCAGAACCTGACGGAAGTCTCCGCTCTGGTCTTCCTGAATCCCATCTCCAGAGTTCCCAGATCGGGTAACACGTCATCCTACCATCCTATTGACAGAAAGACACAGATTAGACTCGTAAATTTCCGGATGATAATAATAAAATGAAATTTAATACTTCAATTATTCCGTACTCGCAGAAGAGGGGACCTGCATGGGCCACCACTAAAACCTGTCACGCCCCGCTTCCCAAAAACACGGAGGCGAAGCGTGACGAAGGCCCGCTTAGGCCGGGGCTAAGAGCCCAGACCCAATAAGCGTCTGTAGTTTTCCATAGCGAAAGTACAGGTCCCTGCAAGTTAGTACGAAATAACAAAAGTACTGAAAAGAAACATTTCATTTTATTCCAAAAATTTATCATCAAAGTACTGAGAGTCTAAAAATGCCGAAAACGGCTACAACAGCTGAAAGGGAAACTAATGGTGCAAGCACCCAACCTAGACGAGAAAGTAAGAGTGCAACGCACCCACTCTAACTGAAATGGATAACTCTGGAACATCAACAGAAGATCTCTAACTCTGATCGTCCTCTGGATCGTACACCGGATCAGCGCCCTCCGGCTCCAAGTCAACTGGCAAGTCCGCCTCGTACTCGTACTCTGGCTCCACACCTGACGTACAGCACCAAAAGAAGGAAACTGTACGTCAGGCAAAGTCTACACAAACTGTCAGACTCTACTGCAAGTGTATCAACTTTTAACAATGATTTACTGGTTGTTTTAGCATGCTGGGGTTATAACTGAGTAACGAAAAGTAGCGTAGCAGGAAAAGTAAACGTAGCAAGCAGTAGACGTAGCGTGTGCTACCGACTACGGGACTATCCTACAGGTGTCAAGACAAGACGGGACGTGACGGACATGGCAAGACAAGACGGTACAGGACAAGTAAGACACGAAAGGGTTCACGCCTTACGGTTCGAGGGAGATCAGACCCTCTTGCCGTGCGCACGCTCAACCCAACCCCAAACCCAGGAACTCAGGACAAGATTTACAGGGATCATTTCCGCTAGGGAAACATCCGAAACGCCCGAAGGCTTTTTGTATAACAGGGATCACTTCCGTGGAGGGAAGCATCCGAAACGCCCGAAGGCTTTTTGTATAACAGGGATCACTTCCACGGAGGGACGCATCCGAAACGCCCGTAGGCATTTTGTATAACAGGGATCACTTCCGCGGAGGGAAGCATCCGAAACGCCCGTAGGCTTTTTGTATAACAGGGATCACTTCCGCGGAGGGAAGCATCCGAAACGCCCGTAGGCTTTTTGTGTAACAGGACACGACATGACAACTGTAGGGAAAGTTATTCTAGGGTGTCCACACGCACGCACACACTAGATAGTCCTATGTTGTCAGCAGTTCATTGTTGTCAGGCTCAGACTTCGTCGTCAAGTCTGAGCCGTCACGGGTCGTCCCGGACGCTATCATTTCACGTCCGATTCTCATCACACACAATCTAACAGTTCTACAAACAAGAACTAAAGCACATTCAAATCGCAAGTGGGTACACTTGCCTGGAATAGCGAGTGCGTCGTCTGTCCGGGGCGTCTCGTCCAATCGTCGCGTCTGCGGTAGTCCGTCTGAAAAGAGATCACGGCGACGGTGTCAAGTCGCGATTTTCGTCAAATCTTATTTAGGTTCATTTCTAAGTTAGGCGTGGCTACCCTAACTGTCACGAGTCAAGTTGTCCGATCAGCCTATCCGACGATTCTATCCTATGTGCACAGTCAAAAGTCCAAACGTCGGTCTACGGTTACGCATCGATTTAAGAGAGCAGAAAATAAATTTACTGAGTTAAGTTACCGGTTTTAGTTAGGTTTTCAGTTTTGCTACTGTGGGGGTTTCGCTACGAGATAGGGGAACCAACCTGTCCGGAGTCTGGGGTAGAGTGGACGTAGAGTCTGAACGGTAGATTATCTGCGTCGTCTACGGCGTCTCGGCTACGGGTAGCGTAGCGAGACTTGTCTGGGCAGTGGACAAAGTGCGTGGGCAGCGAGTAGAGGCGAAACAGTGTCAACGGCGAGATCGGTGCTGAAACAGCGAGCAACGGCAGCGGAAGAGGCGATACGACTTCACCGTAGCCCGATGAAGGCTGTCCGGCCTAGGGGAAAGTCACGGGCACTCGGGGGAAGTGCCGTGGCGCTCAGCGGCTGTCGGGGAAAGCTCGCGGCCGTCGAAAAAAGTCGCAGCGACTGTCGCCGCGATTCACAGCCGTGAGCAAGGCAGCCCGCGGCTATACAGCGACGAGGCGGCGGAAAAGAGTCCCCGGCGGTCGCGTGGGGGTGCCTCCGGAGGCAGCCGTGCGAGAGAGGGTCGTGGCGAGGCTTTGCGACGTCGGACGGCGCCCAGCGGCGTCGCACGGGCTTGCAGCGGCGATGGGGGCTTCAGGCGGCGTCTCCCGGCGGTCCTTCGGTGGCTGCGACGTCGCACGGGTCCGCAGCGGCGGTGGGGGCTTCAGGCGGCGGTCGGGATGCGTCGTCGGTGGTCGGGATGGCGAGTAGGGGAGGGGAAAACGTGAGAGGGGAGGAGAAACGGGGAAGAGGAACTCGGAGAGAGAGAGAGAGAGCGTAGACTAGGTTGCGGCGGCTGAAAAGAACTCCTAGCCTAGGTCTTGATTTCTCCTCACGTGAATGAGATTGGGGTTTTAATAATTTTAATTCTTGATATTTGACTAAGGGGTTTATAGGTTAAGTGTGGGGAGATAGAGGTGAAAGTGTGCAATTTGGGGTAAGACTAGAGGTGATTAGCGAAGTAGTTTAGGGAAGGTTTAAAACGAATTAATATCCAGATATTATCTGATTTGGCAACAATTTGAATTTGAATTGATCGGGAAATCAACGGTCGAGGCTTATCCGCGCGATATTTCTCAAACCGGGCGTCGGAAAAATAATCCGAAAATACCGGGGCGACCGTGGAGACGAGACGCACAGATCTACGGAGCCCGATTGTGCGTAACGCCTACCAAAATTTTACGTAAAATTAGAAGCGGCGTTTGAGCCAATTGACTAAAATGCCCTTATCGTACAAAGTCGCTTTGCAAGAAAACGAGCCGTGAAATGACGTTGCAAGTCAACACGACAAATGTAGTAATCTCAGAGAGAGTCACAACGACATATCACACGATAGGATTCGGAAACAAACAAGGTCTAAAATAAACACGTGCACGGTCAAGCGCACGTGCACAAAGAAATCACGATCGGAAACCGACCGTTACAGTTGTTCTTTGACCGACTAACTGCTTCAGATTTCTATCCGTTGGGATTTGACCTAACTCGTTTTTATGGGACCCTATAAATACGAAGCTTGGTCATTTCTCTCCTAAGAAGAGCTGCTATTAAGAGATTCATTGAGTTTGAAAGAGTTAGAGATTCTCACTCATTTCCAAAGCTCTCTCCCTCACAAGAAATCCATTCTCTCACTTTCTAGATTTAGAATCCATCTTGAGAGAAGTTTATTCTTGGTGAGCCATTCAAGCTCTAGCTTGATTCAAGTCTCCTAATCACTCCTAGGCACCCATTGCTGCTCATTTCAGTGGTGCTAGGTCTTGGTGACTTCCTTCTTCCTCAAATCCCTCCTTGCACCTATTTGGTAAGAAAACTCAAGGTATAGGATTTTGTGGTAAGATTGTTTATTTCATATAAACTGATTTTCATTGCTATTGATTCTCTCGGTTATGAGAGAAGGTTGTGATCCCGGGTTGTGGGATTCACTATTGCCATTGCATGTATGATTTGATCTTGTGAAGGTTTTTCACAAGATATCATATTGGAAATCTTGGGTTAGGGTTTCTAACTTAAGTATCCGGAGGGGATCCGGGTGGTTGGGACGTAGGATCACCGGGAACAAGTCGGGGAGACTTGGGTGGATCCGAACCCAGTAATATCAATTGTTAGCATTGTTAATTTTGTTGTTGTCATCAATTTAAGCTTCCGCTAATTGATTTGGTAGTTGTTTGCACGATAATTAGGAATTATACTCCTCGTTATTTTTAAAGTACTATTCACCCCCCCTCTAGTACTTGTGCAGTAGCTTGTTGGGCATTACAGTATAGTGTTCTTTCCCTTATTTCGCTTGCCTGAGGATTTATTTGCTAATAAGAGAGATAGAGGAGCCTCTGGATGTGTCTCGGTTAAGTTTTTCTGAATTTTCTTTTGGAGATATGAGGCTAGCTGAAAAGTATTAGAGTCATGAGGACATACTTTTTCTGAATCTTGGCTGTCTCTTCTGAGAGGTGATCACTGCTTGGGTTGTTCTAGTAAGGGGGAGAATGTGGTTTGGATTATTGTGACTCAAAGGGGGAGAATGTGTGCTTGGTTGGTGCTTGCTTTGGGTTGTGCCACATAATGCCAAAGGGGGAGATTGTTAGGGTTGAATTTCTGCTGATATTTATTGGCATTAGTGGCACTATAGCTGGAAAGCTCAGTTTGCGGAATCAGAATTGTTTTTGGGCAGTTTGAGCATTAATGTTGAACATAATGTCGTTCAACATAACGTTCAACATTCGGGATCTGGAATTCTGCTTCGTATGCAGAAACACTGCTTTGGTCTGCAGATCTGTCTTGCGGATTCAGATTTGATTTGCTGCCTAGAATATCATGGATTCCTGAATATGATTGTGGAATATCTGCATGCGAGATATTTGGAAAGCCCTTCCTAAATCAGTTGCTAAATTGAAGGGATGTTGGGTTGAAATAGAAAGTGAATATCTCGCAGATTTGTTGGTTGGAAAGATTGATTGCTGCAGATCTTTTTATAGTATCTTCAACCTATTCTGGTATAGGTAGCTGTGATTGAGGAATCGCTGGAGATATATTTGGAAGCTATTATTCTCTTGTTATTATTGTTGATTCGATTAGAGAGAATCTCGCTCACTTATTGTTGTTGCTATTTTTAGAAGATTTGGCTGAATCATTTCATATCTTGGTTCAGTTAATTGTGGGTGAGCTGGAGATATATTTGGAAGCTATTTATCTCTCGGATTTTGTTATTGAATTTGTTAGAGAGATTTTCGCCCGCAAATATTTGTTGGAAGATCTTGTTGAAGATATTGCGGAACCACTTGCTCGAAATGATTCCTTAATTTGTGGGCTGTCGATTCTGCACGTGATTTGATCGAGCAACCTTCCATATCTACTCCGTGATTGAGGGGGAGCGGTGTATTGAAGGGGCGTGCGGTTTTTATGGCGAGGGAAAGGCTTTTACGAATGTTTTGAAGAACTCCGGGAGGAGGCCGACGGGTACGGATGTAGGGATCAAGGGAGTTGATCTAGTGGGTTGTGCAAGGGGATCTTGCGGGCAAGGGGAGCTTGCCGAGAATACTCCATGGGTTGGTAGAGACCACCCATCACGGTTTGTCTTGAGGGGGAGGTTGTTCCTCCTAATAGAATCGCGATAATTAGTGATTGTACTCATTGATTATTTTAGTGGAGTATTCTGATTTTCTGGGCGTGGCCCCGTAGATGTAGGTGTGCGCACCGAACTGCGTTACCAAGTTTTGGTTGTCGTTGCTTGATTCTTTTGTTTAATCTTTGTGTTTATTTGATTATTCCTACGTACTGAAAACACATATTCTTTACGTATATAAGTACTTAGTGATTATTTTATACCGTATGTATATATTCGGTGGGTTATCTTAAACATCATTATGTTTTGTATACTCTGTAGTTGCTATAGGTTAGTTAGTAAGTACAAGTTAGTTATACATGTTATTTAGATAAGAGTAAACGTTAAAACTATAAATACAGTATTTTAATTTATTGAAACAGTAAATTAATATATGTAATTAAATTCGGTTAGCCTAATATGGAAAATATATTTACGCAGACAGTTTCACGCCTCTCTAACTACCGCGCGGGCACCAAAATCACGTCGCTTCAGATCAACCATGCCCTCGTTACGTTCGATTGGATACCCAAAATCGAATAGATCAGGCAAGTGTACTTTTTCCATGTTTTACAATCGTCACAGACTGAAATACTCTGATTTGCAAGTTGTGAATTTATCCATGTTTTAAATATCGATTCAATTCAAACTGCAATTTGTTTACTTTTTGTGCACTGCAAGATATGGACATGTGTGCGTGCGTGCGGACACGTTTATAGTAATTGATGAATGCTTGTAATGTGGCAGAAGGCAAATTATTGAACGTGTGGCCTGTTTGGCAAATCATAGAACTTGCGGCCTGTTTGGCAAATCATAGAACTTGCGGCCTGTTTGGCAAATCATAGAACTTGCGGCCTGTTTGGAAAATCATAGAACTTGCGGCCTGTTTGGGAAATCATAGAACTTGCGGCCTGTTTGGAAAATCATTGAACTTGCGGCTTGTTTGGCAAATCATAGAATAATTGGCCTGTTTGGCTACTTTGGCTTGTGCCAGCACTATAACTCCTGATGGCTCGGTTGGCCGTATCTGGCTCGTGGTCCAGACAATAGAGTACACTTGGGGCGAGGTTGGGTTCCCAGGCACTAGCCAGTAGTAAACGGGTCGCCTTTGGGGGCACTTGAAGGTGGATTCACTTACTAGCCGTCTAACGACGAGGCCTTAGTCACGAACTTGCACATGCTAACGAATTGATTGGAATGGATATATGGACGTGTTAACAAATAAACTGCTGTTATTTCCCTTTTTATAACAATGCCAAGTTGTCATTTTTAATAGTGTTGTCATGCCATTTACTCTGCACACTACACTTGGTATGTACACTACTCTGTACACCACACTTTGCTATGTCCACTTTACACACTACACCTTGCTATGTTGTTACTTTACACACTACATTTGCCATGCCATTTACTCTGCACACTACACTTGTAATGTACACTACTCTGTACACTACTAATTGCTGTACACACTATGCTGCCATGCTTTAATTCTTGAAATCATATTATCTCATGTGTATGATCTTGAAAACCTTGCCGATGGTCCTTTTCTGCTAACATTTTAAATCTTGCCGAGCGACCCTCGCTGATGTATATTTCTTGTCTTGTGAAATATACGTCAGGTATTAGGCAGATTTGCAGAGGAGCAAGGGTAGAGACTGAGCAGGTTGACCAAGGTGCCTAGATGTTGAGATCCGTTGTGGGAGAACAACGAGCCTTTGCAACGCCGCTAAAATTTAATATTTGTTGTAATCTTATTTAGGTGTAATTCTGGTTGTATCTCTGTCTCTAATGGCCATGTTAGGCCTTATTTGTGTACTTGTAAATCTCGAAATCGTTGTAATAATAATGAAATTCCCTTTCGTTCCGAGTTTGTATGCAAGAACCTACTTACGGTTTACTTACAGACGCTTATTGGATTGGAGTTTCATCGCTCCAGCCCAAGCGGACCCGCTCACGTCCTCGCTCCAAGTATAATGGAAAGCGGGGCGTGACAGATACATGATGGGTTAGGCCTAGAAAAAATAATGGTCTGGGCCTATATACTTCATTCAATGTAAAAGAAAGATTTACAGTTTGATGGGTTCTTTGATGTATCCAAGTGATGTATCAAGTTGGATGTAATTTGATCAAGTTACATCAAACACTGTTAACATAATATACATCCAAGTGATGTTTCCAGGCAACTTAAAACAAAACTTGATTCTGCAAATGTGGATTTTTTATGTTCTCTTTTCAGAATTAATGCATGTTAACTCAAAAGATTAACTGTTAACTCATAAGAGCCACATTTGTTTAAGCTAACAGAAATCAACCTTGCAGAAATTACCTTTTAACTCAAAAGATTAATTATTAACTTAAAAAATCCAGGCAACTTAAAATAAAAAAATCCACTTTTGAGTTAACAGTCCTCCTTTTTGGCCTGGAAACATCACTTGGATACAACTTAAAACATCAAGTTTGTTCAATTGGAAGATATCATGTTAACTTGATATTAGTTAAACTCAAAAAATACATGCAACTTAAAACAAAAAATCCACTTTTGAGTTAATAGTTCTCTTTTTTGCCTGGAAACATCACTTGGATACAACTTAAAACATCAAGTTTGTTCACTTGGATGATAGCATGTTAACATGATATTAGTTAACACAAAAAAACAATCAACATAAAATATATGCAGCACAAAAATATATTGGAACCCAAATAAAAAAACAGTGAGGATTAAACCCAAATCAAAGAAACCGAGAGCTATCTGAAAAATTTGTGTTGCAGAGGATTAAACCCAAATGAGAAAAACTTAAAAAAAACATATAGGTTAGGTTTAAATCTTGCCGTTGAGGGAACCTGAAAAACTGGAAAAAACTGAAATGAGATACAATAAACACCAAAATAAACAGACAAATAAGAAATGTAAAAGAGACAACAAAACATGGCTTTTGATGTTCAGGGCTGAAAAAGTAGAGAGGTTTTCATTTGAATTACTTGAGAGGAAGCTAAGAATCAAGATCCCAATTTGAAAACCACCGATCTTAACATACATGCACTTCAAGCCTAACATTTATAGAACAGAATTTTGCATTTTATAAGTATCAAAATATATATAACATGGCCAAAATCTATGACATTTATAGAACAGAATTTATACATGTATATATATAAATTTATACAACAGAATTTGTCAAGCTTGCATATATCCTTCTATCAGGCAAAAAAATTTAAATGGATTACATGCGACTCATTTACAAAGGCTCAATAGCAATCCAAAGTATATAGAAGCAACGAACAAAGAAGAAACATCAGTGAGACAAAGATATTAATAAATTAAAGATCTAAAAATATAATTTATATTCATTTATTTACCTTCGGTTGTGCGAAGGAGAATAATTGCTAAAATTTGTGTTTATCATATCTATTGTAAACTTCAACTCTTTAACTTCTGGAACTGTCTTCATTTGAGCAATAAATCTGAAACAGAGAAACTGAAAAGGGGTTAGGAAGCATTCAAAAAGAGCTCAAACGTGAGATCATTTAGATAGAAACATTACCTGCGATAGTTCCATCCATGAAAATTCCGAGGATCAGCCTTTAGCAGTTGATCCAAGAGGCAGAATTCATGATTAAAATCAAACTCCGAGATCCCACGATTCAACACCCACTTCCGATGGTACCATGCACCATAAGATTTATGATTCCTTCTCAATTCAACCTATACCTTGATTTAGAATTAGATCAAATTAGAAGCAGAACGAACCACCAATCATATACATGCCCATAGGACTGCTTTAAAAGTGAACAAAAATGGGTGGCAAACTTTATAACACCGGTATATGCATAATATATTTAATTATACATGAAATTTTCATCAAATTAAACATTCAAGATGTATAAGGCTCTTCATTTTCTGTAACCATTACCTTGAAAATTTTCACAAATATGCAACTTGAGCACAGTTTAAATTTAATAAAATAGGCACCCAAAAAGGCTTCACTAATCTAGAAAGTGTCCTATATGATTTCCACCTCAATACATTTTTTAAAGAATTTGGAGACCTTTTTAGTTTAAAGAAGCAAACATGCACACAAATTCCTTCGCCTATTTGACTCTTTACATAAACAAACAACATCATACTTAAGAAAAGGGTAACTTCAAACTAACGTCACAAATGCACACACAAATTATAAAAAGTGGGTCCTCAAATTTTCAGCCAAATTTGATTTTAAAAACATTCAAAACTTACATTTCGAGTTCTTCGTCGACCAAAGAGTTGAAAATTTTCTTCGTCGACCAAAGAAACTAAAATAAAGTAGCAAAACTGAAATTTTTTTCTCAAATTACAGAAGCATCAAAGAGTGTACATGAACAATCATGTCAGAATCAAGTGAATGTGCAAAATATGAGAAATGTTTGACCTGCAACATAATAGAAATGGTTAAACTTCATATTCCTTTGGAATCATGGATGATCAACCCAATGAATATACATTTGAAGAATTGGATGTGGATCCAGACCGGTCATAATGTATTATATGCAGTTATCCTCAACACCCACAGGGTTATGGCGTGTGTAATTGTTTACGGGTGAATTTTCCCCGCAAATCGATTGTATGGAGAGTGCGGGGTCCACGCGGTCAAAGGGGACCTGTGGGACCCCCATGTTGTCGTGGTTGTCACGTGAGACGGAGATGACCCGTGGGGTCGTTGAGCGGGAAGGCGCGGTTCCATTCTTCGACAGGCCGAGGGGTAGCCTCGGCGGGATGACAAATTTCAGGATCGGTTGAAGGCGGGGTTGCCCAGTGAGGGACGCACGGATCCTCGCGTCGGCTTGCCGTGCGGTGGCCTCGACAGAGAGACAATCTTCTTGTGGTGGAGACGAGCGGACTCGGTGACGGGACGCTCGGCTCAGGCTAGGGAGACGCAGAGGGGTAGCCTCGGCGTCGCCGGATCTCCTGGAACTGAATAGATGAGGGAGCTCGTCAGGGGGGTCGAACCTTGGTTCCAACTGATTCCCCTCTGATGCCAAAGTCAGATCTGGTCTGAGGGATGCTCGGTGGGATCGGGCTTGGTTCACAGAGAGACCAAGCACCGATCCTCGAGCTGAGCAATGGAGGAGAAATATGTAAATGCAGAAGAAGGTATAAGAGGGAGTCTGAGATACCTCCGTTGTAGATCGTGAAGATCCGGCCTCTTTGGATGACGCCACCCCCTCTCCTCATTCAGGCCCATCCTCCTCATAATGTGCCATGATGTGATATCATGGCCGCCATTCATGGGGACGTGCAAATGGGGAAGTGGTGACCCCCCTAATTGCGCCCACTTAATGATGTGATGAATGCCATGAGTGATTGGCATAATTGGCGGGTCGTAATGGTTTGTTTCCATAATTGGCTGACCATGATGGCGGTAGTAATAACCATGAAGTCGGGCCATGATTGCTGGAGAGTGATGGCCATGGGCGGTTGCCATATTTAGCAAGCCATGATGGGTAGAGAGTGATGGCCATTAAATCGGGCCATTTTTTCCTACACTATTGAAGTGGGTAGTCTGTTGGCCTTCGTCTTGTGTGGAGAAGTACGACCCGTCCGTGAGATCCTTGGACCGGAGCCCAAGGCCATAGTAGGCCGGTTGACTGGTCGTAGTTGACTTGGCGCTTCCGGGCCCGGTCAAAATAGTCCTATCAATTGCCCCATCTTCTGAGCTCTACCATCGTTGAGGTGGAGGTCGGGAGATGTAGTATAATGGGGGAGAAGTTGCTCTTTCTGTAAAATTTGGTCCGTCTTGCGGAGTTGGCTAGTGATGATAGGTCGTCGGTCTGAGATTCGTTCGGTTGCGAGGGGAGTCGCCCCTCGACTTACGACCGACGAAAGAGTTTGGTCGGCCAGCTGGGAGAGCTGCCCCCAGTTTTACGACCGATCTCGTTCGTTCGGTGGCAGGGAGGTTGCCCCTCGTCTTACGGTCGAGGAAGGAGTGGGTCGACCTGCTGGGGGAGTTGCCCCCAGCCTTACGATCGGTCTCGTTCGTTCGATGGTGAGGGTAGTTGCCTCTCGACTTACGACCGACGAAGGAGTGGGTTGACCAGCTGGGGGAGTTGCCCCAGCCTTATGGTCGATGGGTCGATTGGCCGGTTGAGGGAGCTACCACTCAGTCTTATGTTCAATCGAGTGATCAGCCATCATGGGGAGTTGGCCCCAGCCTTACAGTTGATCTGGTCAGTCTGCAGGGGGAGTTGCACCAAGCCTTATGATCGACGGGTCAATTGGTCTACTGGGGGGGCGACCCCAGTCTTACGTTCAATCGAGTGATCATCCAGCTGGGGGAGTTACCCCCAGCCTTATGGTTGATCTTGTCAGTCTGCTAGGGGATTTGCCCCCAGCCTTATGATCGACTGGTCGATTGGCCTGCTGGGGGAGCCAGTCCCAGTCTTAGGGTCAATCGTGTGATTGGCCCGCTGGGGGAGTTGCCCCCAGCCTTACGACCGATCCGTTCGGTTGCGAGGGGAGTTGCCCCTCGACTTACGGCCGACGTAGGAGTGATCAGCCTGCTGGGGGGTTGCCCCCAACCCTTCGATCGATCTGTTCGTTCGGTTGCGAGGGGAGTTGCCCCCCGACTTATGACCGACGAAAGGGGTGAAGACTTTCGAAGATTCCATGGTGGTGCTCTGCAACTACTTCGTCCAGCTCGGGTGGATGTAGGAGTTGTTTGGCAAGCGGGGACCCAACAGCATGGTCGGAGGAGCGGTCTGGATGCTCGAACTCAGACGGTGGTGCTTCAGCCAGATCGGCTCGACCACGGTCGGAGGAGCGGTCTGGATGCACGAACTCAGACAGTGGTGCTTCGGCCAGATCGGCTCGGCCACGGTCGGAGGAGCGGTCTGGATGCTCGAACTCGGACGGTGGTGCTTTGGCCAGATCAGCTCGGCCACGGTCGGAGGAACGGTCTGGATGCTCGAACTCGGACGGTGGTGCTTCGGCCAGATCGGCTCGGCCACGGTCGGAGGAGCGGTCTGGATGCTCGAACTCGGACGGTGGTGCTTCGGCCAGATCGGCTCGGCCACGGTCGGAGGAGCGTCTGGATGCTCAAACTCGGACGGTGGTACTTCGGCCAGATTGGCTTGGCCACGGTCGGAGGAGCTACTTAGATGCTCACACTCAGACGACTGTGCTTCGGCCTGGCTAGCGAAGAGAGCTAGGCATGTCTGGCAAGTTGTCTTTGAGCTGGTCAGAGATCCAGCATCGACGATGTGGTCACCGACATGGACCTCGAACTGCCGTTGAGACAAATGGCAAACCTGAACAGTGACAAGGGTCCTTGACAGGCCTCGGTCGGCTGCTCTGCTCGCTCCCTGGAAGCCGAGTCAACGGAGGTTTTGCGTCGCCACCTCGGTTTCTGCACCGTTGCCGTTGTGTGAGCCTGGAAGGCGGAGATAGTCCGGGCCTCGCCATGCACGTCATCTTTGCCCCTCCATGGCTCGGATTTTCCCAAGAAAGCAGGAAAACCGAGTCGTTGGAAGTTTCATTGTACTGGCGCTAGTCAGTCAGATGGGTTGGCCCAATATGGTCGGCCTCATATGGTCAGCCTCTTCCTGGATGGGTTAGGCTCGACCAACTTTGTAAGCTCGGTGAGATGGCTCGGAGGCTCGGCAAAGACGATCAGCACGGAGGATCGACAAGGCGGGCTGCTCGGATCGGCTGCTCGTCAAGCTTGGACCCGATGCTCGCCATGCATGGCGGAGACCTTGGAGAGGAGGGCGAGGTGACCCGTTTCGGTGTGGTCCAGGGTGGTAAGCTTATCGCCGTCGAAGGGATCTGAGCTGAGTTAAGGTGAAGGGACGATACCAGGGTCATTTGAGGGACCGTTTGAAACAGGAGATGAGATCGAACGGTCCTACGCCACGATCTCGGGTCCCATCATTGATACTGACGGACTATGCGGTCCGTCCTCCGGTAACGGTTGGAACGACATCAGTCAAAGAGGAATGGGATTGCCATCGTGGAAAAGCTCGTCGGTGATGAGCATCGCAAACTCGGGGATGTGGATCCACCCAAGCTTCTTGTAGTGGTCATGTAGATCCTGAGGGGTAATGCCGACCCCGGGGTGAGCCCGAGCTTCAAGACTCGGAGTAGCTACCGTCGAGCATTTGCTGGTCACCAGAGAAGCTTGACAGGCAGACCTGGTTCCTGGCCACCCCGATCTCATCTTCTTGGCCGTCGGTGCTGTGGATCATCCACCTAGACAACCAGTTACAATTGAAATGATAGAAATAGAGAGGCTGTTGTACTAGAAATCAGCTGGAAAACTAGTATAAAATATGGAGGTTTGAGAGACTTATCTGTAAAATCAAAACAATGAACTCAATTCTGATTTCAGTGATTTTTGTTCGGATGTTTGGACGTGTTTGGGCGAGGGCTACCCGACATGGTTGATCACCTCCGTGGTAAGGAGCCTAGATGAAGGGCACATGTCCGAAGATGAGGGCTCAGCGGGGGGTCCTGGATGCTCGACACGGAGGCTCGGATGCTCGGCATGGGTAAACCCAGTATCTGGAGCATAAAATTCACTCCGCCCCCCATCGTCTCCCTCGTCGGAAGTGCGGCTGAGGTCTGCCAAGCAAAATCAGGGTCGCCAGACTATCAACATCCGGGCCTCAGCTTTTGCGCAATCGCCGTTGGGTGAGATCGGTTTGAGGGGTTGAGGTAATGCTCTGATTTTTGGAAGCTCAGCTAGAGCTCGCGATGGCCGGAGCTTGTCGGATCGTAGTTCGTGCTTCTACGAGCCTCGTCAGTTGTTTCAAAGTGTTTTCTCACTACAAAGCGTTGACCGCGGTTAACCCGGTCAACGTGGTCAAGGGGCCCGCTTCGGTCCCTCGGGGGCTTCGAGTCGGTGCGGATGGGGCGAGGGGAAGCCTCGGCCCTGGTTGAGACGTTCGGCCTCGGACGGTCGCGCACGGACTCGGAGGTAGGACGATGAGGGGTAGCCTCAGTCGTCCAGCTAGATGCGTGGTCGGCGAAGGGCAAGGGGAAGCCTCGGCCCTGGGCGAGACGCTCGGCCTCGGTGGGATGTGCTCGGCCTCGGCGGTCGGACGATGAGGGGAAGCCTCACTCGTCCAGTGGGGTGCGCGGTCGGCGAGGGGCGAGGGGGAGCCTCGGCCCGTTGATCAGATGTCCTCCTGCGTAGACGAGAACGCTCGTCAGGGGGCCGGACCTTGGTTCCGGCCAAATCCCCTCCGATGCCTAAGTCAGACAGAGATCTGAAAGAGGAGGCCCGGCGGAGACGGTTTGACTCGTGAGGAGATCGGAACGGCGTCTCACGGCACGAGCGAGGGAGGAAGGAGATGGAAAGGAGGAACAAGGTCGTTGATGGAGTACCTTAGGCTTTAGATACCTGAGATGCGGTCCCTTTCTTCGTTGTCTCCCTAGCCCTTTTGTAGATCTCCCTGCGTGATTGCCTCTGGCCCACGTCCCACGCCCGCCCTCGATCGTGCCCCCTCAATCTGACCTTCCGCCGCCTCCTCCTGCGCCATGCCAGCACCTCCCCATTATCGCCATTTAGTGGTCGTGCGATCGGGGGAGCGGTTATCGCAGGAGTGGGCGAGTGACCAGCGGGTTATCGGGGCCGGGTCGGATCGACATCCGAGGGGGCCCCTTATTGGGACTTGTAGAGTAGGCTTGAAGGCGCAGATGGGCTCTCGGTCTGTAGCTGGGCTCCTGGGCTCGTGTCTTTTGGGTCTCGGTCAAATAGGCGTAACAATTGCCCCCATCGGTCGGGTCGGTCGGCCTTGGCCGGTTCGGCTCGGCCGATGTGATTTCTGCCGAATTTGACAGGCTCGCCAGTCGATGCCGACTCATTTATTAGTCGTCATCATGAGTTGGCATGTTCGATGTTTTTAAGGCGCGGGCACCGAAGCGCCGTCGGTCCTCTGATGTTGCCACGTATAGCGGCAAGCTTATCCTCACCGTTCGCGGGATCGTCTTAAGTTGAGAAACCGAGGGGTTCGTGAGCCGCCATCTCGCCGTCTTCTTTTTTGCGCTGATCCCTATTCTTCCTCTGCTCTGCATCATGTCATCTTCCTCTGCTACGGGTTCGGGTCGTCCGGAGCGTGACGCCGCTCTGGCGGGTAGCCTTCCTTCGGCGATCCGTCGGCACGGGGGCGATCTTTCTGGGGTGCCCACAGAGGTCTTGGCATGGCCTTTGTCGATCTGTGCCACCGCCATCGGAAGTCTGCGCTCCGCCTAGCTGCTTCCGCCCTATTCGGCTCGTGCCCCCGGGGCTGACGAGCGGGTCTGCCTTCCTGGCTCCAACGAGGTCAGAGTATACGAGAAGTGTTTCCGCTTCGGGCTTCGTTTCCCGCTCCATCCTTTTGTCGTCGAATTCCTTCAGGCCCACAACGTGTGCCTGTGTCAATTCTGTCCCAACGCCGTCGGGCTCCTCGTCTGGTTCATTGTTGTCTGCATGCTGAGGGGAGTGGCGCCCTCCCTTCGTCTCTTTGCCCAGTTCTACCGGCTGAGCCACCACCAATCAGGGGCGTGGATTTACATCATCTCCCGCCCGAAGATGACCCTGGTGCTGGGGTTGCCGAGCTCCCTGAAACGCTGGAAGGGGGAATATGTGTTTGTCGCGTTCCCGTCGAGTGTACCCTTCCCGGTTCGGTGGGAAGCGGCCGGAGCAGTCATCCTCGATCTGGGTGAGCCGACGGTCGCCGAGCGGCAGATGGCGAAGGACATGCTGGCGATTCCTGCGAGGGAGCGCTCGATTGACGTCCTTCTTAGTGACCATAACTTGCGTAAGACGGTGTGGCCCCTGGGTAAGTTCTTCCGGGTATTCGCCATTCGAGGTTGCCTGGGCTCTGCTTGGTCTCTCATTTCTCCTTTGCGTGCAGGTGGATTTCCCCCTGGTCCTTCTCCCGCCAGTACTCACGTGCAGGTCCCCGATCCGGATCTGCGCCGAAGGGATCATGTGCTGGAGGTCCGGAAGAAGCAGCGGGTCGTGCCCGTGACAGGAGGCTCCAAAAGGAAGAAGGCGCCGTCCCCCTCTCTCCCCTTGCTGGGGCCTTCTAAGAGGATCCGTGAGGGGATTGAGGGGGTTGATGCCCCACGGGTTGCTGATCAACCTCAACCTGCCCCTGTTGAGGTCGCATGGCCGTGGGTCGGCCCTTCACCTCTCCCGGACGGCTCTCTCCCTGATGCCTACGACCGGTATCTTGGTGCGTTCCGCTCTACTCCTGGCGAGTTCCCTTCGTCGGGTGAGGGTCTTCTTCATCCACGCTTCCCTGTGGGGGAGAAGGAGTCGGTGTTTTCGAGTCGTGGAGCCGCCGCTCGAGTGGCCGAGAACAGTTGTCTCCCTCCCGATCAGGTGGTGTTGGACGGGGTCAGGGGTGACTGTTTGGCCACCTTCGTGATTCAGGCTGGCCAACAGGTAGAGTGTCTCTGCCCGTCCTCTCTTCCTCCAGCCGCTTTCGCTGTCTTACCTTCGTTGCCTTGGTGCAGTTGTCCTCGGTCGGTCTCTCAATGAGGCATCAATTCGTGGCGCTTCCCAAAGATAAATCCAATGCCGGGCGAGGCCCTGAGACCCCCGACGAGGAGGGAGAGGCATGTCAGCTAGAGGAGGCGCGGGTCCAATCCTTGCAGTCCCGCATAACTGAGTTGTCCTCAGCTCTGGAGGATGCGGACCGGGAGAGGGCCTTGGCTCTGACTGCAAAGTCGGAGGCCGAGGCGCGGGTCACCGAGGTCTTGAGTGGCGTCGACGCGTCTGGGGGAGTCGAGCAGACCCCCGTCCCCGCTGTTGCCTCCGAAGCCTTGGAGCTCTCCGATCGTCTTGAAGCGGCGGAGGAGCAGGCTAGGGTCCTCCTTGCTCAACTTGACGAGAGGTCCCGGGAGATCGAGAAGGAGAGGGCGGAGCACCAACGCCAGATCGAGACCTTAGAGGCCCGGGTGCGTGGGCTCGAGGAGGTGGATCCGGCCCGGATCGCTGAGGATGCCGTGGCGGAGTATGCCACCTCCTTCGTGGAGATCGCCTTGTCGAATGCGTTCGAGAAGGGCTTCGCCCGGTGTCAGTCCGAGATCCAACTGAAGTTCCCGCTCTCGGGGGTCAACTTCGAGGCTCTCCGGATGTACCCTGACGCCGAACAGAGTGTGGGGAAAGACCCTAGTGGACCGCCAGCCTGTGGCTCCACCGGTGCCCCCGGAGAAGGATGAGGGAGGGGAATGCCCCTCGGCCTCTTCCTGTATATCTTTTGGCTTTATCTGGCAAGGAATGAATTCAAAATAAATTTATTTCATAGGAAATGATACATTTACTGAAAGTACTTGCGTAAATGTTCCGTATTCCAAGGGTGAGTGAGAATCCTCCCCTCCATATCAGCTAGTCGGTAGGCTGCGGGTCCGAGGACCTCGACGACTTTGTAGGGTCCCTCCCACCTAGCCGCGAGCTTCCCTTTGCGAGCGGTATCAGTGTTGAAGCCCGCCTTTTGGAGGACCAGGTCCCCGAGGTGGAAGCTTCTTCCCCGTACCCGAGCGTTGTAGTATCGGGCCACCTTCTGCTTCTGGCGGATGATGGTGGCCAATGCCTGCTCCCGTCGCTCGTCGAGGAGCTCCAGACTGAGCTCCAGACCCTGCGAGTTCCTATCTTCATCAAAGTATTTGAGGCGGAGAGATTCTTCGCCCAACTCGACCGGTACCACCGCCTCGGCCCCATAGGTGAGCATGAACGGGGTCTCGCCAGTGGCCTCCTTGTGGGTCGTCCGGTATGACCAGAGTATCCCGGGGAGCTTTTCTGGCCAGCTCCCTTCGGCGTCTTTTACTTTCTTCCGGAGGGGCTCTATGATGCACTTGTTGGCCGTCTCCGCCATTCCGTTGGTCTGGGGGTGCGCTACAGAGGCGAAGAGAAGCTTGATTCCCCATTCCTCGCAAAAATCTTTAAACCCTGCAGAGTCGAACTGCTTCCCGTTGTCCGTGACGATGGCCCGGGGCACTCCGAATCTGGAGATGATGGAATTCCACACGAAGCTTTTTGCTTTCTTCCAAGTGATGGTGGCCAGCGGCTCGGCCTCGACCCACTTGGTGAAGTAGTCTACCGCCACAATCAGGTGCTTCCGCTGCCCTCGTCCCGGTTTAAACGGTCCGAGGATGTCGAGCCCCCATTTCGCAAAGGGGATGGAGCTCACGATAGGAATGAGCTCTGACGGGGGTGTCGAGATGTGGTGGGCGTACCTCTGGCATTCTTGGCATTTTTGGACGTAGCTTGCTGCATCTTGGGTCAGGGTTGGCCAGTAGTATCCCTGCCTCAAGATCTTCTGGGCGACTACCTTGCCCCCGTGGTGTTTTCCGCAGATCCCGTCGTGAACCTCCTGTAGGACGTAGTCAGCTTCCTGTGGTCCGATGCACTTCAGGTATGGGAGGACGTCCGTCTTGGTCCAGCGTCTCCGGTAGAGCGCCCCATCATGGATCACGTATCAGAGCGCCTTTCTCTCCAGGGTTCGGCGTTCGTCCCCATCGGTCGGTACCTCTCTATGAGTGAGGTACCGGATGATCGGGTCCATCCAAGTGGGTTCTTGGTCGATCGCCATCACCTCGTGCTCCTCCGTGCTGGGGGACTGCAGGTTCTCCACGTAGATGGTGCGGCCCAGTTCCTTTGGCGAGGACGAGGCCAGCTTCGACAACGCATCTGCCCGCGCATTTTCTGATCGCGGGAGGTGCAAGACTTCCACGTCCTTGAACTTGGACATCGCCGCCCTGGCGACAGGGAGGTATCTCTGCATCACCTCCTCCCGTGCCTCGTAACTCCCCAAGAGCTGGTTGACAATGAGCTTCGAATCGCTGAGGAGGCGGACGGACTCGGCCCCGAGCTCCAGGGCCAGCCTCAGGCCGTTGATCACTGCTTCGTATTCTGTCACGTTGTTCGTGGCTGGGAACTCGAACCGCAACGCGTATTCCACAATGTTCCCTTCTGGAGATCGGATTGCAATCCCGGCCCCGCCCCCTGACTGTGTGGCCGACCCGTCCACATGAACTATCCATGCTCTTGGATCCCCTGACTGAAAGTGGTCAGCCGAAAGAAAGGACAGGGGTTGAGCAATTACCGTCGCCAGGCCTTCTTCCTCCGGGGGGCCATTTCCTTCCGTTGTGCACTCGGCGATGAAGTCGGCCAGGGCCTGCCCTTTGATGGCCGTACGCGGTTTGAATCGGAGGTCGAACTCGCTCAGTTCCACTCCCCAGTTTAGCATCCTTCCCATTCGATCGAATCTCTTGAGGTTCTGCTCCAGTTGCGAGTCGGTCAGGATCAGTATGGTGTGGGCCTGGAAATAGGGTCGGAGCCTTCGCGCTGAGAGGACGAGGGCGTACGCCAGTTTCTCCATGGGCAAGTATCGCATCTCTGCCCCCTTCAGGACCCGGCTCGTGTAATATACCGGCCATTGCATCCCACCGTCCTCCCGGATCAGCACCGAACTCACAGCTTCCTCCGCGCACGCCAGGTAAAGGCTTAGCGGCTCCCCTTCCCGTGGTTTGGACAGGAGAGGTGGGCTGCGGAGATACTCTTTGAGGTCTCCGAATGCCCTGGAGCAGCCTTCGTCCCAAAGTATCGTCTTCCTATTGTCTGGAGGTTCCGCGATCGCTTTCCTTAGGACCTTGAAGAAGGGGAGCGATCTTTCCGTTGATTTTGAAAGGAATCGCCCCAAGGCTGCGATGCGCCCGTTCAGCCTCTGTAGCTCTTTGATCGTCGTCGGCTCGCGCATGTTGATCAGGGCCTCGATCTTGTCAGGATTAGCTTCAATGCCACGGTTAGTTATCATAAATCCCAAGAATTTTCCAGATCTTACCCCGAACGTGCACTTCGCGGGGTTGAGCCGAATGTGGTGCCGCCGCAACCGCTCGAAGGTCTCCCGCAAGTCGGCGATGTGGTCTTCCGGTCTCCTTGACTTGACAAGCATGTCGTCGACGTAGACTTCCAGGTTCCTCCCGATCTGGGAGCTGAAAACCTTGTTGACCATTCTCTGGTAGGTGGCCCCCGCGTTCTTCAAACCAAAGGGCATCTTCTTGTAGCAGTAAGTTCCCCGGTCCGTCGTGAAGGCTGTCATCTCTTCGTCCCGGGGGTCCATCTGGACTTGATTGTATCCGGAGTAAGCGTCCATGAAGCTTAGCATCTGGTATCCTGAGGCGTTGTCCACCAGGTGGTCGATGCGCGGCAAGGGGTAGCTGTCCTTGGGGCAAGCCTTGTTGAGGTCACTGAAGTCCACGCACATTCGCCACTTCCCGTTGGGTTTCTTGACCATCACCACGTTCGACAGCCACTCCGGGTACCAGACCTCTCGTATGAAGCCGGCTTCAAGGAGACGCTCCACTTCCTCGGAGGCGGCCTTCATCTTCTCGCCGCCCAGGTTGCGCTTCTTCTGCCTAACCGGCTTGAAGTTGTGGTCGGCGTTGATCTGGTGGACGATCACCTGGGGGTCTACGCCGGGCATGTCTTCCGGTGACCAAGCAAAGATGTCCAGGTTCGCCTCCAGGCATTCGATCAGCTGATCCCTCAGGTCTTGGCCCAGCCCTCTCCCGATCGAGACGAACCGGCCCTCGATGTCTGTGACCGGGATTTGCTCCTGCTCCTCCGCAGGGGCGGGCCTAGGCCCACTCCTCAAGTCGAGCGCGGCCATCCGGTCGGCTAGACGATCCTCGGGACCTTCCTCCGCCAGTTGATAGCAGGTACTCGATCTTCCCGCGTCGCCTTCGACTTGCCCCATCCCCCCCGGCGTTCGGAACTTGATAGTCTGATGGAGGGTCGAGACTACCGCGCCGACGGCGTTGAGTAGGGGTCGGCCGATGATCCCATTGTATTCCGACCGGATCCCCAGTACGATGAATTCCACCGCCAGGGTCACTGAGTCCGGGGCGTCTCCGAGCGTTACCGGGAGATGGATTGTGCCGATGATGGGGGTGGAGTGACCCGTGAATCCAACCACGGGACCCGAGCGAGGTCGTAAGTCTTCTTTCCGCCGCCCCATCTTCTCCAGGGTCGACATAAAGAGGGCGTCACAGGAGCTGCCGGTGTCGACAAGCAGCCGTCGTACCATGGTAGTGTCTATGACCACTGACACCACCAAAGCCACGTCCAAGCTGCACGCTGTTACGGACGCACTCGGCCTCCCGACCGGTGGGGTATGGGAAGGCTTACGATCCTCCTCGTGCCAGGCCCGTGCCCATCCTTGCCAACGATGGCGGGCCCTGTCGCCCCGCGCCAGGGCCTCGTTCTCCTTTCGCCGAGATGAGGGAGGTCGCGTCATCGTAGATGTGGTTTGTTTCTTCGTGGGACGGTTTTCCGTTCCCACAGACGGCGCCAGATGTTTCAGAGTGTTTTCTCACTACAAAGCGATGACCGCGGATAACCCGGTCAACGTGGTCAAGGGGCCCGCTTGGGTCCCTCGGGGGCTTCGAGTCGGTGCGGATGGAGCGAGGGGAAGCCTCGGCCCTGGTTGAGACGTTCGGCCTCGGACGGTCGCGCACGGACTCGGAGGTAGGACGACGAGGGGTAGCCTCAGTCGTCCAGCTAGATGCGTGGTCGGCGAAGGACGAGGGGAAGCCTCGGCCCTGGGCGAGACGCTCGGCCTCGGTGGGATGTGCTCGGCCTCGGCGGTCGGACGATGAGGGGAAGCCTCACTCATCCAGTGGGGTGCGCGGTCGGCGAGGGGTGAGGGGGAGCCTCAGCCCGTTGATCAGATGTCCTCCTGCGTAGACGAGAACGCTCGTCAGGGGGCCGGACCTTGGTTCCGGCCAAATCCCCTCCGATGCCTAAGTCAGACAGAGATCTGAAAGAGGAGGCCCGGCGGAGACGGTTCGACTCGTGAGGAGATCGGAACGGCGTCTCACGGCACGAGCGGGGGAGGAAGGAGATGGAAAGGAGGAACAAGGTCGTTGATGGAGTACCTTAGGCTTTAGATACCTGAGATGCGGTCCCTTTCCTCGTTGTCTCCCTAGCCCTTTTGTAGAGCTCCCTGTGTGATTGCCTCTGGCCCACGTCCCACGCCCGCCCTCGATCGTGCCCCCTCAATCCGACCTTCTGCCGCCGCCTCCTGCGCCATGCCAGCACCTCCCCATTATCGCCATTTAGTGGTCGCGCGATCGGGGGAGCGGTTATCGCAGGAGTGGGCGAGTGACCAGCGGGTTATCGGGGCCGGGTCGGATCGACATCTGAGGGGGCCCCTTATTGGGCCTTGTAGAGTGGGCTTGAAGGCGCAGATGGGCTCTCGGTCTGCAGCCGGGCTCCTGGGCTCGTGTCTTTTGGGTCTCGGTCAAATAGGCGTAACATCAGTGAAGGGCGAGCTTTGGGAATACCTGGAGGCTCTGGTTGAACTTCAATCGACCCTTGGTTGCATGAGTCGAGCTTTGATGAGGGTACGTCTGATTTCGACGGAGCTTCTCAATTCGTCGAATGAGCATCTGTCCCAAGTGGGGACCTCTAGACTTGATCGTCGGCCGATCCGAGTTCCGTGATGCTGCTGGAGATCTTCGCAAAGTCGGATCAGCGACGGAATTTGATCGATGCAATTTTTCGATCGTTGATTTCTTCGATCGCTTAGAAGGAGATGCGTTGGAGCATCGATTTCGGTCAATCGAACCTGGGAACCCTGAACTCTATCAATCGAAACTTGGAGCTTCAATCAATGTTGAGCGTTGCTGGGGAGCTCCGAGTTCTTGGCCGATGACGGCGGAAAGCTTCAGCCTGAGCCTTGATCTTCGATCACACCGACGTGGGGGAGGCTCGATGGCTCAGCTCGGCCTACGATGGCCTCGATCGACTTATCGTGAGCTCCGGAAAGGCTCGATGCCCCGATCGAATAGATCGACCCATGCCGTTATTTCCCACGATCCAACAGAGGCTGGAGCTCCGTCCATCCGCACGTGAAGTCTGATGAGGCGAGCGAGGATCTGATGGTAGTACCGACGGTCGAGAGGAGATCTGGGCGGAACACTACATCATCTCCAAATAACCTGTCGCCGAGGAACTTGGTGTTTGAAGAGGCGGACGGTTTTGGCGACAGCAGTGAGGGGGATGAATGGAGGTGCCTCGGGCCGATGGTGTGCGAAATTCGCTACTTCTCGCGGTTTTTCCTGGGCTGGGATCTCGAGGAGAATCGGTCGACAGGGTCAAGAGGCTGATTCATCACTGGGGTATGTCTCCTCCCAATTTTTTTGTCTTCCCTATGCGAGATTCTCCAAGGCTCCGAGGGTGTCAGAGCACCCTATAGCCTTATTCCTCCATCGAGTTCCCATCGATTCAATTCACAGTTCTCTTGATTCGAAAAAATTCCCCAGATCTATGGTTGAGCATCAGCAATCTTCGGCAGCGAAGGTCGAGCTTCGACGAGGTCCGACTGCCAGGATCGAGGTCCGACGGGATCTGAAGGCTAGGGCCAGCCTCAACGAACCTCAGCAGCAAGGGTCAAGCTTCGATGAAGAAGAGGAAGATGAGTCGGCAATTCGAGCCTCGCTCTCAACGAGACAAGCTAGCAAGTCTCTTATTGACGAACTGCCCCGAATGCAGCAGCCATGGTATCACATGGCAGTCTTGCTCACACGGCCTCAATTGTCATCCTCCATCCGTAACGCACAACGAACGCTTCCGTCGTTGGGTGGCTCAAGGTTGCAACTTGAGGCGTGGGGTTGCCACACTGAATTTTGTTAGAGAAGACGATATGAACGACAGAAGATCCGGGCGACCGACGTGAGATCTTCACATTTCGATCAACTTGTGGGGGTCCGTCATGCCGAGCACATGTAGGCCTACTCACTTTAGTAAACATAAAGTGGAAGATGGGCCGATCAAATACGCTGACATATTTCTCGATGACATGTTAGCTTAGACATAATAATCCTTCTTTAAAATAGAGAAGAGCCATCGTCGTGTGTATATTGACGTAGGTGTTGACTCGTTCCCACAGACGGCGCCAAATGTTTACGGGTGAATTTTCCCCGCAAATCGATTGTATGGAGAGTGCGGGGTCTACGCGGTCAAAGGGGACACGCGGGACCCAAGTGTTGCCGTGGCTTTCTGTGAGATGGAGATGACCCATGGGGTTGATCGATGGCACATTCGCTTGAGCGGGAAGGCGCGGTTCCATTCTTCAACAGGCCGAGGGGTAGCCTCGGCGGGATGACAACTTTCAGGATCGGTTGAAGGCAGGGTTGCTCGGTGAGGGACGCACGGATCCTTTCGTCGGCTTGCCGTGGGGCGGCCTCGGCAGAGCGACGATCTTCTGGTGGTGGAGACGAGCGGACTCGGTGACGGGACGCTCGGCTCAGGCTGGGGAGACGCAGAGGGGTAGCCTCGGCGTCGCCGGATCTCCTGGACCTGAATAGATGAGGGAGCTCGTCAGGGGAGTCGGACCTTGGTTCCGACCGATTCCCCTCCGATGCCAAAGTCAAATCTGGTCTGAGGGTGCTCAGTGGGATCGGGCTTGGTTCACGGAGAGACCAAGCACCGATCCTCGAGCCGAGCTATGGAAGAGAAATATGTAAAGGTGGAAGAAGGTATAAGAGGGAGTCTGAGGTACCTCCGTTGTAGATCGTGAAGATCCGGCCTATTTGGATGATGCCACCCCCTCTCCTCATATAGGCCCATCCTCCTCATAATGTTCCATCATGTGATATCATGGCCGCCATTCATGGGAACGTGCAAATGGGAAAGTGGTGACCCCCCTAATTGCGCCCACTTGATGATGTGATGAATGCCATGAGTGATTGCCATAATTGGGGGGCCGTAATGGTTTGTTGCCATAATTGGCTGACCATGATGGCGGGAGTAAAACCATGAAGTCGGGCCATGATTATTGGAGAGTGATGGCCATGGGCGGTTGCCATATTTGGCGAGCCATGATGGCTAGAGAGTGATGGCTTTTAAGTCGGGCCATTTTTTCCTCCACTATTGAAGTGGGTAGTCTGTTGGGCCTTCATCTTGGGTGGAGAAGTACGACCCGCCTGTGAGATCCTTGTGCCGGAGCCCAAGGTCGTAGTAGGCCGGTTGACTGGTCGTAGTTGAGTTGGCTCTTTCGGGCCCGGTCAAAATAGTCCTATCGGTAATATTTTATCAAACCATATTTCCGTAACAATTTTGATTTCATGCTTTGTAATATTTTTTTGTCAATAACTTGATACAAACGTGTTTACAGGTTTCATGTTTTGCATGTAACAAATGAGATATCACTTATATAATGTAATCATTTATAAAGTGATGCTCAATTGTCAAATTAGATTGCCATGTTTACTACAATGTTCTCCAATGACTGGGTGTCATCAACAGAGGGCTTTTCTGTGTATCAAAGATTTATGGGGTGGCTATGAGTGTCATGGCTGTAGAAAAGGAATAGTCTAATAACAACACATATTATACATATTAATTCACCTTAAAACCTTTAAAAAATGCTTGGGGGGGTCCATGGTTGTTTTTTCCCCTTGAACAAAAATCCTGGCCTGACATTAAATTTAGAAATAAAAACCTTCAAGATGCTAGAATTGCTAGCGAGTTTTAAATCAAATCAGAACACCGCCGACATAAAATAAATTTCACAACATAAAACAAAACATGAAACTGATGAAATCTTTTAGAAATGATACTGCTAATGTTCCTAATTTCAATTGAGAAATCAATGGCAGCAGCATTGGTGACGTCAACTTGTCGTCTACATCCAAAATATTACTGATAAGATGGAAAAAGTTTTTCAATTGGTCACCTCCTTACGACTCGAACTCCAGTAACTACGTATTTCTCTCTTCCAAACACATCTGCAATTTTCAAACCTCCACCTCCATGCTCTTTGCTTTCATCTCGGCTACCTACAAAACACCCCCAATCTACTTCCTAATCAATCTCAACTCCAAAAATGAAATTTTTACAAATAAATTAAAATCAAACCTTTCTTGATTGGAATTCTCAGATAAATGAATCTTCTTGCGATGCCAGGCGATTTTGTATTCTTTAAGCTCTGCTGACAACGAAACCACGCTCTTTCGAAAGCTCAGCTTCTTCACTAGCGAAGGTTTTTTTAGGGGGCAGGGGGGCAGGGGGGGCATGGGGGGAGAGGGAGAGAGAGAGAGGGCTTGTGTTGCTCCTTGTGTAGAAGGTGAGGAGGTGCCCCGTAACCGCCAATGGATGAGGCGCCCCGTTTCCCCCTTTTTAATCAAATGGATCGGCGGTGCCCTATTACCGCAAATGGATGAGGCACTCCGTTCCCCCCTTTTAATCTTTTTTCTGCCAGAATTTTTTGGTGGAAGATGGGAACGAAGTGAGAGAGAGGGAGAGAGACGATGGGAGCTTACGACGTGGGCTGAGGTTTTTTACGGTGGGGAGAGGGAGAGCATACTTTCTTCTCCCAAAATTTAATTTCCCCCCAAAAATTCTGTTTCAAACTTAAAATTTCAAACTCAATTTCTCTTATCTTATCCAATCTCTCTTAATAACATCCCTCATTTATACCCAATTTCTTAACTTTTATCCAAAAACTTTTATCCAATAACCCATGATAACATCCCTGTTTTATATTATATATATATATATATATATATATATATATATATATATATATATATATATATATATATATAGGGTAAAATGCGCATGCGCTCGTGCTCAGATGGGATTCCTGCGCTCGACCCCTCCTGACCGTCCGATCCGATCAGCGATCATGGTAATATCTGACCTTTTTGTGCAATTACCAAAAAGCCCTTTAAGCTCTTTTTAACGCGCCTCTGTACTAAATTACCTTTAACCCCTTTTGTACTAAAATACAATCGCCACCAATTCTTTTGCTCACTCCCACGCAAAACGCAGAAGCTGGAGCAATCGCCACCAATTCTTTTGCTCACTCCCGCGCAAAACGCAGAAGCTGGAGTAGATCCCCAGGTTTACACAAGGTCTTCGATTTCAACAGCCCACGCCTAAGATCGCCCCCAAATCTAGGCCATCACACTCTCGTTGATTCCCCTGTTACTCTCCTCCATCGAGGTAAGGATCGTCATCCCTAATTTGTTGGACATCTCATATTGCTCAACGCAAACAACGGGATAAATTTTTGAAGGGTTTTGCACGGGGAGTAATTTCCAACCTTTGGACGATTAGCCTGGAAATTCCTCTCCGCGCACAACGGGCTAAATTTTTGTCCCGTTTTGTGCGGTGAGTAATTTCCAAACTAGCGAAGTGTTGCGATGGAAATTACTATCCGCGCACAACCTTTCAAACATCGCACCCGTTGTGCGCGTTGAGCAATATAGATGTCCATCAAAACTTGCCGAAGCAGCTCATATAGCACAACAACATGGAGCGAATGGCGTACATAATAGTGCCCATCGCGCAAAACGGTTGATATGTTTGATTTTTTGATGGATTTGATCCGGTCATCAAATATGATGGTAACAATTAGATCAGATTGAAAAAGAATAGATATAATACGCCAGGTTTTAACATGATTAGTAATAGTAGTGTGGTTTCAACTAACATGCTGATGATGATATACTGATACTTGGATAGACATGTATAGCAGTCATGCTGCGGCAATATTACTGATATTTTTACTTGTTTCTAATGTAGAAAATGAAAATCGAAGAGAGTGAACCCTATGTGCATGATCAGGAGATGCCAAATGAGATTGAAGCTGAAAATGACAGTGCAAACAGCGTATATCAAGAGGATATGCATAGTGATAGTGAAAAAGGCAGCCCACATGTTGGAATGACATTTCAAACAGAAGAAGATGCGTATCAATTTTATAATACATATGCAGCAATGAAAGGTTTTGCAACCCGAAAGGGATCTACGGGAAAGGGAAAAGATGGCAATACCACGAGGAGGAAGTATACGTGCAACAAAGAAGGGTATAAAAGCTTAAAAGATAAGAGGGAGATAGGGAGGGACGTTAATCGAAGGAAAAACGAGAGAGAAGGCTGTATGGCTCGAATGACAGTTCATAAAATCACCAGAGGAGTATGGCGGATAAATTCCTTTAATGATGATCATAATCATGAGTTGATAAAAAGCCCAGCGAAGATCCAGATGCTACGGTCACATAAAAGATCACAGATGGACGGAACATGTAGGAATTTAGTTGATCAGATGCGTGGTTGTGGAGTAGGACCTGCAAAGATTGCAAGGATTCTAAATGCCACGAGTAGTAGTAATGTCAATATTACTACGCAACAATGCATTGATCATGGGAGAGTAGAAAGAAAGAACAACATTGGGAAGGAATAGAACAATTTATTAAAAGGCAAGCTACAGACTCTCAGTTCTATTATGCTATTGAGCATGATGATGAGAATGTATGCAGGAGTATATTTTGGGCTGATGGAAGGGCGAGGACATCATACAGCCAGTTTGGAGATGTTGTTGTATTTGATGTCACTTATAAGACAAATAGATTCATGTTGCCTTTTGCACCTTTTATAGGTGTCAATCATCATAAACAGTCTATTTTATTTGGATGTGCTCTTCTTGCTGATGAGAAGGAAGAATCCTTTGTTTGGTTATTCGGACAGTGGTTAACATGTATGTGGGATAAAGCACCAGGAGCTATCATCACCGATCAAGACCCGGCAATATGCAATGCAATCAAAAGAGTTTTTCCAAATACAAAACACAGGTATTGCATATGGCATATCAGTCTGCACGAAGATGAGCATCTACGTTCATTGCGGTATTCTTATAACCCTGAATTTGAAGAAGACTATGCAAACTGGTGTAAGAACAGTCAAAATGTTGAAGAAGCTGAGAATTGTTGGTGCATCTTAATGGAGAAGTACCAAACGGAATTTCAGGAGCCATTGACAGAAAAACAAAAAAATGAAATGAAAGCCTGGAAGTGGTTGCATACGATGCATGAGAAAGCACAGCATTGGATTAAGGCGTACCTACTGGATACTTTCTTTGCGGGTATGAATGTTAATACGATAGAGATTGGTGTAAAAATATATGATCAAAATAAACTCAGCACATGGTATTCATTTCTTGTTTTGTGTGTAGGCATGGCGTCCAGCCAAAGGAGTGAAAGCATGAACGCGTATTTTGATGGATACGTAAACTGTATGACTCCATTATA
Organism: Scilla litardierei; assembly: GCA_030789695.1. Classification (NCBI taxonomy): domain Eukaryota; kingdom Viridiplantae; phylum Streptophyta; class Magnoliopsida; order Asparagales; family Asparagaceae; genus Scilla; species Scilla litardierei. The sequence goes on along the minus strand of CM061141.1, from coordinate 183,882,865 downwards.
CGAGTTCATTGATCAATATGATAAAGCCGTAAAATTTCAGCGAGACAAAGAGGAGAGAGAAGATACTTTTTGTATGCGGAACAAACCAGAATTTAGCGGCATGCATGAGTTAGAGGTTCATGCCGCAAAGGTATATACTAGAAACATATTTTCCATTTTTCAAAATCGTTTCAAAAATACTTTATACTGTCGGCACGAAAGGGTGAGCACGGATGGGGACACGAGCACGTATAGAGTAACTATGCGGATTGATGGAAAGAGCTACGTGCATAATGTTCAATGCAATATATCTAAGGGAATGTTCAGGTGTACGTGTGCAAGGGCGGTGACTGAAGGTTTGCTATGCACGCAAATTTTATATATGATGAAGCAAAAGTATGATATGCAAGCCATCCCTGAGAGATATATTTTACCCAGGTGGACTCTAAATGCAAGACATAGCATCATGAGTCTTGGGGCCTCGTCGACTAGCACAGTACACGGAGTGCATCTAACTCAAATTACTCCACTTCAAGCCTGGAGACTTCGTTCATCATTCGATAAAGTCGTGGAGGCGGTAACAAGAGATCCCCTTCTGTTTGATGTCGTCTTTGGGTGGGCAAACAGTTTTTTGGACCAGTATAATATGACTAATAAAGCGCAAACTGCTTCTGGAGAGCCAAGATCACAGGTGGGGTCCAGTGCACCTATCAAACAAGAAGTGGGAGTAAATGATGTCATTATGCATGATCCTGCAAAAGCTAGAACTAAAGGCCGACCACGAGTGGCGTCAAGGATTCCGTCTGGAATACAAGTCTCACAAGAACAAAGTCAAACAAGAACAAGGACATGCAGTGTTTGTGCAGAAAAGGGTCATGACATGAGAACTTGTCGTATGAGCACAGCTGGTAGAAATAAGGTATATATGAGCACAGCTGGTTACTATTTTATATACTAGTATAAATTATTGTAACATCATTGCTCCATAATCTCTGTAGGAAAAATCTTCGCCCGATGACTTAACAAGGCTGTGATATGAAGGATGACATTTTTGTATCCTAAAGGCAACAATTTTGTATCAGCTTGGAAGAAATATACTACATGCATCTGTCACGGACATATCAGTGTAAATGGGTTGTAAGTAAACTGGTTCTCTTTAAAAATGGTCATCGGAAAACGACAGCCTCCTATATTTTTAGTCCAAAGTGCAGCCATCGTGGAGTTGAATTAAGAGGGCTGGGGGTCCAAATTGAACATTAAAACAGTAAGTCTTGGTTATAAGCCTATGAGGATGATGCCTATCATTCGAGACCTATATCCGATGCTGCGGATCTCATATCTTATAATTTCTCTGTTGCTGCAGAACCTGACAAATGTCAAGAAAATTAATGGGATTAAGGAGTAAGAAGCAGAAGCAGTAGAGCTGAAGAGAATGAAGATTCAAGAGAATGAGGCATGTAGCTGTCCGCGATGAGTAATGGTGGGTAATTGTATACAGTTTAGCTCCGCGCGCACAACGTTTACAACTTTTACCAGTTGTGCGCGCTGATCAAAACATGGTAATTTTACAGGCTTCCTAATAAGCGCACACAACGTTCAATAATGTTACGGATGTGCGCGCTGAGTAATATGGGTAATTGTAAGCAGTTAAGCCCCACGCGCACAACGGTTCATAACTTTGACGGTTATGATCGATGAGTAAATGTTGGTAATCGTAGACAGTTGTGCTCAGCTCGCACAACGTTCAATGCTGTTGCCGTTGGTGCGAGCTGAGTAATTGTGGGTACTTCAAGTTAGCATCACACAATTTTGTAATGTGATGCAATTGCACCAAATTTAATGACATTGTATTAAGATCTGTATTCCAACATGCTACAACATTTATGCATTCAAATGTACATAACACAACAAAGTAGAAACTACATCTAAACATTTTGCAACATCCCAGTTTTTGCCCGACTAAGCAATTAAAGCACTAGACTATACTAGGGATACAGGGATTCCCACCATGAAAAAATTTAAAGTTTGTTGCCATTTATGAGCTGCTCCAGCAGCTGCATCAGCGTCACTTGCTTCATTGTATCTTGGCCATCCGTCCCCCTGTCTGCGTTGAAGAAGAATCAGTGATGAACACATAACAAAGCATAATTAAGTAAAAATATTGTACGGGTAGACTTAGAATAAGATAGAACATTTATTATCATCGAGCAGTGATGTCTGCAACGAAGTATCAAGGAGCATATACAAGCAGTGAAGAAACGGGTGTGCATGGAAGGTGATAGCTTCAATGACGACAAACAGAACATATGAAGGAGCAAAGAACATCTTCGAATCAATATATATGTGATGTATTCAATTTCTGCATCATGTCACTAGACGCTAGTATATTGTCCATCTTTGAGTGTTGAGGACGCATCAGTGATGAAGGAAAAAATAGAATGTCGTAGAGAAAATATCATATAACTAGAATAAGATACAATAAGATAGAATAATATCATCAAGAAGTGTAGTGGTTGACGAGGGCTTGTGGGAAGGGAAGCCATTTATAGACGACTTTGGATGCCATTGGATGAGGATGAGACTACAGTAGAGTTACTGGGAGGCAACACAAGAGACCCCGTGAGTCTACAGCAAATTGCTTGTGATTATACAGAAGAATGCCCGTGAATCTACAGCAGATTGAGTTCCCAATAATGTATGACCGTGGTGGTGCGCGTTGAGCAAACAAAATAGCTCAACGCGCACAACCGGCAAGAATATGGCCGTTTTGCGTGGAGAGCAAATAATTTTGGAAGATGTGCGCGATGAATAAAATCTTATGTACATTCACGATCACTGCTTTGTAGACTCACGGGGTCTCTTCTGTAGACTCATCCTCATCCAAGGGCAGTCTAATTCGTCTATAAAATGGCTTTCCAACGCACAAGCCCTCTTCAATCTCTACACTTCGAGTGATGGTTATCAGTCATGAGGAAGGAGTAATGCTACACTCGACTGTAGGCTCATCCTCATCCAAGGGCAGTCCAATTCGTCTATAAATGGCTTCCATGCCCACAAATTATATTCAACCACACAGCTTCGAGTGCTATGAAAGGCATGAGAAAGAAGTAACCTTGCTCAAATATTACTCTGACCATATCAAGCTAACCCTTCCCAAACAACCAGAGACCATAGCTTAAACAAACCATCACCGGTTTGCTGCAGCAGTGAAGATGGCCACCCAAACGAGGTTGAAGCTTTTCATAGACAAGGGGATGAAGAGAGTGTTGTTCGCGGAAGCGGGCAAAGAGTTTGTCAATTTCCTCTTCAGCCTTTTGGCCATGCCTGTGGGCTCAGTCATCAAGCTCATCACCAAAGAAAAAGTGGCAGTGGTATGAAAAGCATGTATGTAATGAAGCCCATCATTAAATGTGCTGAAAACTGAATCTCTTGAAAGCTGTATCTATGAAAAATGATTTATCTGGTATTTTAGTTCAAAATGCAGCTAGTGTGGCTTTGAATTCCTAGGTCTGCAGGTACAAACTAAAACTTAATACCCAAAGTTTTAATTATGAGAGTATGATGATGATGCCTATCATTCGAGAAATCTATATGCTGCTGTCGATCTCATATCTTATAATTTATCTGTTACAGCAGGTCACGCCAATTGTTAAGAAATCATTCTAGAAATTGTTTCCATTGATCAAAAATAACTCCAAGTACAACGAACAAAAAGGAGAAACAAAAAAGGGTTCGATCCACCTACGATGCAGGTGCTCGAGAAGAGGCGTCCCCAGGCGATTCGTCTTCTCCCGAACCAGTAGGGTGACCAGGGACAACCGGAGGTCGGGGAAGCATTCTTCGGCCCCGCGCCTCGAACGCTGCCAAACCATCCCGGAAGGACTTCTCGATCTGAGCAGCAAAAATGGCCGATAACTCCCGGAATCCCTCACGGATAGACTCCACGATCTTCGGAGCCAGGACATCCCCATAGTCCCTCTGGACCGCAGCTACGATCCGACCATGGGCCACTTCCCGCAGGTCGCCTATATCGGCCCAAAGAGCGCCTTTCGCCTTTCTATGCTCCTCCCGGGCGAGGGACAGTGCATCCTCAGCATACTTAGCCGAACTCTTGGCGACAGCCAGAGCCTCCGTCAAACATCCCACCTCCGAGGTGAGCTCTGCAACTCTCAGTTTGAACTGGTGGGCCTCCTTGGCTGATTGGTCAGCCGCCTCAGCCCTCAGGCGCTCCTGCGCCAAGGCCGCCTCAAGACCATCTACAGCAACCGGGTAAACCTGCAAGACCGCAGGGATGAATGTCGCCATCAACAAAACAGTCGTTGAAGAAAAAAGGGTCCGACATGCTGGATATGCCATACCAGAGAGTCTGCCAGTTTCTCCCTGAAGGAGCGGTCACTCGGAAGGACAACTGGACTACTCTCACTCCTCTTCTTCTTCCTCTCGGGACCTTCAGACCACGAGTGAGAGCGTCTCTTCTTCTCCTCATTCCCGGTTAACACACGGGAACCCTGCTCGACGGCCGCCACGTCCCCCTCTCCGAGGTCGAGACCGGAGGGCGAATCAATCTGATTCGCCACGAAGGGCGAAGGTTCGGCCGTGCCCAAGGGCGGATGGTGAGGAACGTTAGGAACGTCTTCACTGAAATCCCGACCCACCATCTGAGCAAAAAAGATGAAAATCAGGGTAACGAGCAACAGGTAAAGCAGAATTTAAAAGGAGAAATGCTTTATACTGAAGGTCCCTTCGAATCCAAGCCGTCAGTAAGGGACACGTGTCAAAGTCTCACAGAGGCGGCACTTCGAATACCACTCCCCATGGGTGGGAGAATTCGTTCGACTGGCCTTCATTCAATGCGACCCGGTCCCCAGGTTATCCGATAAGTACGAATCTTTATCATGTATTCCCGAAAAGACGAGTGTTTTTACGTAGAAAGAAATAAAAGAAGAGAGCAGAAAGAACACTGCAGGTAGTTCGCACTTGCAGGGAAGTACAAGTAAAACTCCAACACAGATAAAAAGACTGAGAAAATAACACAATATTCCATTTTAATGATACATTGATACATCTTATACATACACCAACATCTTCATATTCACAACTCACTCGAAAAAAGATGGGCAAAAGTACAAGTCTCTCATCATACATCAAATCGTAACACTAACACCCTTAGATGAGGACTACATGCATAAAATGTATTATTTGACACTTTGAATTGATTGTTTTTGTATCTCAATGATTGAATGCACCTCAGTCTTGCATTACACTCTGCCTGTTGCATGTGTCGATCCATTGTTGTACACCTTGCCTGTTGCACGTGCACGCTTTCACAAGTTCATAAGTATAGTTGTTACTGCCTTTACTACAGTAGATGTATATGACATACACTCTGCCTGCTGACATGCACCATTTCCAAACTTTATGTAAGGACTAGTTGTGACATGGAATTTCTTAACAATTATGCAACGGTGATATGAATAATAAATTTACCCTTTCACATGTAAACGTGGATGGGAAAAAAAATGGTTGTGTGCTGTGTGCAATTATGAGTTTTGAGTGGGCGTGTGCGGAGAGCAATTATAGGGTTTGAGTCGTTTTGTGCGATGAGCAATAACCCCATCCCTTTGTGCGATGCGCCGTACACGGGTTCAATATTGGCCCCCGTGATTCGTTCTCGATTATAAACGCGGATCGAGGCCGACTGATAGGTAATTTCCTTTAATAGGGCACGGCATTCGAAGCACCGAATTTGGATTAAGGCCGCCAAAACCTTTCGCCTATCTCAACCGTTGTTTTTGCCAAAATTCCGACACGTTTCGCTCATCTTGTCCGTTCGTTCGCGTAATAAAAGAAATTGGAGGTGAGGCCAATGGCTTTAGCGCTCCGAGGAAATCTGATCATCTTATTATTTCTTCCAGAAACAAAAATGGCGGGAGGAGCATACAGAGAGTTTACTTCAGAGATGGAGCTGGCCAATGAAGAAGGCCGTAAGAGGAAGAGGGCAGAGGAGGAAGAGGAGGAAGAGGAGGAATGGGAGGAATCGGAGGAATCGGAGGAAACGGGGAACCGCATGCTGGAGTTGGGGGAGGCTGGATGCTCCTCAAGTCAAGCTGCGCGGTCTTTGAAGGCGGCTCCTTCTGATCCTCGAGATGGGGGCGCATCGTCCTCCAGCACGCCACACGACGGGTGGCCATACGAGGACATTGATCCTCCGGTCCCTTCCGTCGGCCCCATACCTCGAGAGTTCGGCCACCTTCTGCAGTCGAACCGCATTGGGTCTGACCATCATGGGGAGATTCACGGGGAGACCTATCGGCCACCGTACGTCGTGGGGACGGCCGAGTCGGCCCTCCTGGACTTTGGGACGGGGGCTCGTCTGGCGGAGAATATCACTCTGCCAAGGGATGTCGATTTCCTGAATGGGGTCGACCTTGAGACGATGGCCAACTGCTTCGTTCGTAGTGGCCTTCAGGTTCGTTGCCAATGTGCATTCCAAATTTTGCTTCCCCTTCTGGTTTTGCTGATTGTCGCCATCTGCAGGTGACCATTTTCGGGGCAGGTCTGCGCCGCAGGGCCCGCGAACTGATCCAGGGGCAGCACCGGGTGGCGGATGCCGAGAACGAGGCTTCTGAGCTCAGAGCTCAGGTGAAGAAGCTGGAGGAAGATTTGGGGAAGATAATGGCCGCCAAGGGCAAGTCGGATTGGGCGGCCTCGGACGCGAAATCCAGCCTCGCCGCCTTGTCAAGCGCCAAGAAGCAGTTGGAAGATCAGCGGGGTAGAGAGCGTTCTCAACTCCGAGCTGATCTTGAGGCATCGAGGAAGGAGGTTGCTGCCCTTCAGGACAAGCTTCTCGAGAAGGAGCAAGAGGTCGACGCTTTCAAATCTCGGGTCACCGCCAAGATGGAAAGGGTGGGGAGAGCAATAAAGGACCTCTTTACAGCCGACGGTGCGTCGTCTTCCTAAATTTTGGGAATCGTTACTTTTGTAAGACTGCTGCTCGCGAGCGAGTCATATGTAATTTTTTTTGGTACTTAAGTCATATGTAATTTTTTCAGAATTTAATGAAGGGGATTTTTGCAACAGACGCCGAGTGAGAGCGTTTACTTCCTCCCCCTGATTCCAGGTCGACACCCGGGAACCCTGTTGGACGGCCGACACGGCCCCGTCACCGAGGACGAGACTGGCGGGAGAATGACCTTCCGTATATGATCGCGATGAGTAATTGTGTGTAATGTGTAATTGTATACAGTTTAGCTCCGAGCGCACAACGGATTGTTAAATATCACCATTGTCCGCGACGAGCAAAACTCGGTAATTGTAGAAAGCGTTGCTTAGCGCGAACAACTTTCATTTCTGTTGCAAGTTGTGCACGCTGAGCAATTATGTGGGATGATTAATTAGTGTCCAGGGGTAAAAGGAAGCTGGTATAAACAAAAGTAGCACTTCTACTAAATAAAGGTCAACAGACGATTTCTCGTGAATATACAGAATAATCTTGTACCCGTGTATTTATTGTATGTATTACACAGATGTTGTTCCCAAATAAAGATCCTCTGACGTGCGGAGCGATGTGAGCAGAATCGTTGGCCTCGATCAAAATTTATAAACGCGTACAACGTTCACGCCGTTTGCCAGTTGTGCGCGGTGTGTAAATCTTTGTATATTACTTTTCACTAATTTTTCCCATTAAAATTCATTGTTGGAATTTGATTTAAGCAAGCATCAATGTATATATCACTAATCACAAGTTTGTAATGGGCTGCAAATGTATCACATTAAATGACATTGTATTAAGGTCTGTTTAATGGGCTGCAAATGTATCACATTAAATGACATTATATTGAGGTCTGAATTCCAACATACTACAACATTTATGCATTCCAATGAACATAACACTCCATCTCCGCTGTTCTCTTGTTCGCTGCATCATCTGCTTTATACTTCTTTGACTCAAGGAACATCCTTTCAATCTCCTCCTGGGTCTACGTGGCACTTATCGTTAGTGATAGTGATCTTATTTTCTGCACACATACTTTCCTCTGTGGAGGCATTCAAGATACCGTCGGCATCTATCTCAAGGCAAACCATGACACTTCGAACACCCTTGGGAGCAGGAGGGATACCAGCAAGTACAAACTCCCCTAGAAAAAGATAGAATAAAAAAGTAAATATAATTAGACTTAGATAGATATAAGATAGAACAGTTGTTATCATCAAGCAGTTATGTATGCAATGATTCTGAACGGAACTTACGAAGGGTCAAAGAATTTTTGCAAGTTGGCATGGACGAGAATGAAGCTGTAATGATTGCAAGAACATGCGAAGAGAAGCAAAAGAACATCTTCGCGACGAAAATGAAGCTGTAATGAAGAAGAACAGATCATGCGAAGAGGAGCAAAAGAACATCTTTGCCGCCATATAAAGGTGATGTATACAATTTCTGCATCACGGCACTTGCCGCTAGTATATTGGCCATCTTTGTGTGCTGTAGACGACGCACTCATGAACAACAACAAAATTACAAATTTGAAGAAAAAACAATGTATTAGAAGAATCAGAGAGAATCAGTTAAAGGAACTATAATCACCTGGGGTAGTGGTTGATGAGGTCTGGTGGGTACGGAAACCATATACAGACGAGTTGGACTGACCAAGTACGAGGATGGAAACACCGTAGAGTAACAGTTCGTGCTCGTGAATATATGGCAGATGGATACCAGCCAGACGTTGTTCCAACTAGTATCCGAGTGCGGTGGTGCGCGAAGAGAAAAATTGCTTGAAGGTAGACCTTTTTATACTCAACGCGCACAACGGCAAAAAAAAACATCTGGTTTCGATTACCAAAAGAGAAAAATCTAAATACACCGATACTCTTGCGGTGCATGTCCAAGTTTTTCCAAAAAAACATACAGCATCATATCAGAAGACAGTAACTGTGACAAATCACAGTATGGTTAATATTTTTGCTTAGTGGACACAAAGGTCACTACTTTTGGACGCAGGGCGGGCTGATTAACTTTGAGCAATGGAATACAGTTTTGCTCATACGACAAGTTCTCATGCCGTGACCGTGTCTCCTGGGGATATTGCAGTTATGAGCAGCTCCAATAGAGATTCTTCACATTTTTGCAGTTATGGCATGCGTAAGAAATTCTTCTGAGCATGGAAACAAATGAGGATGCATAGTTTCAGAGAAGATTGCGCAGTTTGAGAGCCGATACCTTGGTGGCACCTTCAGGCTGATGGCAATGTGAAGCATTCAAAAACATCGTGTGCTTCTTCTGAAGGAGCCAACACCATCGTTGATGATATCTGAAGTAGCAGACTACATCTTTGATGCCCATATAAATGTGACGAATTCAATTTCAGCAACACGGCAATTGCCGCAAGTTTATTGGCTATCTTTGTGTGTCGGAGACGAAGCATTCAGTAGTAAGAACAAAAATTTAGCATGTAAAAGAAAATATAGTGTATAGGTATAACCATATAGAACACTATCATCGAGAGGAGTAGTGGTTGACGATGTCTAGAGGGAAGTGAATCACTTTATATAGACGAATTGGACTGGGTATGGTCCGCATGGATGAGGCTGAGACTACAGTTGGGTTACTGTGGGCTACAGAAATTGACGCTAACAAAATTGATTGCCTCTAAGAAAATTGCTCAAAGCGCAAAACGGGTAAAAATATGGTAGTTGTGCGAGTTGAGCAAATTATTTATGTTTATACAATATTACTCATAAATCCATTTATAGCGATGTGAACACCTCAAATCAAACAGTGTGACCCATGAGTATCAACACATAGGTATAAGTTGTCTTATTCTGGAAACAGTAAGATATGTGTTTCTTATCACTTAATAAATGTCTGTTCACCCATCAGTCTGAATATTATTTAATTTTCCCCCAATTTTGTGTTTTCTTTATTATTGGGATTTTTTATTGAACGTGGTGTGCGCTGAGGTAATTAATTATGGGAATTTTAGAAGAACGTTGTGCGCGCAGAGTAATTATTCGTACGACTGTTTTGCTCAACGCGCACAGCTGGGTGTATTTTGATCCGATGTACGCGCTGTATTATATATGCAAACTGTATACCTTTTTAAATACCCCGCACAATCCGCACTAAGACGCAAATTTAAACAAATCAAAGAAATGTGAATATTTTTGCTATCTTATTCTGTAAACTGTCGGATATGTGTTGTCTTATCACGTAAATGTCTATATACCCATCAATCAACTGCTCCGCATTTTATTTGCATCAATTTTGATTTTTTTAACTGGCATGTCAGTCTCAACATTAATTAATTCTCCACCCAATTTTGTGTTTTCTTTATTATTGAGATTTTTTATTCAACGTTGTGCGCGCTGAAGATATTAATTATGGGAATTTAGTATTGAACGTTGTGCGAGCTTGGTAATTATTCGTTACGACCGTTTTTCTCAACGCGCACAGCCGGGTGTATTTTGATCCGTTGTGCGCGCTGTATTATATATCCAAAATGTTTACAATTTAAAAACCCCGCACGGTGCGCACTAAAACTAAAATTTTAACAAATCAAAGAAATGTGAATATTTTTGCAGTCTTATTCTGTAAACTATCAGATATGTGTTGTCAAATCACTTAAATTTCCTTACACCCATCAATCAACTGCTGCCATTATATTTGCATCAATTATGATTTTTTTTCTTGCTTGTCAGTATGAACAGTAATTAATCTACAAAAATTTTGTGTTTCTTCTTTATTATTGGGATTTTTAATTGAACGTTGTGCGCGCTGAAGTTATTAATTATGAGGATTTTGTAATGAATGTTGTGCGCGCAGAGTATGTATTCATTACAACCATTACGCTGAACGCGGACAGCTGTGTATATTTTGTTCCGTTGTGCCCGCTGTATTATATATTCTAAATGTATACCTTTTTATATACCTCGTACTAAGGGACAAATTTAAACAAATCAAAGAAATGTATATCTTTTTGCTGTCTTATTCTGCAAACAGTCGGATATGTGTTGTCTTATCAATTAAATGTATTGAACGTTGTGCGCGCTGATGTAATAAATTATGGGTATTATGGGAATTAAATGTATTGAACGTTGTGCGCGCAGAGGAATTATTCGGTATGACCGTTTTGCTCAACGCGCACAGCGGGGTGTATTTTGATCCGTTGTGCGCGCTGTATTATATTTTATAAATGTATACCTTTTTATATACCCCGCACTAAGGATCAAATTTTAACAAATTAAAGAAATGTAGATATTTTTGCTGTCTTATTCTGAAAAAAGGTCTGATATGTGTTGTCTTATCACTTAAATGTCCATCAATCAACTATTGCGCATCAGATACGTTCAATGGTAATTTTTTTACTGGCCTGTCAGTTTGAAGTGACTCTGACATTAATTAATTCCCCCAATTTTGTTTTCTTCTTTATTATTGGGATTTTTTATGGAACGTTGTGGGCGCTGAAGTTATTAATTATGGGGATTTTGTATTGAACGTTGTGGGCGCAGAGTAACTATTGGTAACGTCCACTTTTCTCAACGCGCACAGCGGGGTGTATTTTGATCGGTTTTGTGCGCAGAGCAATTATTCGTTACGAACGTTTTGCGTGTAATTTGATCAGTGCTCGCAACCTTACCTAATGTTGCCCATATGGCGTGATGATTAACTGGGGGTAATAGAGCATGTAATACAGTTTTGCTCAGCACGAACAACGGTCATGGCATCTGACTGTTGTGTGCGATGGTCTATTGTGTTTAATTGCATACAGTTTGGCTCTGCGAGCAAAAGTTGTGTGATATGGGTAATGGTTGATAACAAGAAACTGTTTTGCTCATCGCGCACAGCGGTCAAACAAATCGATACGAACGTTGTGCATGCGAGTAACTGTGTGCACACGTAAATAGTTTATCACAACATATAGCATGAGCCTGTTGTGCGCCCTGGGGAATTTATAGTTCGGTGAACAGTGTTTGATCAGAATATCTATGTCGGACATTGATTCAAGTAAGCATCAATGTATATATGACCTTATATCAATTTTGTATTGTCCTGTAATTGTATCAAATTAAATGACATAGTATTAAGGTCTGAATTCTAACAAACTACAGCATTATGCATTATAGTGTACATAATGCATAAATGTTATTTATATTCGGTAAACAAGTTTGCTCAGTAATATCAACGTCAGACATATATATCACCTATATCATTTTTGTATTAGGGTCTGAATTCCAAAATACTACAACAATTATGCATTATTCTGTACATTACACAACAAAGTTGAAACTACAGCTAAACATTTTGCAACTTCACAGTTTGGAACTGGTATGAAATTCAATCATGGGAATATCTTAATGGTACATTGAATCCCACTATAAAAAACTCTTCACAGTGACAGAGTCATGCTGAACAGCTCAAGCAAGATGGCATTTATGATCAGCTCCAATAGCACGCACCATCATCAGTAGCATCCAGATCGTCCATAACGGTATAAGTAGCCACTCCTTTAACGAAGTTGGCTGATCTGGATTCTTCAGCGCATGCCACTGTATGCGTTGAAGAAGCATCAATTATGAACGATAAAAAGCAAATTTAAGTAAAAAAAATAGGGTATAAAGACATGCAACTTTACGTTTAGGGACTGATATAAAAATATATCACGGTTGCTTCTTCTCGGAAGAATCCGCTGCTGTAGTAGAACATATGAAGGAGCAAATAACATCTTCCAGTACACGTCAATTGCCGGTAGTATATTGTTCATCTTTGGGTGTTGAAGACGAAGCAGTGAGGAACAACGGGAAATATTTAGCATTGTGAAGAAAAAATAGTGTATGAAGTAGAAAAAGATAGAATTAGTTAGAATACTATCATTAAGAAGTGGAGTGGTTGACAAGGTCTAGTGGGAAGAGAGGCTATTTATAGACGAATTGGTCTGGCCCATTGATGAGGACGATAGACTACAGTAGAGTCACTGTGCGTGATATTGTATTGGACATAAAGACGAGTGAATCTACAACATATTGTTTCAGCCAGATGATGTTCCCAAGAAGGTTTGGCCTTTACGGTGCGCGTTGAGCAAACTTGAATACCAATAACAAAATTGCTCAACGCGCACAACGAGGAAAATAATGGCTGTTGTGCAAGATGAGCAAATTATTTATGTTTGTACAATATTACTCAAGGCACTTTTAAGTATTTAATTTGTTGTTCCTCTAAATTGTTTTACACTAAATTTTTTATTTTGTTTAATTTAATGGATCATGCTTCTACATAATCTTTCCCAAGGCACTTTTTATTTCAAAGTTTAGGTTTCCAAGGCATTTCTCCCCTAAATTTAATCTTCACAATCTTTCCCAAGGCACTTCTAATTTCAAAGTTTAGGTTCCCAAGGCACGTCCCCCCCAAATTTAATCTCCACAATCTTTCAAAGACACTTCTAATTTCAAAGTTTTGGTTTCCAAGACACTTTTCCCACTAAAATTTAAGTTTTCCAACTAAAATTTTCATAAAATCCAATCTCAGCCATTGATTTCCCAGGATCAAATCCTAGCCACTCTTTATCTTGTCCTAGTCAGCCCTAGAATTCAAAAAACGAGTTTGGCTCCTCGCGCAAAAAGGTCACAAATACGTGCAGTTGTGTGAACTGAGTAATTGTGGATAATCAGATACGGGTATGCTCACAGACCGCACATCGGTCAAACTCATTATGTGACCGTTGTGCGCGCTGAGTAATTGTGTGCAAACGTAAATGTTTTATCACAACGTATATAAGGACGGTCACAATTTATGCCCGTTGTGCTCGCTGGGTAAATCATATAACAGTAAAAAGTTTTACATAGGTAATTTCAATTTCGGACATTGATTCAAGTAAGCATCGATGTATATATCACATATATCAATTTCATAATGTCATGCAATTGTATCAAATTAAATGACAGTGTATTAAGGTCTGAATTCTATCATACTACAACATTTATACGTTACACTGTACATACCACAACAAATTTGAAACTACATTTCGTACATAATGACATAAAACACCAAAGAATATCTACCCACAAACACTCTTCTCCGTCGATGATCAAAAATACAATATAAGACAAGAGAAAGGCTTGTGCGCCAAAGGCCCGGCCACCTCAAAAACCTGGAGGCGGAGGCGGAGGGGGAGGTGGTGATGGTGGCGCAACAGTACGGATGTCTCTAGGAGAGGGCACCAGAGTCTCCATCTTCTCTTGTATGTTCGACATTATGAGCATCATAGTGTCGAAGTCGCTACGCAGAAGAGAGATCGCCAGATTGGTGTTGGAGAGATGGGTTTCAATTTCTCCTAATCTACGAGTAAAGTTCACCGGCTGATGGGAGGATGATGAAGCAGCAGATGCGGGGCTTACATTGCCTATGAGTATATCCTTAAGCTGACGTTGTTCATCTGTAAGTGCAGAGACAAACGTAGTAAGCTCCTCGAGTTTGCTACGGAGGTTGTGCAGAACAGAGTCCTGACGGCGAGACATCCCATCCATAGAGAGGAGGTCGTTACTGTTGTCCTCGAGTGGGGCTTGTTCAGCCGGAGATGGAACTGATGAACCTGCATGTAAAGGAGGAAACCCAGGAGGAGGCAACAGCACATTGTCTTCACCTTGAGTTGGACCAAGCGAAAGCGAATCACGCAGAATGGGTCTATAGGCCGTGAACGATGAGGGAAGGGGATCAACGTGTTCAGGTGACGGTGAATCATCATCACTAACTCCCCAAGGGTCAGAAAAAGTCGACTCACGAGATCGTTTTGGCGGCATGAAGAAACCCGAGTACGAAATGCGAGAGTGTTGAGATGAAGAAGAAAACGGAGCGACAGATCAAAGGAAAGAGGAATGAAATTTTCCGCGAAACCCCTCGTCTACTGACTCCACATATATATAATGATTGGTTATTTTAATCTCAGCCGCTGGATTACATATGGAAGTGGAACTGACTAAAACGATCTCATCAGACGACTGGGGTAAAGCATCTGTTCCAATGGGCAAAAAAAATCGTAATTAAGGGCTTACACGGAAACCGAGGTTCTACTTGACTCATTCTCCAGTTACCACACGTGAACATTGTTGAGAAGAAAGCAGAATCATTTACTGTAATCATTACGTACCTCTGAAATAAGATTGTACGTGATGGCGGTTGTACTTTCATCATTACGTGGCATACCGATTGTGTCTCGCAACCGATCTATAAATATCTATTGTTTAGTAGCCACTGCACGTTCAGGAGCGATGTGCATTCAAACGGAACGTGAATGCCCATGAGGTGCACGTATATCGGTCCAGCCTAGAGCCGCCGATTGGCACCCGACCTATTACCTCGGCCTCCACCTTTACGGCAGTAGTCCTCTCTATTGACAGGGATTCATGAGTAACAGGCGGGAACTGATATAATGGAGCCGGTGCAAAGCCAGGAGCGATGTGCATTCAAACGGAACGTGAATGCCCATGAGGTGCACGTATATCGTTCCAGCGTAGAGCCTCCGATTGGCACCCGATCTATTACCTCGGCCTCCACCTTTACGGCAGTAGTCCTCTCTATTGACAGGGAATCCTGAGTTACAGGCGGGAACTGATATAATGGAGCTGGTGCAAAGGCAGGAGCGATGTGCATTCAAACGGAACGTGAATGCCCATGAGGTGCACGTATATCGGTCCAGCCTAGAGCCGCCGATTGGCACCCGACCTATTACCTCGGCCTCCACCTTTACGGCAGTAGTCCTCTCTATTGACAGGGATTCATGAGTAACAGGCAGGAACTGATATAATGGAGCCGGTGCAAAGGCAGGAGCGATGTGCATTCAAACGGAACGTGAATGCCCATGAGGTGCACGTATATCGTTCCAGCGTAGAGCCTCCGATTGGCACCCGATCTATTACCTCGGCCTCCACCTTTACGGCAGTAGTCCTCTCTATTGACATGGAATCCTGAGTAACAGGCGGGAACTGATATAATGGAGCTGGTGCAAAGGCAGGAGCGATGTGCATTCAAACGGAACGTGAATGCCCATGAGGTGCACGTATATCGGTCCAGCCTTGATCCGTCGTTTGGCACCCGATCTATTACCTCGGCCTCCACCTTTACGGCAGTAGACCTCTCTATTGACAGGGAATCCTAAGTAACAGGCGGAAACTGATATAATGGAGCCGGTGCAAAGGCAGGAGCGATGTGCATTCAACCGGAACGTGAATGCCCATGAGGTGCACGTATATCGGTCGAGCCTAGAGCCACCGTTTGGCACCCGATCTATTACCTCAGCCTCCACCTTTACGGCAGTAGTCCTCTCTATTGACAGGGAATCCTGAGTAACAGGCGGGAACTGATATAATGGAGCCGGTGCAAAGGCAGGAGCGATGTGCATTCGAACGGAACGTGAATGCCCATGAGGTGCACGTATATCGGTCGAGCCTAGAGCCGCCGATTGGCACCCGATCTATTACCTCGGCCTCCACCTTTACGACAGTAGTCATCTCTATTGACAGGGATTCATGAGTAACAGGCGGGAACTGATATAATGGAGCCGGTGCAAAGGCAGGAGCGATGTGCATTCGAACGGAACGTGAATGCCCATGAGGTGCACGTATATCGGTCGAGCCTAGAGCCGCCGATTGGCACCCGATCTATTATCTCGGCCTCCACCTTTACGGTAGTAGTCCTCTCTATTGACAGGGATTCATGAGTAACAGGCGGGAACTGATATAATGGAGCCGGTGCAAAGGCAGGAGTGATGTGCATTCAAACGGAACATGAATGCCCATGAGGTGCACGTATATCGGTCGAGCCTAGAGCCGCCGATTGGCACCCGATCTATTACCTCGGCCTCCACCTTTACGGCAGTAGTCATCTCTATTGACAGGGATTCATGAGTAACAGGCGGGAACTGATATAATGGAGCCGGTGCAAAGGCAGGAGCGATGTGCATTCGAACGAAGCGTGAATGCCCATGAGGTGCACGTATATCGGTCGAGCCTAGAGCCGCCGTTTGGCACCCGATCTATTACCTCGGCCTCCACCTTTACGGCAGTAGTCCTCTCTATTGACAGGGAATCCTGAGTAACAGGCGGGAACTGATATAATGGAGCCGGTGCAAAGGCAGGAGCGATGTGCATTCGAACGGAACGTGAATGCCCATGAGGTGCACGTATATCGGTCGAGCCTAGTGCCGCCGATTGGCACCTGATCTATTACCTCGGCCTCCACCTTTACGGCAGTAGTCATCTCTATTGACAGAGATTCATGAGTAACAGGCGGGAACTGATATAATGGAGCCGGTGCAAAGGCAGGAGCGATGTGCATTCAAACGGAACGTGAATGCCCATGAGGTGCACGTATATTGGTCGAGCCTAGAGCCGCCGATTGGCACCCGATCTATTACCTCGGCCTCCACCTTTACGGCAGTAGTCATCTCTATTGACAGGGATTCATGAGTAACAGGCGGGAACTGATATAATGGAGCTGGTGCAAAGGCAGGAGCGAGGTGCATTCAAAGGGAACGTGAATGCCCATGAGGTGCACGTATATCGTTCCAGCGTAGAGCCTTCGATTGGCACCTGATCTATTACCTCGGCCTCCACCTTTACGGCAGTAGTCCTCTCTATTGACAGGGAATCCTGAGTAACAGGCGGGAACTGATATAATGGAGCCGGTGCAAAGGCAGGAGCGATGTGCATTCGAACGGAACGTGAATGCCCATGAGGTGCACGTATATCGGTCGAGCCTAGAGCCGCCGATTGGCACCCGATCTATTACCTCGGCCTCCACCTTTACGGCAGTAGTCCTCTCTATTGACAGGGATTCATGAGTAACAGGCGGGAACTGATATAATGGAGCCGGTGCAAAGGCAGGAGTGATGTGCATTCAAACGGAACATGAATGCCCATGAGGTGCACGTATATCGGTCGAGCCTAGAGCCGCCGATTGGCACCCGATCTATTACCTCGGCCTCCACCTTTACGGCAGTAGTCATCTCTATTGACAGGGATTCATGAGTAACAGGCGGGAACTGATATAATGGAGCCGGTGCAAAGGCAGGAGCGATGTGCATTCAAATGGAACGTGAATGCCCATGAGGTGCACGTATATCGGTCGAGCCTAGAGCCGCCGTTTGGCACCCGATCTATTACCTCGGCCTCCACCTTTACGGCAGTAGTCCTCTCTATTGACAAGGAATCCTGAGTAACAGGCTGGAACTGATATAATGGAGCCGGTGCAAAGGCAGGAGCGATGTGCATTCGAACGGAACGTGAATGCCCATGAGGTGCACGTATATCGGTCGAGCCTAGAGCTGCCGATTGGCACCCGATCTATTACCTCGGCCTCCACCTTTACGGCAGTAGTCCTCTCTATTGACAGTGATTCATGAGTAACAGGCGGGAACTGATATAATGGAGCCGGTGCAAAGGCAGGAGCGATGTGCATTCGAACGGAGCGTGAATGCCCATGAGGTGCACGTATATCATTCCAGCGTAGAGCCTCCGATTGGCACCTGATCTATTCCCTCGGCCTCCACCTTTACGGCAGTAGTCCTCTCTATTGACAGGGAATCCTGAGTAACAGGCGGGAACTGATATACTGGAGCCGGTGCTAAGGCAGGAGCGATGTGCATTCAAACGGAGCATGAATGCCCATGAGGTGCACGTATATCGGTCGAGCCTAGAGCCGCCGTTTGGCACCCGATCTATTACCTCGGCCTCCACCTTTACGGCAGTAGTCCTCTCTATTGACAGGGAATCCTGAGTAACAGGCGGGAACTGATATAATGGAGCCGGTGCAAAGGCAGGAGCGATGTGCATTCGAACGAAGCGTGAATGCCCATGAGGTGCACGTATATCGGTCGAGCCTAGAGCCGCCGTTTGGCACCCGATCTATTACCTCGGCCTCCACCTTTACGGTAGTAGTCCTCTCTATTGACAGGGATTCCTGAGTAACATGCGGGAACTGATATACTGGAGCCGGTGCAAAGGCAGGAGCGATGTGTACTCAAACGGAACGTGATCGTCAAGGTAATAGGTGCAGTCAAGAGAAAGGGCTTTCTCCTCTCTTCCAAGAGAGTCTTCAACACACAACACACTTCTCCTTCAAGTTCTACTTCAAGGCATATGGTATTGTAAGTGTTGCTTTCATAATTTCATAACTTTCGTTATTTTGTTTTTGTGCTAGGTTTGCGAGAGCGGTTTGCTTACTCACAAGTTGTAGGAGTGAAGGACATCGATTGTATTCGATTTCACTTGTAGGGTTGCTACAAGTGGGTTTAAAGGCAACCTCAAGTTAGTGTTCTAACTTGAGTATCCGGGGGTATCCGGGTGGAAGGGACGTAGGATAACCGGGAACAAGGCGGGAAGTTACTTGGGTAATCCGAACACTTGAAACATAATTGCGTGTGCATTTGTTTATTATTTGGGTTTAATTTTAATTCCGCACTATATTTGTTGATCATATATCATATATATGTGTGAATTTTGTGATATGGTCTCCATGTATGCTATATCTATATGTGTGGTGATTTGAGACGTTAAGTTTCCTTCGTGTATCTCAATGTTGATATTGGACTTTCGTTCCTCTTATCACCTAAGTTTATAATGTGGTTTTATGATTTTTTGGATTTTATATATATTTAGATTCTTATTTGGCACGATTGTTGTTATTTTACTGCCGCCTTTTGGATAATGCCATAGGGGGATCGAAATAAACAAACAGAATCGTAATGAATGTTCTATGTATGGTCTAATAAACAGACATACAAAAACTGGATGTAGGTTTCTACACTGTTTTTTATACACCGGAAGTTGCTACATTGACTCTCCAAATTTGGATGGCCCTGTAGCAAACCGGCAAAATGATTCCAGTTTTGCAGGGCGGTTGATGGAGGGAAAACGCCATATTTGGCGTGTTGTTGCAGTGTGGTTTGGAGATGATATAACCGGCCAACTTCCGCTTAGACTTGCATGGAGTCGTCGAATATAGCTTAATTCACGTAAACTAAATATGGGAAAAAATACCTAATTAAATGTCACATCATCTACCAACTAGATTCAATGGGGTTGGATAGTGGGGTGTCGAGACTCGAGAATATATTGTGGGGCCCGCTAAACAATATGCGGACCTTCGCGTTCGAATGTTGTTAACTGGGCAATTTGCAGTAGGTTTCGCGTCGTTCCGCTGTCATGCGTTGAAATATTCTATCTTTTTCCCTCTGTGGGCTCCACTTTAATGTGTTACTATTAATAAGACGAAAAGCGATGGTACGTAGAGATGGAAATTGCGGATGAGGTGAGAGGTTGGTGGGACCACAAACAAAGAATTCGACCGGTCATCTACTCATCCAACTGCCGACTTTGCTGGTACTTTGTTTGAGATAAGTTTTTCACGTAAGCGCCATATCAGCGAATATTTGTATCCATTCTGACAAGTAAAACATTTTAGTCGTTTAATATATCTCCTCACACAACTGTATACAGTAATGCCATATGTGCCCGATGAGGAAATTCGTATAATAAATCCAAATATTCGACCGCGCACAACTATCCCTCATTTGCGCATATACTGCGCGTGACTAAATTATGTTTGCTCACCGCGCACATCGGTTCAAATTTTGCCCCGTTTTGCGAGCTCAGTAATTAATCCGCCGTTTGTTTATACTTGTAATAACAAACGGAAGAGCGAGAGAGTCAAGAAGCAAGATGGCCACCCATAATGCAGGACCCGGCAAAAAATTTGAGTTGCCGCCAAACTCGGAGTATTAATGTAGCAGACCGCAAAAAACCGCCGCGAAGACCCCAGAAAACCCCGCCATGCGTCCGGTCAAGTGGAGGATATCTATGATCTATCCCGCCAAATTTGGGGATATATCACCATTCGCCATGATTTGTGCCTTCACTGCAGATATGGCTGAGAAATCGTGTCACTGGGACGAAGAAACTTTGCAAGGCCAGTCTTCAGAGGGAAGAAGAGACGGTGACGTAGCTGATAACCGTTCCCTTCATGACAGGGGGGATGTGCGGCCGCAGTTGCCTGAGACTCCCCTAAGGGATACGTGGCCATGGGGAGGTCTCGTTCCGGCAGGCTATGTCCCCCCGGCGTACGAGGGGGCATTGCTGTTGAATCCGCCCACTGAGGTTCCATCAGAAGGTACTAGGGGGAACCGTCACCGACCCTTCTTCCCCGTCTGGGACGGCGAGTCTGCATTGGTGGATAGGGGGGTGGCCAGTCGGCTGGTGGAGAACTCCATCCTTCCCATTGACCAAAGTGTCCTGGGTCAAATTAACATTGAAAGGCTCGCTAACTCAGTCGTTTATGGCAGTTACCAGGTTAAGTACTAATGTCGTCTCGTTGTGCTGTTGCCTTACTCTTACAGTCTTACTTATCCATGATTCCCTGCAGACATCATTGGTCGGGGCGGAACTGCGTCGCCGAGTGGTGCAATTGTTGATTGCCGAGCGGAAAAAGGCGGTTTCCTTCGAATCTCAACTTAAGGATTTGAAGGAGCAGCTGATGAAAGAGAGAGACCGCAGATCTCAGGCGGAGTGGGAGGTTGCGAAAGCTAAAGATCGGGCGGCCTCTATGTCAGCGGTTCGGAAGAGCTCCGAAGATCGATGGTACGTAGAGAAGAGCAGTCTCCTGGCTCGTATAGCCGAGTTGGAGAGAAACTCGCTTCCTCCAAACTCGATTGCAGACGTGAGGCATGAGGCTGAGGCGAGGAAGTGTCAGCGATCTGGTCGGGAGTTCGGTGGAGGATCGGCCCAAACGTAGGACGGTTTGGCTACCAACGCCCCCTCCAGCGAGGCGTCTGTGTGAATCGTGGCCATCTTAGTACCCCAAATGGTTTTCATATTTTGAGAGGTGAACATGTGATGGTTTACGCGTTAGTAATGAACCCCGAACATTCAATTGGCAATGAACACTGTCTGGTCCAGTCTTTTAACGCTTGTTAGTTTAATTATCTGTTTGCCAACCATTAGCGATCTTCGTACACCGATTGCTTAATTTCTTGTGGATATTAAAACTATTAGCATACAGCCATCACAGAAATGGTCAAGGATGGTGTGAAATATCAAAGTTTCCCGGGAATATACTTAGTGCACGTGAACTGCGTTGGAATTGAGCTTAGCATCACAGTGAACCAGATATACAATTTTTTTCTCATTGCTCACACCGGTCCCACCTTTTACCTGATGTGTATGGATGAATCTGATTTGTCAGTGTGTTTCATTGGAGTCATTTTCTCCAGCATTCACATAGCCTCTACATGCATCGAGATTGTTACGTATAGAGTTTTCCTTTAAACGAACTTGGGATATTGGACTTATGCCATAGATTCAAGTAGACCATCGTCAAGGAGAGAAAGATTCAAGAATACGCAGAGGTGGAAATCACTTCATGCAACATAAATAACACATTTACTGCAGTATACGGTCTTCAACATCAATAACATACCAAAGCACACAATTATGAGTCCAACTCTTAGCATTCTCCTTTATGTCCGTTGTGCGCGGTGAGCAAATTTTTAATGCTGTAACATAAATTGCTCAAAGCTCACAACGGGCAAAATTATGCCAGGCGTGCGAATTTAGCTACTGTATCCCATAACATAAATGTTCAAAGCGAACAACAAGCAAAGACATGATGGCGCGTTGAGTTCCCTTGTGCAGAAATCCCATAGATTTTGTACAAAAATCCCAAAAAATTCAGTATATTCTTTCATTATAAACTCAGTCACTACATTTGCACAAAATTATAAATTCAATGCTCTGATGATACGGTAATTACAGTGGGAGATTTGCCTACATCTTTACAGAATAATGTCTCGAATTGTCGCATTCTCTCTTCAAGGCCTTCCACCCATCCTTCGACCGCAGGCAGGCGGTTAGCCTTCCATTGCCTTATTACCGGTGGGACCGGGATTCTATCTTTAAGTTGAATATTTACAAAGTGATTATTATTTACAAAACCTATGGTGAAGGGACCACGTTTCGTACCTTGGTGTGGTCCTGATCTTAACGGAAAAAATGAAAGACATTGTTGCATTGACAGCAGATGTATTACACAGTTATAACGACTTGAGATAATATGTCCAACTTCAGGGAAGGTCATCCAATATTGCATCGGGGGGTGGTCACCCATATAGTTAATTGACACTACCTGTTCTTGTGCACTTTCCTCACCCATCACCTTTGAGTACACATCATAGTGGTCACGCAGCTCTTGAAGCAATTCTCTTCTGACCACCTTCCACTGGTCCTCTCCCATCCCTAGATGTGAAGATATAGCCCTGTAACCACAGTTCCCATCTGCCGTCACATCTGTGACGTTCGATATATATTTGGCGATTGCAGCGGGGAATTGATCAAGATAAGGTATGCCTCCTTGAACGGCTCTAGCATCCTTTGCTTCATAATTAGCTGCTGCAAATGAAGCTGTAGCAGAAACCCCAGTCATACTGCCAGATGTCGCGGCTTTGCCAGTTGGTTTCTTTCTAGCAAGTTGAGGAGGAATGGGTGGGGCAGACGTATTTTTGATCCTTTGGGACCGTCTCGGCTGGACACGGCCGACGCTTTCTTGTTTCGATGAGACTTCAGGTGGAATTTGAGCAGAGCAACTAGCCGCATCGCCGAAGTCATGATCAAAATGAGCAGGATGAATGGGGGTGGCTGTATCTTCATTTGTCAAATTATTATCCCTTTTTCTTCTTCCATTGAACACGACATTAACTTGCGGCTCTGTAATCAGATTTGTCGCCGGGGTAGCTAGCTCCTTCAACTTAATTAACAACTCCTGCTTCATCGGCCCATCAAGTTGAGCATAGAGCATGTGTATGCGCTCTAATTCAGCATGTATAAGCCCATCTTCTTCAGACATCAATTCCGGCTTAGCCTCCATGTCTAGCTGCTTCCAATGAGAATTTACGGCATCTAAGGGAATGGGGCGATTTTCCCTTGTGTATTTGCCAATCTCATTGGCACATGGTACACCATAAATCATTCTAGCTAGACAATCACCTGTGCATTGGTCCGTTCCCATAGGGTCAGATTTATCAGCTTCCACAGACATTATCTTCAACGCCGCAGCGGCTGTAAATCCTATCAGCTCCTTGAACAAGAACCCATGCACATTATGTTGCAACATGATCTTAGATTTCTCGAATGATGCCTTGATCTCGATATGCTGCCCCTCTAATGATTCATGTATGGTTGGCCAAGAAGCGGATAAACTGAAGGCCGATGAACCCAATGCCCTTTTAAGCTTAGAATGTTCAGTCTGTGCTCTTTTGGTCTGCCCTCTGTTGGTACTGACATTTCCAAAGTGGAGATTGCCATCTGTCCATACAGAAATAAACTTCTCCTTGTACTTGTCCAACCAAGATGTCTTCACATAGCTCACGACCCTTGTGTAATCTTTGTACTCGGTCTCCAATGCCTTCAGTTTAGCAACATACTCCTCATCCTTGCGTGCCCCCACCAATAAATTCCAACTAGAGATGAAACCTAACCATTTTTCTTGATCTTCAAAAGAGGGCTGGCAATTTTTGGCAATATTTTTGGATATGTGCATTCTACATATTTGGTGCACCGCAAGGGGAAATTCATGGCCAATGGCATTCATAAGTGCTGGCTCCAGTGCTGACAAAATTACACGTGGCATCCTGTATCCCTGTAGCAAAGAGCTCAACTTCCCCAAGGCCCACAAGTAGTTCTCCTCACGTACGGCCTCCGTGTAACAGAATGCCACTGCGAACTGAATATCTGTGGACGTCACCCCATACATCTCCATCAATGGTGGCCTGTTGCGGTTGGTCTTCAACGCCCAGTCCATAACCAGAATCTCTGGAAATTTTCGTAATAACACAACAAACTGCGGATGTGCCCAAAATATAGTCCTCACTGCAGTTGTCACTTCGTCCACTTCATGATACACAATGTAATTACGCTGTGTCAGTAGATTAAGGAATAGCTGCATTTCTGCTCTCCAGGCCATTTCCCCTGCCTTCATCCTCTGTCTGGCTTTATAAATAGTGTTGATTGTGGTAGATGTTGCATTATCCTTTTCCTTCAGGTATTTCAAGATTTCCCTTGGCCTAAGCAGTCTATGTGACAAGTCTCTCACCGTGGCCATCTCCCCACCTCCGAACCTCCTCTCATCTGGATGTCGCTCGATGTACATTACGGGTTTATGGTTGTGATTGCCACGTACAACTGTCAAAATCCACTTATCTGTTGCCACACCATTAGCCCTCAAGTAGAAGGGACATGAACACTTCTTGCTTCGAGTTGATTTTTTGGCCGATATATCCGGCCTGTGTGGCCGATATGTCCCACTTCTTTCACAACAAAAATAATAAGTTGGGACCCTATTGCCCTTTGTACTCATATTTGATGATTTTGTAACAACCAAATTCCCGGTTTTCACACCGACCCCTTTTACCCATTTACCAAGCTCTTCTATGCTGGGGAAAATTTTATTTGTTGTGAACTGATTTGTATAATCTTCATTAACCTCTGAGCCTTCAACAATACGCTGAATTAAGTCCCAGATACTAATATAGTCACTAAATGTTAAGCTTTATTTTCTAGTAAATTAGTCAGTTAACAAAGCAAAATAATTTCAAACCTTTGCTTCTTTGTTCGCTTCATCCCAGATCCCCTCAATGTGTATCGAGCCCATCTCAATCTTCGTAATTTCTACGCAATCATGTTCCAAATGTACATTGCAGCAATAAATTTCTGAAATTATTAAAAAATACCAAATTAATTAGCATCAATTAATGGCTTACCAACTTTACGATGCAGTGCGGCCGCAGTCGACTATTTTAGGGCACCCCAACCCAATGACACAAATCTTTTGCACTGCCTTAAGGACCTTCGTTTGATATAAGCAGGAACTCTTATAGTCTATATACCTCAGCGAATTAGAATAATTTCTGTTGATCAAACCCTATCTCGTTAGATTTTCCCGCCTTAGGTCATAAAACTGATCGCATATGGAAGCTGTTACGATGCATTTGTATATACGGATGCGTAGAAATAGTGGTTCATAGTGTAAATTACTCATCGCGAACAGTGGGAGGGCAAAAATGTAAATTGCTCTCCTCTGTAAACCGTCTAGCAGTTTGCCCACCGCACACAACCGCGCAAAACACGGACTTGCTCAGCGCACACAACCACGCAAAACTGGGAATTGCTCACCGCTCACAGCCAATCAAAACACGGATTGCTCAACGCACACAACCACGCAAAACTCGGAATTGCTCAGCGCACACAACCACTCAAAACCCGTAATTGCTCACCGCCCACAACCGTTTTGGTTAAGTCCACGTGCACATGTGGACGGGTTATTTGCTAGTAATATTTCAAACTAGACTTGTTTACTCAACCAGCACAACGGGTAAATTATTATAGACCCGATATGACCCGGTAGGACCCGAAATTGTCCCGTGATACCTTCTGCTCGCAGCGAATTGACAGACAATTACACAGATTGCTCACGGCGGAATTTCAAACGGTAAGTATTTTCAAAGATCGCTCCAGTCGCGCAGACTGAAATCCTAAAGCTTTGATTTTTATTTAATTGCTCGAAGGATACATCACTTAGTCAACTGGTGAGATCAAACAAAGAGCTGAATCGAGAGAAATCGATTTAGGGGTTTTTGACCTAAATTTATCAACATCGACTCTTTGGTACGTCTATACTTTTAAGTACAGTTTATCTGCCTTTCTTATTTTGATTTTACATGCATTCATCCACGGTTGAGGTTGATGAAGTCGGTACAAAAATCCAAGGTAATATTGATTTATCTTCTCGGCAATAATGCATTAAATCTTTGAGGATCAGGTTATGAATTGTTTGATACAGGATACTATGGATTTTACAACCGACTTTACCACCAATCAACTGTTCAAGGATAGAAAAGAGCTGTTTCAGTGGATACAAAACGTCGGGTTAAGTCATGGGCATGTGATTGTTACACGTTCGGGGAGATTAAGTAAAACGACCAAATGGCATCATGCTGTGTACTTTGCGTGTGAAAGAAGCGGTGAGTATCGGGGACACCGAAAGCTAAAAAAGACCAACCAGCCTGTTAAAAACAAGAAGTGTTCATGTCCTTTCTCATTGCGTGGTTATATGGTGGGCGTGGGCGTTGAGGAGTGGAAGGTAACAGTCGTTTGTGGCAGGCACAACCATGAAGCAGCTAAATATGTCGATGGCCATTCCGATGACGGGACGTTGCAGGGAATGGAGATGGAAACAGTGCGTGACTTGGCGAATAGCAAGGTTCGGCCAGCTGAAATTTTGAAAGTACTGAAGGCAAATAAAAACTTCAGTGCTACCTCAATCAAAGCAATTTATAATGCACGAAACCGGTTACAACGGGGGAAGAAGGTTGGTATTGTAAAACAGTTGAAGGAGTTAGCATCAGCTGATAAAATTGTGGGTGCTGAGAATGTGAAGGCTGTGAATAATGAGGGGGGGATCAGAAGGTGGGGGAGGCGTTTTGGGAGAATGCAGTGCCTGCTGAGTTGCAGGAGGAGGATCATACTGGGAAGATGGGTGGGGAGGATGATAAGGTGGATCGTAATGAGGCGGAGCAGACTGCTGGGGAGGAGGAGGATGATGATGAGAATGCAGTGGCTAAGGCCTTTGAGAAGGAGCATGAGGTTCTACGTCTTCAAATTTCTACCATGGTAGCGGAGATTGCTAAGCAGCATGCTGAGATAACGGATACGTCTACATTGACGTGTAAGCCGGGTAAGGGAAGAAGTAGACCGTTGTGGAAACGTACAATAAAGAAGCCGAAACAATCAATTTCATATGATGATAGTGACGAGGACTTGGCTGCCGACATAATAATACCATATTGGAACGCTTTTCCTGAGTGTCTACGACCCCTTATAGTGCATGTCATAGATGTGAAAGCGGACGGAAACTGTGGGTATAGGGCTGTGGCAGCTCAGTTGGGACTGGGTGAGGATGAATGGAGGCAGGTGAAATATGACTTGCGAGAAGAGATGCAGAACCACGACGGCTTGTACCGGCAACTTATGGGTGCCGTGGAATTTAAAAAGAATGTAGTGGCACTGGGCCATTTGTTAGACCGTCCAAAAGCTAAATGGTGGATGCAGATGCCAGAAATGGCACATGTCATTGCCTCATGCTACGAATGTGTAGTACATATTCTTGCACCTCATCAGTGTGTGACATATTTTCCTTTAAGAACTCCTCCAGTACCCCTATCATCCAGACGCCACATAACGTTGGGTCATGTGAACAATAATCACTTCGTTATTGTTAAACTTGCCCCATATGGTCCTGTCCCTCCGACTTCAAGTATGTGGATAAGATACCGTTCCGATGTGTCAGCCGGATGGCCGGCTGCTTATGAGGATAGGATGCAACAATTCCAGTCAATAGTATTTGGCCACGATATTGCAACCGTTGACGTTATTGAAATATTGTAGGATAAAACGTTGTATCATTTTACTGTGTGTTTCAGAGTGTTTTCTCACTACAAAGCGTTGATCGTGGAGGACCCGGTCAACGTGGTCAAGGGGCCCGTTTGGGGTCCCTTGGGGGGCTTCGAATTGGTGCAGAAGGGTCGAGGGGAAGCCTCGGCCCTGGTTGAGTCGCTCGGCCTCGGACTGACGTGCTCGGCCTCGGCTGGAAGGGGGACGAGGGGGAGCCTCAGTCGCCCGGGTAGATGCACGGTCGGCGGGTGGCGAGGGAGAGTCTCGGACCCGACTGAGACGCTCGGCCTCGGTAGGGCATGCTCGGCCTCGACAGGCTGACGGAGAGGGGAAACCTCACTGTCCCGTTGATCGAGTGGTCAGAGAGGGGCGAGGGGTAGCCTCGGCCCGTTGATCAGCTGTCCTCCTGCATAGACGAGAACGCTCGTCAGGGGGCCGGACCTTGGTTCTGGCCAAATCCCCTCCGATGCCTAAGTCAGATAGAGATCTGAGAAGGGTGGCCCGGCGGAGACGGTTCGACTCGTGAGGAGATCGTAACGGCGTCTCTCGGCGCGAGCAGGGGAGGAAGGAGATGAATTGGGGGAACGAGGTCATTGATGGAGTACCTTAGGTTTTGTTACCTGAGATGCGGTCCCCTTCTTCGTCGTCTTCCTGGCCCTTTTGTAGCGCTCCCAGCGTGATTGCCTCTGGCCCACGTCCCACGCCCACCATCGATCGTGCCCCATCAGTCCTCCCTCGCCGCCGCTCTCTCCGCCATGCCAGCACCTCCCCATTATCGCTATTTAGTGGTCGCGCGTCCGGGGGAGTGGTTTTCGCAGGAATGGGCGAGCGACCAACGGGTTGTTGGGGCCGGGTCGGATCGACGTTCGAGAAGGTCCCTTGTAGGGCCTTTGTCGAATGGGCTTCGAGGACGCTGATGGGATCTTGACCAATAGTCGGGCTCCTGGGCTCGTGCTTTATGGGTCTTGGTCAAATAGGCGTAACAACTGCCCCCATCAGTCGGGTTGATCGGCCTCGGCCGGTTCGGCTCGGCCGATGTGACTTCTGCCGATTTTGACAAGCTCGCCAGTCGATGCCAACCCATTTATTAGTCGTCATTATGAGTTGGCCCGTTCGATATTTTTAAGGCGCGGGTCCCGAAGTGCCGTCGGCCTTCAGATGCTGCCGAGTGTAGCGGCAAACTTATCCCCGCCGCTCGCGGAGTCGCCTTAAGTTCGAGAAGCCGAAGGGTTCGTGAGCCGCCATTGGTGGGGTCGATCAGCCTCGGCATGCTCAGATCGACCGTTGTGCCTCCTGGGATTTCGAGCGGCGCTTCAATCGAGCCTCGCCATAAATGTTGGTCATGATGAGGCGGACCGATTGGGCTTCGACTGGCGCCAATTTCGGAGCGCCGTCGACTCTTCGAGCCTCGCCACGCGTTCTTGTCAGGCGCTTCGAATTCGCCCTTGGCATATAAGATCCCCAGTTGTGTTGATTTCCACTTCTCCCTTGCTCCTCCCGGTATTCAAAGCCTTCAGCAACTCGGAGTTCCCCGTCGCCTTCGCTTCTTCGCCTTCTCCGAACTAGTTGAAAATAGGTAATTCCTCTCTTGCTTTCATCTTATGGCTGCTCTTAGGATAGGCGGTTCTGGTCGGAGGGCGAGGGGTCCTCCGGAGTCCGGGCGGGGTGAACCCCGACCAGGGGAGTCGGGTTCCCCCGCCGGGAGTCGTTCTCTTCAAGATAAGGGGAAGGGGAAACTTTTTCCAGACTACGCCCGTGACGATGTTGCGTCGGCTGCCGTGTGGCTTAATGTCCCCCCGGTCGTCCTCCGTACTCAGTCGAGGACTCCTCCTTCGGTGGCCGCGGAGATCCGGGAAAGATATCTCTGCTTCCCATACGAGGTTCGAGTTCCATTTGTCGACGAGCGGATTTGCCTTCCGAGGAGCAATGAGGTCGGTGCCTACGTCGAGATGTTCCGCCTGGGTCTTCGCTTCCCGCTCCATCCTTTTTTCATCCAAGTCATGGAACATCTCATGGTGTCCCTGTGTCAGTTCACCCCGTGTTCGATCGCGGTACTGACGGGCTTCGTAACGCTCTGTTGCATCCGCGGTCTGGAGCCGTCTCTCCCCCTCCTTTTCTACTTTTATCAGATCCAGGCGGTCGGGCCGGGGTCCTGGCTGCACATCCGTGCCCGTTCAAGGAGGGAATGTCTGATAGGGCTTCCCCGTTGGTCGGGGGATTGGAGCTCGGATTATGACTTTGTGGTCTTTTTGGGTGATGCCCAGATCCTGACAAGCTGGGGCGCGTCCGTCCAGCCTTGCTCACCGTTAGCCCTTTTCGACGCTGACCAGACAGCCGCCGCGATGCTGTCGGCTCTTCCTTTGGAATCGAAGTCCATCTGCTCTTTGTTGGATGACCTACTCCTGAAGGCCATCTTGTGGTCCCCGGGTAGGCCGCTTCTTCTTCCTCGGACTACCCTGTGACTCATCCTGATTTTGGTCTCCTTTGCAGGGATGGCAGGCCGCGAGTTCGTTCGTGACGTTGATGAGCTGATCCGTCGTGGAGCTGCTCGGAGCCGAGGTAGTACCTCCGGAAGGGCGCCTCGACGGACCATTGAAGAGGAGGTGCGCCGAGCAGAGCCCTCCGTGGGCAAGATAATGGCCGTGCCTCCCGCCTCTTCTTCTGGCGATTCCCTCCCCGAGGGAGTAGTAAAAGCCGGACCTGCCCCATCAGCCCGAGTGGCAGGGGGTGATGACGGGTCTGGTGTAGTCCCCCCCGCCCTCGGAGTGTCCCCTCCCGTCCTCGAGAGTGGAGATGGGGCAAAGCGGAAGCGCTCTCCTTCGGTGCTCGTGGAGCCTCACAGGAGGAAGAAGAGGAAGGAGGATGCGGAGTCCCCCAGCCCGGCCAGTTCTGTGCCTCCTGTAGACACCACCGGGGATCTTCAGGTGATTCTGCCGACCACCCCCATCGCAGCGTCCCCGCTTCCGTCCCCGGGAGTCGGAGCACTATTGGCGAGCCATATGGCTTCCCTCGATGTGGCCCCCGGGAGTTCGGTGTTCGTCGACCGAGCCCTGGCCCAGCAGGTAGCCGAGAGCTCTGTCTTCCCCCGGGACCCCAGCACCCTTGAGAAGATTCCCGCCGATAAGGTGTCGGATTCTTTGGTTTGGGCCCTTCAACAGGTTCGGCCCTCTCGCAGTCCTTTCTTTCTCTTCACACCCTTCCTAGCTCATGCCCCGTATTTCAGGGGTCGGCGCTTGCCGTGGAACTGCAGCGGCGAGCCATCCTCTTGAGGAAGCTGGAGGAGTCCACCATGAAGGCTCAGGAGCGGGCCGGGGCGGCCGAGGTGGCCATGATGGAGGCCCAGATGGAGTCTCGGCGCCTCAACCTCCGTGTGGCCGCGTTGGAGGGACAAGTGGGTGACCTCGAGGGAAAGCTGGAGGATGCTCATCAGTCGGCTGAGGAAGCGGCGGAGTCGTTCCGCCTGGAGAGGGAGGAGCTTCAGAGGGAACTGTCGGATCGGCGCCAAGTGACACGGCTTGCAGAGGAGGTGGAGAAGGGTGTCGTCGAGACCCTGGGGAAGAGGATCTTCGAGGTCCTCAGGGAGGCCTTCGGTAAGTATGTGGACCTCATCGCCCCTCGGATCGTCGAAGTCGTTCAATCTTTCTTCCAGGAGTGCGCAGAGCGTGTCCGGGAAGCCCCTCCACCGGCCGCGTCCCCTCACTCCGAGCAGGGCGAAGTGCCTGAGGATGTGTCCTCTCGAGCTCGGTGTCACGCCCCGCTTCCCAAAAATATGGAGGCGAAGCGTGAGAAGGTCCGCTCAGACTTGAAGCTACAAAGCTGCAAGTCCGATAAGCGTCGATCAAGTTTAAAACTGCAGGTCCTTGCAACGCTAACGAAACAAAGATAATAATAATTAAATGAGACAAAAGAATTATCTCAGAATATCCATAAAATAAGTTTCCAACATCGCAGAAAAGCCACCAGGCTAAAAGAAAAAGTCTAAAGGCCCAAACATGGCCAACAAAAGTACAAAGTACAAAACAACGGTGCTACGCACCAACAACTAACAAAAGGCCTAAACAAAATAAAGCTCAACAAAGACTCAAAGGAAGGTCACCGGTGTCCTCGTACTCCTCAACGAACGTAGGCTCAGTCTCAGCGTCAGCAAACACCTCGTCCGCTACAACTATCTCTGGCTCAGGGTCTAACATGTGACACCCAAAGAGAAAGGGGCACATGTCAGCAAGTCTGGAAGACTTGTGCAAGTGAAACTGAAAGTACAAGTAAGAGCAACCTAGCAGTTCTAGCATGATGCAATGACATGGCAGTTTAAAGTATGAGTGCAACAGGTAAAGTAAAGTAAAGTACAGTACGAGCATGACATGGCATTCACAAGACAAGTACAAGACAAGGAAAGTAAGCACCTCGTGCACAGAGATTCCGTCCTTTGGCTAGAGTGGCTGCACGGCCAGCTCCTAGCTCAAGTATCCGTTTATCCCTACCCCTCCACGTGTATCGGGCATTGGTTTCTGGCCAACACATGAGGCCCGCTTCTGGTCCACGAGCCAGGAAGTGTGTAAACAAGTATGGCGTAGGGGTGCACCTAGCCGGTCCAGGGAACCCGGGCATTGGCTTTTGACCAACACATGAGGCCTGTTTCCCCCGGAAGTAGTATTCAAGGGGTACAAGTAATGTAGCGTGTGCTACGATGCAACAATCAATGCATGGATGACATGGCATGGCAAGTAGTAAAGCGTACAAGTAAGAAAGGTAAACGTGACAGTTTAGCATGCATGAATGACAAGTTTAAGGGTTGGATCTAGCTTCGTTGTCAAGCTAGATCATTTAGGTGACGGATCTAGTTTCGTTGTCAAACTAGATCAAGTAGGCGTCTAGCCAGCTATCATTTCACTGACTAGTAAGTGGCCTAAAAACATGGCCCTACACAAGAGTTGGCAAGTTTCACTTGCCTGCAACTATCACGTCAAGAAAACACCGTCCAACGAGTCCAAAGTCACGATTCCTACGTGCACAAGTCCACCGGCCTACATCCGTTTTATTAATCTTGATTAGTGATTTTAAAACATTTAAAAATACTTTAAAATACTGTTTTTTAGTCTTTATTAGCATGCAATTGGGTTGGGGGTCCTAGGGGTGCAAAACGTTACCTCAACACGACGCGAAAGCTACACCGGCGTCGGGTAGCGACGCCGGGGGTTGGAATAATAAGATCGCGCTCCAAGTCCAGATTCCAATTAGTTTCCTCGCTGGAAATTCAGAGCAATCAACCCGGGGCGACGATTCCAGATTCCAAAGCTCGCACGTGCGACGACGGGCTACGACGTGCGACGACGTCGTACGCGACGAATCCTCGAAGAGCAAGCACCTTGGTGGGGCCCACAGCAGTCCTAGGGGCCTTTGTGGAACCCACAATAACTCTGGAGAACTTGGGGGGCCCACGGAGGCAAGTGGTGCGACGGATGCGGGGTTGCGACGAGTGGCCGTCGGTCAGACACAGCCAATGCGGAAGAATTTCTCGGTCGTGCGCTCAAAATGCGGGGGCTGCGACGTTGGGGTGCACAGCGGCTGCGGGCGATGCTTGGGTGCGGGGTTTCTCCTCGGTCTGGTCGATGGAGAGCTTCGGTCGTGCGCTTGGATGCGGGCGGGACAG
Organism: Scilla litardierei; assembly: GCA_030789695.1. Classification (NCBI taxonomy): domain Eukaryota; kingdom Viridiplantae; phylum Streptophyta; class Magnoliopsida; order Asparagales; family Asparagaceae; genus Scilla; species Scilla litardierei. The sequence goes on along the minus strand of CM061141.1, from coordinate 183,848,754 downwards.
CGTTGCAACGTTGCAACGCTTGCAACGTCGGTCGCTGCGGGCGTTTCCTTCGGTCGGGCACGGAGCGGAGCGGGGGAACGAAGCGGAGCGCTGTGCGGGGGTCGGTGCGGAGCGGGGCCTCGGTCAGACCGAGAGCTCCTCTCGGTCAAGCGGGGAACGGGCGGGGGTTGGCTGCAGCGGTGCGGAGCGGCGAGAATGCGGGCGAGGCGGCCGGTCAGAGCGGGCGGATGCGGGGGTTTTCTTCGGTCGTACGGGGTGCTGAACGTCGCAACGTTGCGACGATTCGTCGCAACGTCCAAAATGAGTTTGGAAGAGGCTAGGGCTAATTTCTTTGGAAAATAGGACTTGCTAGGGGTTGCTTATATAGTATAGGTGGGTTGACTTGGTCCAGGGCTAAATCTAATAGGATTAGAATTCAAAAAGATTTGAAATTTGAATTTAAACTTCTCCAACCCAATCTAGGATTTGACCTGGTCCAAATGAGCTGGAAATTGGCTCAAAAATTCTTTAAAACGTTTAAAACTCAAATAAATTTTATTTGGCCGAAATTAATTTAAAAATAAATTATTAAAAATAATATAAAACTTGTAAAAATTATAAAAGTGGTCAAATAAACTCCAAAAATTATAAAATAAATATTGTGGTGATCGTGGCGACGAATGTGAGCTAACTAAGAAGACGGATCTCAAATTCGACGTCGGACGACGAAACTAAAAATAGAAACGTCTCCCGTCAAGAGTGAGAATCGTCACGTCTCATCGAGTAAGTTTAAATTGTGGGAAAACGACTCGAGAAACGTCGTTCCAAAATAGTGCCACTATTTAATACTCTCAGAGACGTTCACAACGGCATAACACACGAAAGTGTTCACAAACACGTGCACGACCAAAAGCACGTGCACGAACAACGTACAACGAAAAGTGGTCGTTACATCCTCCCCACCTTAGAATAAAGTCCGTCCTCGGACTTTCTAATATAGCTAGTCGCTCTAGTAACTACCCCAAATCAAGTCACATTATATTTCAAACCAAGTATAGTCATTACAAGTGCTCATATATGCACTAGGTAGTCAAACATTATTACTACCAATACGTATATATATTTATATATATTCACGTACGTTATACATTTATACCCATTATAGCCAGTCAATTTCATACATGTATTTCAATCATATATATAAGCATACATTCCTTATATCGCTACTACTTACCTAAACACAAAACAATATTTCAGGTACTCATATAGGATAGTCTCACACTTAGCAAATACAATCATTGCTCTACCTATAGGTAGCTACCTATGCACAAACATCAAGGGTATACTACCCTCTAATATTTCCTAGTATTCATCCAACACCAAACACATCAACACATGCAGTCACACCATACCATTATTAAATCAAATTCACTATATCTAATATACATTCACTATAGTTTCACAATATATATATAGCCATTCAATGCATTCAAATATTTCACCATATATTCACATTACGTACGGTCCTATTACTGTATTTACAACACGCCACCTATACCATAGTCATCAATACCTATAACTAAGCACATACTTACCCGTGCATGGTGCACACCCATACATGCTAACATTTCATTTACATACACCAATCATACCATTATATTACTAGCACATCTATGCACCTAGTTTAGCTAGCATACATATGTTCACACAACAAGTCCTTAGTAACTAGCTATACCACAAGACCAACACCTATAACTATATACTGGCGTAGCGACCCACAATCATGTGCGTAGCACAACCAGGCACAAACACTTCTATCACCATACATACATCAAGCATTTCTATATTCAAACTACAATCATACATTCAATATACTTAGAGTATACTCACTCAAGCTTGAGTGAGACTCAATACACATATCAGGATATTCTATATACGTAACACGGCATTCATACTTATACCAATACCATTCCAATATTTATACGTCTACCATACAACCATATACATTCCATAAATCAATCACACTTAATATTTAGTCAGGCAATACTCACGTAGTTCAATCATTCTATATACCATAATAATAATAATATAGACATCAACATACGTATAATTATAATACGCTCCCTAATACATGCATACGTATTCATCGTATAGTCTCACACATGTAACATATATATTCACACCATAGCCTACTACCTATAATTAGTATTCTAACACATCCACACGTACATAATTAAGATGTGCAATAGTCATGTATACCTCACGGTATGCACGCATGCAACATCCCGTAAAAGCAACAATACCAATCAAAATTATAACCCTAATACTATATGTATATCACATATATACTCAGGCAACAAAACATAACTACTTACGTCTAAACACTATATATATCTTCCTACGAGCACATACTCACACGTAATAATATATAGATCACTCAATAGGCCTACTTACTTATCTATAAGTTCACACATTATCATCACACCTAGCATATACCTAGCTTTACCAATCATTTTATTTCAACCATTATAAGTATCTCTATTTACATACATTCCATTAGATATTTCAACGCTAGCTCTTATATACACCGGCATCCCTAGTATAGTATAGCTATCCACACAAAAATCTATAATTACTAACACACAACAACTTCATACTATCACGAATAACTCCGAGTATATATATATATACCACACAATAGGCAAGCACCAATATACTATGGGAATTCTCATTCAAGCTCACGTACCCAACTTAGGTATGTGCACTACGACACCTCACAGGGTCCAAGGGCCTACTAAAAACTTAGGGTGGACATAGACATTGACGGCACTAATACCTAAGTAATAGAGGGAGGTCGAAAGCGTGACGAGGGAAGGATCGATAAGCACGTGTTCAGATAGGGCGAATGCAAGGAGACAGCTTGGTTGGACGAACATTGGCTCAATGGTGATGTTTAGGTTGAAGGAAAAGGATATAGTGATGCTTATATAGGATATAGAAAAGAAGATAGGGTAAGTAGCACAAGCTAGAATACGTGAAATCTGAAAACTGTTTTTCTTCAAAATCAGAATCCTCGTCTGAAAAGAAATATTTCGGAATCGATAAAACAAGTTGTTCAAAGTAAATTTGAGTCGAACATTCTTAATAAGAGAAAATGGTCTATTGTTTCTAAAAATCATTTTGAAAGGAAGTAAAATCATTTACGCGAATATTAAGGACATGGTTTAGAAAATTCTATCAGTCAGTAATTTAATAAAATGTTGCCAAAAGTTTTTGAAAGTCAAAGAATGGAATCAAGCAACAGAAGAATTTAAAATCAGGTTAAATGCTTTCAAAACTTTGGGCTATGGAAAATTGAAGATAATCAATTTGAAACTACTTTTTAGAAAACCAAGGTTTGCCAAAAATGTAAAACTGATTTACACAAGGTTCTTAATACACGAGCACAACAAGTCTGGCACGGTTATAAAAATAGTTGAAATTCAATTTGGTTTAGAGATTTTTTTCTAAAACGTGTATGGTGAGCGGAAAGGAAATAGTAGTAACTTAGCATAAGAATTTTCAAGATCGAATAGCAAATCTTTAAAATCAAATCAGGGAGGGTCTAAAGCAGGAAGAGGTTATGAAAATAGTAATTCTGCAAAAATCTGAAATAGTGAGAACGACGAGCAAAAACCAACTTGCGGAAATCCGAAATTCCATGTGACTTGAAAAGTGTATTAAAAGTAAACACGAAGTATTATTCAAATGGCATAAATAAGAGAGAAAATTATAAATCGAGCTGAGCAAAATAAAAGTACGGTTCAGAATAAAATTAATATATGAAAAGACTACATGAGTACGAAAACATAGGCTGGGAAAAATATTATAAGCTAGAGTTCAAAATTCCGACAAACGTTTTAAAAAAAATTTAAATCAATGAAGAAGTATGAAGTATAAGTATATTAAGATTTTGAACAAATTTAAACCTAGGGAAAGAGGAAATCGAAAGATACTTTTGGAAGATTCAAGATTGTAACGAAAAGGTTTGAAAATTGACGACGATCGTCATGGGGCGATCTCGTGAATCGAGGCAAGGAAATTGGTCAGGTGATCAAAACATTCATATGCCTAGGTTATGAATCAGGAAGGTCTACGGAAAGTCCTACGGTCGACCAACTAAAGATTAGGAACTAGGCGCTAAGACTTCTAAAGGTTAGACGGTAAAGAAATGCGTTCAACTTGGTCCAAAATCGATGAGCCCAAAAGCGAACGTCTAAAGGAGGTTCTAGAAGTCTAATATGGTTAGGGGTAAACAAGGACCGCTAGGGTGACTCCTACGACGATTGAATCAATTGCCAGAAAGGGGGTCTAACTATCAATCAGAGGCCTCTAACTAGCAAGCACAGACGTCTAACTAAGCCCTCTTATCACCTAGTGTCCTAAGAGAACAACTAGACTCAGGGCTTATGACTCGGATGTTGCAATTTATTTAATGGACATTCCGTTATTATCGGTGTTCCGTTAATTCGCAATTGCAAGATTGGACCTGCATGGGCCACCAACAAAACCTGTCACGCCCCGCTTCCCAAAAATATGGAGGCGAAGCGTGAGAAGGTCCGCTCAGACTTGAAGCTACAAAGCTGCAAGTCCGATAAGCGTCGATCAAGTTTAAAACTGCAGGTCCTTGCAACGCTAACGAAACAAAGATAATAATAATTAAATGAGACAAAAGAATTATCTCAGAATATCCATAAAATAAGTTTCCAACATCGCAGAAAAGCCACCAGGCTAAAAGAAAAAGTCTAAAGGCCCAAACATGGCCAACAAAAGTACAAAGTACAAAACAACGGTGCTACGCACCAACAACTAACAAAAGGCCTAAACAAAATAAAGCTCAACAAAGACTCAAAGGAAGGTCACCGGTGTCCTCGTACTCCTCAACGAACGTAGGCTCAGTCTCAGCGTCAGCAAACACCTCGTCCGCTACAACTATCTCTGGCTCAGGGTCTAACATGTGACACCCAAAGAGAAAGGGGCACATGTCAGCAAGTCTGGAAGACTTGTGCAAGTGAAACTGAAAGTACAAGTAAGAGCAACCTAGCAGTTCTAGCATGATGCAATGACATGGCAGTTTAAAGTATGAGTGCAACAGGTAAAGTAAAGTAAAGTACAGTACGAGCATGACATGGCATTCACAAGACAAGTACAAGACAAGGAAAGTAAGCACCTCGTGCACAGAGATTCCGTCCTTTGGCTAGAGTGGCTGCACGGCCAGCTCCTAGCTCAAGTATCCGTTTATCCCTACCCCTCCACGTGTATCGGGCATTGGTTTCTGGCCAACACATGAGGCCCGCTTCTGGTCCACGAGCCAGGAAGTGTGTAAACAAGTATGGCGTAGGGGTGCACCTAGCCGGTCCAGGGAACCCGGGCATTGGCTTTTGACCAACACATGAGGCCCGTTTCCCCCGGAAGTAGTATTCAAGGGGTACAAGTAATGTAGCGTGTGCTACGATGCAACAATCAATGCATGGATGACATGGCATGGCAAGTAGTAAAGCGTACAAGTAAGAAAGGTAAACGTGACAGTTTAGCATGCATGAATGACAAGTTTAAGGGTTGGATCTAGCTTCGTTGTCAAGCTAGATCATTTAGGTGACGGATCTAGTTTCGTTGTCAAACTAGATCAAGTAGGCGTCTAGCCAGCTATCATTTCACTGACTAGTCTCTTTTACGCTAAAAACAAGTAAGTGGCCTAAAAACATGGCCCTACACAAGAGTTGGCAAGTTTCACTTGCCTGCAACTATCACGTCAAGAAAACACCGTCCAACGAGTCCAAAGTCACGATTCCTACGTGCACAAGTCCACCGGCCTACATCCGTTTTATTAATCTTGATTAGTGATTTTAAAACATTTAAAAATACTTTAAAATACTGTTTTTTAGTCTTTATTAGCATGCAATTGGGTTGGGGGTCCTAGGGGTGTAAAACGTTACCTCAACACGACGCGAAAGCTACACCGGCGTCGGGTAGCGACGCCGGGGGTTGGAATAATAAGATCGCGCTCCAAGTCCAGATTCCAATTAGTTTCCTCGCTGGAAATTCAGAGCAATCAACCCGGGGCGACGATTCCAGATTCCAAAGCTCGCACGTGCGACGACGGACTACGACGTGCGACGACGTCGTACGCGACGAATCCTCGAAGAGCAAGCACCTTGGTGGGGCCCACAGCAGTCCTAGGGGCCTTTGTGGAACCCACAATAACTCTGGAGAACTTGGGGGGCCCACGGAGGCAAGTGGTGCGACGGATGCGGGGTTGCGACGAGTGGCCGTCGGTCAGACACAGCCAATGCGGAAGAATTTCTCGGTCGTGCGCTCAAAATGCGGGGGCTGCGACGTTGGGGTGCACAGCGGCTGCGGGCGATGCTTGGGTGCGGGGTTTCTCCTCGGTCTGGTCGATGGAGAGCTTCGGTCGTGCGCTTGGATGCGGGCGGGACAGCGTTGCAACGTTGCAACGCTTGCAACGTCGGTCGCTGCGGGCGTTTCCTTCGGTCGGGCACGGAGCGGAGCGGGGGAACGAAGCGGAGCGCTGTGCGGGGGTCGGTGCGGAGCGGGGCCTCGGTCAGACCGAGAGCTCCTCTCGGTCAAGCGGGGAACGGGCGGGGGTTGGCTGCAGCGGTGCGGAGCGGCGAGAATGCGGGCGAGGCGGCCGGTCAGAGCGGGCGGATGCGGGGGTTTTCTTCGGTCGTACGGGGTGCTGAACGTCGCAACGTTGCGACGATTCGTCGCAACGTCCAAAATGAGTTTGGAAGAGGCTAGGGCTAATTTCTTTGGAAAATAGGACTTGCTAGGGGTTGCTTATATAGTATAGGTGGGTTGACTTGGTCCAGGGCTAAATCTAATAGGATTAGAATTCAAAAAGATTTGAAATTTGAATTTAAACTTCTCCAACCCAATCTAGGATTTGACCTGGTCCAAATGAGCTGGAAATTGGCTCAAAAATTCTTTAAAACGTTTAAAACTCAAATAAATTTTATTTGGCCGAAATTAATTTAAAAATAAATTATTAAAAATAATATAAAACTTGTAAAAATTATAAAAGTGGTCAAATAAACTCCAAAAATTATAAAATAAATATTGTGGTGATCGTGGCGACGAATGTGAGCTAACTAAGAAGACGGATCTCAAATTCGACGTCGGACGACGAAACTAAAAATAGAAACGTCTCCCGTCAAGAGTGAGAATCGTCACGTCTCATCGAGTAAGTTTAAATTGTGGGAAAACGACTCGAGAAACGTCGTTCCAAAATAGTGCCACTATTTAATACTCTCAGAGACGTTCACAACGGCATAACACACGAAAGTGTTCACAAACACGTGCACGACCAAAAGCACGTGCACGAACAACGTACAACGAAAAGTGGTCGTTACATCCTCCCCACCTTAGAATAAAGTCCGTCCTCGGACTTTCTAATATAGCTAGTCGCTCTAGTAACTACCCCAAATCAAGTCACATTATATTTCAAACCAAGTATAGTCATTACAAGTGCTCATATATGCACTAGGTAGTCAAACATTATTACTACCAATACGTATATATATTTATATATATTCACGTACGTTATACATTTATACCCATTATAGCCAGTCAATTTCATACATGTATTTCAATCATATATATAAGCATACATTCCTTATATCGCTACTACTTACCTAAACACAAAACAATATTTCAGGTACTCATATAGGATAGTCTCACACTTAGCAAATACAATCATTGCTCTACCTATAGGTAGCTACCTATGCACAAACATCAAGGGTATACTACCCTCTAATATTTCCTAGTATTCATCCAACACCAAACACATCAACACATGCAGTCACACCATACCATTATTAAATCAAATTCACTATATCTAATATACATTCACTATAGTTTCACAATATATATATAGCCATTCAATGCATTCAAATATTTCACCATATATTCACATTACGTACGGTCCTATTACTGTATTTACAACACGCCACCTATACCATAGTCATCAATACCTATAACTAAGCACATACTTACCCGTGCATGGTGCACACCCATACACGCTAACATTTCATTTACATACACCAATCATACCATTATATTACTAGCACATCTATGCACCTAGTTTAGCTAGCATACATATGTTCACACAACAAGTCCTTAGTAACTAGCTATACCACAAGACCAACACCTATAACTATATACTGGCGTAGCGACCCACAATCATGTGCGTAGCACAACCAGGCACAAACACTTCTATCACCATACATACATCAAGCATTTCTATATTCAAACTACAATCATACATTCAATATACTTAGAGTATACTCACTCAAGCTTGAGTGAGACTCAATACACATATCAGGATATTCTATATACGTAACACGGCATTCATACTTATACCAATACCATTCCAATATTTATACGTCTACCATACAACCATATACATTCCATAAATCAATCACACTTAATATTTAGTCAGGCAATACTCACGTAGTTCAATCATTCTATATACCATAATAATAATAATATAGACATCAACATACGTATAATTATAATACGCTCCCTAATACATGCATACGTATTCATCGTATAGTCTCACACATGTAACATATATATTCACACCATAGCCTACTACCTATAATTAGTATTCTAACACATCCACACGTACATAATTAAGATGTGCAATAGTCATGTATACCTCACGGTATGCACGCATGCAACATCCCGTAAAAGCAACAATACCAATCAAAATTATAACCCTAATACTATATGTATATCACATATATACTCAGGCAACAAAACATAACTACTTACGTCTAAACACTATATATATCTTCCTACGAGCACATACTCACACGTAATAATATATAGATCACTCAATAGGCCTACTTACTTATCTATAAGTTCACACATTATCATCACACCTAGCATATACCTAGCTTTACCAATCATTTTATTTCAACCATTATAAGTATCTCTATTTACATACATTCCATTAGATATTTCAACGCTAGCTCTTATATACACCGGCATCCCTAGTATAGTATAGCTATCCACACAAAAATCTATAATTACTAACACACAACAACTTCATACTATCACGAATAACTCCGAGTATATATATATATACCACACAATAGGCAAGCACCAATATACTATGGGAATTCTCATTCAAGCTCACGTACCCAACTTAGGTATGTGCACTACGACACCTCACAGGGTCCAAGGGCCTACTAAAAACTTAGGGTGGACATAGACATTGACGGCACTAATACCTAAGTAATAGAGGGAGGTCGAAAGCGTGACGAGGGAAGGATCGATAAGCACGTGTTCAGATAGGGCGAATGCAAGGAGACAGCTTGGTTGGACGAACATTGGCTCAATGGTGATGTTTAGGTTGAAGGAAAAGGATATAGTGATGCTTATATAGGATATAGAAAAGAAGATAGGGTAAGTAGCACAAGCTAGAATACGTGAAATCTGAAAACTGTTTTTCTTCAAAATCAGAATCCTCGTCTGAAAAGAAATATTTCGGAATCGATAAAACAAGTTGTTCAAAGTAAATTTGAGTCGAACATTCTTAATAAGAGAAAATGGTCTATTGTTTCTAAAAATCATTTTGAAAGGAAGTAAAATCATTTACGCGAATATTAAGGACATGGTTTAGAAAATTCTATCAGTCAGTAATTTAATAAAATGTTGCCAAAAGTTTTTGAAAGTCAAAGAATGGAATCAAGCAACAGAAGAATTTAAAATCAGGTTAAATGCTTTCAAAACTTTGGGCTATGGAAAATTGAAGATAATCAATTTGAAACTACTTTTTAGAAAACCAAGGTTTGCCAAAAATGTAAAACTGATTTACACAAGGTTCTTAATACACGAGCAATAATTGCTGGTTGCATGGCTGTTAGCTTGGGCTACCTACTTTGGGTCTTTTGTCAACCAATTTTGCTTTGTTGGTGTTGAACTCTGACATTTGTCGTGAGTGGATTGTTTGTAGGGTGTTTCCTTCGCCTTGATCCCCTGTAAATAAGACGCATTTTTGTACTTGGGTTAACTATTATAAACGAAATCGACTTACTTGGACCTCTTGTGTTGTCACGACCCGCTTCCCTAAAATGGAGGCGAGACGTAAAAAGGTCCGCACGAGAGTGGAGCTGTGAAGCCCCAAACCCGATAAGCGTCCACAATACATAAACAGGTCCCTGTAACCACAACAGAAAGCAATAATAACACAAGGAGAGACTGAAATAAAATTCACATCTCACAATTATTGTCCAACATCACAAATATGTTCAACATCCAGAAAAGCCACCAGGCTAAAAGAAAAGAGTCTAAAGGCCCAGAACAAGGCCAACAAAAGCAACGACATAAAAAAGTATGGGTGCCACGCACCAATAACAAACAACTGTCTAACAAAAATAAAACGCAACGGAGACACTAGGACTGGTCCCCAGTGTCCACGTACTCCCCGTCAAACACAAGCTCGGGCTCGGCGTCAGCAAACACCTCGTCCTCAACGAGGTACTCGGGCTCAGGATCTAACATGTGTCACCCAAAAGAGTAAAGGGGCACATGTCAGTAAGTCTAAAAGACTTGGGCAAGGAAACTGAAAGTAAGGCAACTAGCAACCTAGCAGTTATAGTATTAAGTAATGACATGGCAGTTAAGCATGATGCAACAGTTTAAAAAGAGAGGCAAGCATGCACAATGTAGCAAAAGCTACCAAATCACTAATCACTTATCACTTATCACTTATCACTTATCACTAATCACTTATCACTTATCACTTATCACTTATCACTTATCACTTATCACTAATCACTTAGTGCATAGAGAGTCCACCTGCTGGCCAGCTCGTGGCTCAGGCCGCTTATCTCTACCACTATAATCACTTGTCACTGGTAAACACTTAGTGCATAGAGAGTCCACCTGCTGGCCAGCTCGTGGCTCAGGCCGCTTATCTCTATCACTATTAATCACTTGTGCACTAGAGAGTCCACCTGCTGGCCGGAGTGGCGGATCAGGCCAACTCGGGGCTCAGGCCGCTTATCTCTTACCCCACCCATATGTGTCGAGCGTTGGGGTTTCCAACTCACTAAGCTCGCTTCTGGAACACGAGCCAGGAATATAATATTGTAGCGTGCGCTACGCAATCACGATGAATAATCACTATGCAAAGACATGAACAGATATTTGCGTACCGTTAATTTAAATTAAACGTGACAGGCAAAATGCAATGACATGAACATATTCGCGTACCGTTAATTGAAAGTAAACATGACATGGTAATTGTGCAACATGCTAAAAGTCGGAATTAGCTTCGTTGTCAAGCTAGTTCCCCAATTTGCGCCTAGGCGAGTATCATTTCGTCGCCTAGCCTCTTTTACGCCTACAACATGCAAATGGCCTAAAACATGGCCTAAACCCTAAGTGGCAAGTTTCACTTGCCTAGCACCGGGGATGACGACCACTTCGTCACACGGATGCTATCTACGGGGGAAATCGCTGTTATGGGGAAACATACAACAAACAACATGAAATTAATTAGGGTTTTCATAAAATTATAAATAAGTTATGAAAACAACGGTAGAATGATTTCTTACCGAGAGAAGGCGGAAGAAACACTCCAGGGAACCCTAGGATCAGATCTGGAAAAGATTGGAGAAGTTTGGGGAAACTAGGGTTTTAGGGGATTTGGGGATTTGATGGGTTTTGATGGAGATTTGGGGAAGATGAGGGGTGGAATGAGTGAATGGATGGATTGGGTGATGGATTTAGGGCTTGGAATGGAGAAATGGAGCTTGGAGGAAGATGGGGGCTGAAGGGGGAAGTTTTTAGGGTTTTGGGTCGTGTTGGAGAAGAAGAAGTCGAATGGGTTGGGTTTAAATAGGCTAGGCTGGCGGCTGCCCAGAAATTAGGGTTTTAACACTGGTTAGTCGGTCAAAGAGCAACCACTGACCGACTAGTTTGGCAATTAGTCGGTCGGTCGACCAACGCAGACCGACTAAGTGCAAACAGTAACTCCTGAACGAAAATAGGATTCTAGAGTTAGTCGGTCCATGAACAAGTACTGACCGACTAGTTTAGCATCTAGTCGGTCGATGAACGTTCTTAGACCGACTAAGAGTAAACAGTAGCTGATACAAAAATAATTTGATGAGTTAGGCGGTTCAAGAAGCATTGCTGACCGACTAGTTTGCAACCTAGTCGGTCAACCAACGTTCTTAGACCGACTAACGATAAACAGTAGCTTCCTCAAAAAATTAGAAAGCTCACTAGTCGGTCCAAGAAGGATTGCCGACCGACTGGATCGTCATCTAGTCGGTCGGTGGCCCTTCTTACACCGGCTAATGAGCACAGAAAAGTACCGATACGGAGCGCGAGGCCCCGGGATCGATTCCTAAGACTCCTAGGCTTGATCTAACAGTTAGATATGACCGTTATGAAGCCCGTCACGTGTGACAAACTTCGAAATCGACAATCCTAAGAAAGAAGCGAGAAAATACGACGAATCGATCGAAAATGAAAACTACGGAGACGAAAACCACACAAGAGGAGAAAATCCACCAAAACATATATTATAATATATAAAATCCAGATACATGAAAAGCAGTCGTTACATCCTCCCCAACTTAAGAAAAATTCCGTCCTCGGAATTTCCAAAACTCACGAGTCCGGAAACAAAAGTGGAAAACGCTCTCGCATCTCATCCTCATTCTCCCAAGTAGACTCTCCAGGTGAACCGTGTCGCCACATCACCCTCACAAGATTAACAATCTTGTTCCGAAGCGATTTCTGACGCCTGTCCAGAATCTGCACTGGATGCTGGTCATACGTCATATCGGGGCGAACGGTAATCTCCGAAAAATCCACCGCATGAGACGGATCGCTAATGTATCGACGAAGCTGCGACACATGGAAAACATTGTGAACTCCTTCCAAAGACGGCGGCAAGGCCAAGCGATAAGCTACCTCACCAACCCTCTCCAAAACGTCAAACGGTCCAATGTATCGCGGGCTCAACTTTCCACGCTTCCCAAAATGAATCACACCACGATTCGGGGAAATCTTCAAGAACACATGGTCACCCGGCTGAAACTCCAAAGGACGACGTTTAGCATCCGCCCAATGCTTAAAACGGTCCTGAGCAATTCTCAACCTCTCCCGAATATTCCTGACGATATCCACGGCCTCCACGATCATCTCAGGTCCCAACAACTCCCGATCACCAACGTCATCCCAACTCAATGGCGATCAACATTTCCTCCCATAAAGAGCGGCGAAAGGCGCCATGCCAATACTCGCCTGGAAGCTGTTGTTGTAGGAAAACTCCACCAAATGTAGATGGTCCTCCCACGAACCCTTGAAATCCAACATGCACGCCCTCAGCATGTCTTCCAAAATCTGAATCGTCCTCTCAGACTGGCCATCCGTCTGCGGATGGTACGCCGTGCTGAAACTCAGACGCGTACCCAAGCTCTTCTGCAAACTCTGCCAGAACTGAGATGTGAACCTCGTGTCTCTGTCCGACACGATACTCACGGGGACTCCATGAAGTCGCACAACTTCCTGCACGATTCACGTTACATCACTATCCAAACTAGGAAAAGGAAATAAAACGGAGAGTAAAAGAATTTTACCTCCATATATCTCCTCGCTAGCGCCTCAGTGGACTGTCCCACTCGGAACGGAATAAAATGCGCAGATTTGGTCAATCGATCCACGATCACCCAAATCGCGTCATTCTGCTTCAGACTCCGAGGTAGTCCAGTCACGAAATCCATAGTGATGTGCTGCCACTTCCACTCCGGAATCGGAAGCGGTTGTAGCAACCCGGCCGAACGCTGATGCTCCGCCTTCACTTGCTGGCAAACCAAGCACTTGGCTACACTCCGAGCCACACTCCTCTTCATACCATGCCACCAATAATTCAGACGAAGATCCTGGTACATCTTGGTGCCACCAGGATGCACAGAATACGGCGAACTGTGTGCCTCCACCATCAGCTCCTCTCTGATATCCCCAGCAGGCACACACAACCTGGCTCCAAACCTCAGCGAGCCATTCTCATGAATCAAGAAGTCAGTCCGCAGACCGGGTTCCACCATCTCCCGAATCCTCACCAGCTTCGGATCCTAAGCCTGGCCAGCCTTAATCCGATCCACGATCGTCGACTGTACCTGCATGTACATCAACGAAGAAGCCTCCCCAGGAAGAACAATTTCCACTCCAGACTCGCAAAAATCCTGCTGCAATCTCCACTGCGAGGTCAAAATCATCACCGCTAGCAGCCTACTCAAAGCATCCGGAACTACATTCACCTTGCCAGGGTGAAACTGCAAATCAATATCATAATCCGCCATAAGCTCCAACCATCGACGCTGTCGCATGTTGAGCTCCTTCTGAGTGAAAATATACTTCAAGCTTTTGTGATCGGTGAAAATCTTCACTTTCTCACTCAGCAAGAAGTGCCTCCAAATCTTAAGAGCAAACACGACGGCAGCCAACTCCAAATCATGCGTCGGGTAATTCTTCTCATGAACCTTAAGCTGACGAGACGCATACGCCACAACGTGTCCGTGCTGATGCAACACGCAACCGAGACCCTTGCCAGAAGCATCGCAAAAGATCTCAAATCCACCGCTGCGATCAGGCACGACAAGAATAGGGGCACTCGTCAACCTCTCCTTCAGAACACCAAAAGCACTCTCACAATCACCCGACCAAACATAAGCAACATCCTTCCGCGTCAACCTGGTCATCGGCTCAGCAATACGGGAAAAGTCCTTAATGAATCGCCGATAATAACCAGCAAGTCCGAGAAAACTCCGAATCTCAGACGCAGACGACGGAACAGGCCACTCCCTGATGGCCCTAATCTTCTCGGGATCCACAGAAATACTACCTCCAGACACCACATGCCCCAGAAAAGCAACTCGATCCAGCCAAAACTCGCACTTCGAAAACTTAGCATACAAACGATGCTTCCTCAAAATCTCCAACACCGTCCTCAAGTGCGAGGCATGCTCTTCCTCCGACTTTGAATATATCAGGATGTCGTCAATAAAGATAACGACAAACTTATCCAAAAAGTCGTAGAAAATCAGGTTCATCAGATTCATGAAAACTGCGGGCGCGTTAGTTACGCCGAAAGGCATAACCACAAACTCATAGTGTCCATACTTCATCCTGAACGCTGTCTTCGGAACATCCCCCTTCTTCACCTTCAACTGATGGTAACCACTCCTCAAATCCAATTTAGAAAACACCCTCGAACCTCCAAGATGATCAAAAATATCATCGATGCGAGGCAACGGGTATTTATTCTTAATGGTCACCGCATTCAACTCCCGATAGTCCACGCACATGCGACGCGAACCATCCTTCTTCTTAACCAACAACACCGGTGCTCCCCACGGGGACACACTAGGATTAATATAACCCTTCTGCAAAAGCTCATCCAACTGCTTCCGCAACTCTTCCAACTCAGCAGGTGCCATACGATACGGCGCCTTCGAAATGGGCTGCGCACCTGGAACAAGATCGATAGAAAATTCCAAAGCCCGATCAGGCGGCAAACCAGACATCTCCTCGGGGAAGACGTCACCAAAATCACGCACCACAGCTGGCCACTCCAGCTCCATCTGCATAGCCACAGCCTCCACCGGCCTGGCCCGAAATCTGACAGGACCAAGCGAACTGCTACCACGACTGAACTCAAATACTGGATGTCCGGGAATCTCGAACACCACCTTCTTCCTCCGACAGTCGATCGTAGCATAGAAGCTCGCAAGCCAGTCCATCCCAAGAACTGCATCATAGTTGATGATGTCGTGGACAATGAAATCAGCAAAAAGCTCATGTCCACAGACCACCAACGAGCAAGAATTGCAACCACGATGCACCGAGACCACACCATTCCCTGTAACGATATTCCATCTCTTGGGGAGAGGGGACGTCGACAAGGAATGCCTCTCCACGAAGCTCCGAGAAATAATGCACATCGATGCACCAGAGTCAAAGAGGACTCGTGCAGGAAATGTGGAAACCAAAATCACACCTAATCAATCAATTAACAATCAAACCCTAGTCTAGCAAACAAGCAAGTTCAAGCAAACAACATAATCTAGCAATCAAGACCAAATAGGAAAGTAATAGCTAGAAGGAGGATTACCTGCGATAACCTCATCCACAGCTTCGCTCTCCGCAGCGGTCATCAGAAAAGCCTGCCTCCTCGGCGGAGCAGCCTGCTGAAAAGCCTGCCTCTGCGGAACAAGAGCTGCTCCACGTCCAGCAGGAACAGACGCTCGCTGCTGCAACGGCTGGGCAGCAATAGGTGCCTTCCAAGGCTGCTTCAACCTGGGGCACTCCCTGAGAGCATGGGCGGGATCTCCGCAGGCGATGCATTGCCCCAAGAACCTCCTACACGATTCCTTGACATGGCCCTCCTTGCCACAAAAATGGCAAGTCCTCCGAGCAGGCCCTACTGGCCTCTTAAACTGAACAGGCTGGTTCGGCCTGAATCCAGGCCTAACCACAGCTCTCGCCTGTTCCACAGGCCTCTTCCCAGCACCAACCACAGATCCTCTCCTCTGGTTCACGAGCAGCTCCTGCCTCTTGGCAGCTACTAGAACCTTCTGATAAGATTCCCGGTCAGAGGAGGTCACAAAGCTCTGGAGCTCCGAAGCAAGCCCCTGCAGGAACCTATGAGCTCTCTCCTCAGCGTCCTGCACCATCTTCGGCGCAAACCGACTAAGCCTCATGAACTCCTGGTGGTACATGTCCACCGACGAGTTCCCCTGCTTCAGATCGATAAAACGCTGCAGCATCTCCTCCTTGGCAGCCTTCGGGAAGAACTCACCCTCAAATCTGGCTTTGAAGGTAGCCCAAGCTATCGGCTCCACCAACAACTTCTCTTCGGCATCCCACCAATTCCTGGCGTTATCCTTCAGCTGCCTCTTCGCCAAATCAACCCATCCAGCCGGGGTGATCTTGGCCATCTTCAGATTGTCCTCGACGTTTCGAATCCACTCATCGGCCGCCAGAGGACCCTCAGAACCATCAAAATATGCGGGACCCAGCTCCCGAAATTGCTTCGCTCCTGGCTCAGAGCGAGGGGCATCCGGAAGAACCCGGGCAGCTCGAGCAGGTGGAGCATTCTGGACTTGCAAAAGCACGCCCTGCTGCACTTGCATCATCTGGATCATCATCCGCATCATCTCACCGCTGGTGGGTTCCCGCTCAGGCTCCTCATCATGAGGGAGCACACCACTGCCCCCACCACGGGTGAAACGTCTTCCTGCCATCTAGTGACACGGAAAACAAATCAGATTAGACTCATAGCTTATGACTCGAACGTCGAACTTAGTTTATTGGACATTCTAATGTTATTATCGCTATTCCAAAAATCGCAGTTACAGAAGACGACCTGCATGGGCCACCACTAAAACCTGTCACGACCCGCTTCCCTATAATGGAGGCGAGACGTAAAAAGGTCCGCACGAGAGTGGAGCTGTGAAGCCCCAAACCCGATAAGCGTCCACAATACATAAACAGGTCCCTGTAACCACAACAGAAAGCAATAATAACACAAGGAGAGACTGAAATAAAATTCACATCTCACAATTATTGTCCAACATCACAAATATGTTCAACATCCAGAAAAGCCACCAGGCTAAAAGAAAAGAGTCTAAAGGCCCAGAACAAGGCCAACAAAAGCAACGACATAACAAAGTATGGGTGCCACGCACCAATAACAAACAACTGTCTAACAAAAATAAAACGCAACGGAGACACTAGGACTGGTCCCCAGTGTCCACGTACTCCCCGTCAAACACAAGCTCGGGCTCGGCGTCAGCAAACACCTCGTCCTCAACGAGGTACTCGGGCTCAGGATCTAACATGTGTCACCCAAAAGAGTAAAGGGGCACATGTCAGCAAGTCTAAAAGACTTGGGCAAGGAAACTGAAAGTAAGGCAACTAGCAACCTAGCAGTTATAGTATTAAGTAATGACATGGCAGTTAAGCATGATGCAACAGTTTAAAAAGAGAGGCAAGCATGCACAATGTAGCAAAAGCTACCAAATCACTAATCACTTATCACTTATCACTTATCACTAATCACTAATCACTTATCACTTATCACTTATCACTTATCACTTATCACTTATCACTAATCACTTAGTGCATAGAGAGTCCACCTGCTGGCCAGCTCGTGGCTCAGGCCGCTTATCTCTACCACTATAATCACTTGTCACTGGTAAACACTTAGTGCATAGAGAGTCCACCTGCTGGCCAGCTCGTGGCTCAGGCCGCTTATCTCTATCACTATTAATCACTTGTGCACTAGAGAGTCCACCTGCTGGCCGGAGTGGCGGATCAGGCCAACTCGGGGCTCAGGCCGCTTATCTCGTACCCCACCCATATGTGTCGAGCGTTGGGGTTTCCAACTCACTAAGCTCGCTTCTGGAACACGAGCCAGGAATATAATATTGTAGCGTGCGCTACGCAATCACGATGAATAATCACTATGCAAAGACATGAACAGATATTTGCGTACCGTTAATTTAAATTAAACGTGACAGGCAAAATGCAATGACATGAACATATTCGCGTACCGTTAATTGAAAGTAAACATGACATGGTAATTGTGCAACATGCTAATAGTCGGAATTAGCTTCGTTGTCAAGCTAGTTCCCCAATTTGCGCCTAGGCGAGTATCATTTCGTCGCCTAGCCTCTTTTACGCCTACAACATGCAAATGGCCTAAAACATGGCCTAAACCCTAAGTGGCAAGTTTCACTTGCCTAGCACCGGGGATGACGACCACTTCGTCACACGGATGCTATCTACGGGGGAAATCGCTGTTATGGGGAAACATACAACAAACAACATGAAATTAATTAGGGTTTTCATAAAATTATAAATAAGTTATGAAAACAACGGTAGAATGATTTCTTACCGAGAGAAGGCGGAAGAAACACTCCAGGGAACCCTAGGATCAGATCTGGAAAAGATTGGAGAAGTTTGGGGAAACTAGGGTTTTAGGGGATTTGGGGATTTGATGGGTTTTGATGGAGATTTGGGGAAGATGAGGGGTGGAATGAGTGAATGGATGGATTGGGTGATGGATTTAGGGCTTGGAATGGAGAAATGGAGCTTGGAGGAAGATGGGGGCTGAAGGGGGAAGTTTTTAGGGTTTTGGGTCGTGTTGGAGAAGAAGAAGTCGAATGGGTTGGGTTTAAATAGGCTAGGCTGGCGGCTGCCCAGAAATTAGGGTTTTAACACTGGTTAGTCGGTCAAAGAGCAACCACTGACCGACTAGTTTGGCAATTAGTCGGTTGGTCGACCAACGCAGACCGACTAAGTGCAAACAGTAACTCCTGAACGAAAATAGGATTCTAGAGTTAGTCGGTCCATGAACACGTACTGACCGACTAGTTTAGCATCTAGTCGGTCGATGAACGTTCTTAGACCGACTAAGAGTAAACAGTAGCTGATACAAAAATAATTTGATGAGTTAGGCGGTTCAAGAAGCATTGCTGACCGACTAGTTTGCAACCTAGTCGGTCAACCAACGTTCTTAGACCGACTAACGATAAACAGTAGCTTCCTCAGAAAATTAGAAAGCTCACTAGTCGGTCCAAGAAGGATTGCCGACCGACTGGATCGTCATCTAGTCGGTCGGTGGCCCTTCTTACACCGGCTAATGAGCACAGAAAAGTACCGATACGGAGCGCGAGGCCCCGGGATCGATTCCTAAGACTCCTAGGCTTGATCTAACAGTTAGATATGACCGTTATGAAGCCCGTCACGTGTGACAAACTTCGAAATCGACAATCCTAAGAAAGAAGCGAGAAAATACGACGAATCGATCGAAAATGAAAACTACGGAGACGAAAACCACACAAGAGGAGAAAATCCACCAAAACATATATTATAATATATAAAATCCAGATACATGAAAAGCAGTCGTTACATGTGTACTTTGCGTTGTCGCCTTGTTTTTGGCTTAGGGATAGACGAAGCTGGCGTTGGCTGGGGGGATTCTCCCCCGACTTAGGGGCGCAGGAGTTGGTCAGCGAGGGCAGAGCTCCTCGGCTTAGGACCGGTCGGCGTCCGTGCCTGCTGGGGGAGTTGCCCCCAGACTTATGAGCGCTGGTGTCGATCGGCGAGGGCAAAGCTCCTCGGCTTAGGACCGGTCGGCGTCCGTGCCTGCTGGGGGAATTGCCCCCAGACTTATGAGCGCTGGAGTCGGTCGGCGAGGGCAAAGCTCCTCGGCTTAGGACCGGTCGGCGTCCGTGTCTGCTGGGGGAATTGCCCCCAGACTTATGAGCGAGGGTGTCGGTCGGCGAGGGCAAAGCTCCTCGGCTTAGAACCGGTCGGCGTCCGTGCCTGCTGGGGGAGTTGCCCCCAGACTTATGAGCGCTGGTGTCGGTCGGCGAGGGCAAAGCTCCTCGGCTTAGGACCGGTCGGCGTCCGTGCCTGCTGGAGGAATTGCCCCCAGACTTATGGGGGCTGGAGTCAATCGACGAGGGCGAAGCTCCTCGGCTTAAGTCCGGTCGGCGTCCGTGCCTGCTGGGGGAGTTGCCCCCGGACTTATGGGCGCCGGAGTCGGTCGGCGAGGGCAAAGCTCCTCTTCCTCCTCCAGTGAGGCGGCGGTCCCCAACCTTTCGTGCTATTGGTGTCATGTCAACTCCGTCGGGGTTTTAAATGAAGATAACAAAAGGAATGCATTTGTACTCTCAAGAGTCCTGCCGGACCGGTACATTTGGAGGAAATGGAAAAAAAAGGAACGAAGCTAGACAGAGGGATGTAAACCTAGATAACTCCCTCATACTAGGCGGCTACCGGGGAGAGAGACGTCGCCCACTCACTCTATGATGCGGAGGGGGCCTTGGATGGTGTTGATCTTCTTCCCCCTGTCTGGCTGTGTGGAGGTCCCTTCTCCGTGGGCCGGCTCGTCGGCCTGATCCTCACCCACCCGCGCCTTAAAAGTATCGAACGGGCCAACTCATGATGACGACTAATAAATGAGTCGGCATCGACTGGCGAGCTCGTCAAAAACGGCAGAGGTCACATCGGCCGAGCCGAACCGGCCGAGGCCGATCAACCCGACCGATGGGGGCAATTGTTACGCCTATTTGACCGAGACCCATAAAGCACGAGCCCAAGAGCCCGACTACTGGTCAAAAGCCCATCGGCGTCCTCAAAGCCCATTCGACAAAGGCCCTACCAGGGACCTTCTCGAACGTCGATCCGACCCGGCCCCAATAACCCGTTGGTCGCTCACCCACTCCTGCGAAAACCACTCCCCGGGACGCGCGACCACTAAATAGCGATAATGGGGAGGTGCTGGCATGGCGGAGAGAGCGGCGGCGAGGGGGGACTGATGGGGCACGATCAATGGCGGGCGTGGGACATGGGCCGGAGGCAATCAAGCGGGAGCTCTATAAAAGGGCCAGGAAGACGACGAAGAAGAGGATGGCATCTCAGGTAACAAAACCTAAGGTACTCCATCAACGACCTCGTTCCCCCAATTCATCTCCTTCCTCCCCCGCTCGCGCCGAGAGACGCCGTTACGATCTCCTCACGAGTCGAACCGTCTCCGCCGGGCCACCCTTCTCAGATCTCTATCAGACTTAGGCATCGGAGGGGATTTGGCCGGAACCAAGGTCCGGCCCCCTGACGAGCGTTCTCGTTTACGCAGGTGGACAGCTGATCAACGGGCCGAGGCTACCCCTCGCCCCTCTCCGACCACTCGATCAACGGGACAGTGAGGCTTCCCCTCACCGTCAGCCTGTCGAGGCCGAGCACGCCCTACCGAGGCCGAGCGTCTCAGTCTGGTCCGAGACTCTCCCTCGCCACCCGCCGACCGTGCATCTACCCGGGCAACTGAGGCTCCCCCTCGTCACCCTTCCAGCCGAGGCCGAGCACGTCAGTCCGAGGCCGAGCGACTCAACCAGGGCCGAGGCTTCCCCTCGACCCTTCTGCACCGATTCGAAGCCCCCCAAGTGACCCCAAGCGGGCCCATTGACCACGTTGACCGGGTCCTCCACGGTCAACGCTTTGTAGTGAGAAAACACTCTGAAACATCTGGCGCCGTCTGTGGGGCAATTCCTCGAAGCCCATTCGACAAAGGCCCTACAAGGGACCTTCTCGAACGTCGATCCGACCCGGCCCCAACAACCCGTTGGTCGCTCGCCCATTCCTGCGAAAACCACTTCCCACAGACGGCGCCAGATGTTTCAGAGTGTTTTCTCACTACAAAGCGTTGACCGTGGAGGACCCGGTCAACGTGGTCAAGGGGCCCGCTTGGGGTCCCTTGTGGGGCTTTGAATTGGTGCAGAAGGGTCGAGGGGAAGCCTCGGCCCTGGTTGAGTCGCTCGGCCTCGGACTGACGTGCTCGGCCTCGGCTGGAAGGGGGACGAGGGGGAGCCTCAGTCGCCCAGGTAGATGCACGGTCGGCGGGTGGCGAGGGAGAGTCTCGGACCCGACTGAGACGCTCGGCCTCGGTAGGGCGTGCTCGGCCTCGACAGGCTGACGGAGAGGGGAAACCTCACTGTCCCGTTGATCGAGTGGTCGGAGAGGGGCGAGGGGTAGCCTCGGCCCGTTGATCAGCTGTCCTCCTGCGTAGACGAGAACGCTCGTCAGGGGGCCGGACCTTGGTTCCGGCCAAATCCCCTCCGATGCCTAAGTCAGATAGAGATCTGAGAAGGGTGGCCTGGCGGAGACGGTTCGACTCGTGAGGAGATCGTAACGGCGTCTCTCGGCGCGAGCGGGGGAGGAAGGAGATGAATTGGGGGAACGAGGTCGTTGATGGAGTACCTTAGGTTTTGTTACCTGAGATGCGGTCCCCTTCTTCGTCGTCTTCCTGGCCCTTTTGTAGCGCTCCCAGCGTGATTGCCTCTGGCCCACGTCCCATGCCCACCATCTATCGTGCCCCATCAGTCCTCCCTCGCCGCCGCTCTCTCCGCCATGCCAGCACCTCCCCATTATCGCTATTTAGTGGTCGCGCGTCCGGGGGAGTGGTTTTCGCAGGAATGGGCGAGCGACCAACGGGTTGTTGGGGCCGGGTCGGATCGACGTTCGAGAAGGTCCCTTGTAGGGCCTTTGTCGAATGGGCTTCGAGGACGCTGATGGGCTCTTGACCAATAGTCGGGCTCCTGGGCTCGTGCTTTATGGGTCTTGGTCAAATAGGCGTAACACTGTGGATTGTTTATTTCATATTGACAGATTGGTAGCATGAAATTTTATCATGTCTGCCTAAATGTGCAAATTTTATCATCTGTATGCCGTGCTTTGGTGTATGGTATCTATAAGTTATGCCCAACGATAGACCTACTAATCAAGTTTGCCTCTTACTAACTTTTTGGTGAACGGGTACAAACTGATATATATACTGG
The DNA here is from genome assembly GCA_030789695.1 of Scilla litardierei. Classification (NCBI taxonomy): domain Eukaryota; kingdom Viridiplantae; phylum Streptophyta; class Magnoliopsida; order Asparagales; family Asparagaceae; genus Scilla; species Scilla litardierei. The sequence continues at coordinate 183,825,349 of CM061141.1, read as the reverse complement.
ATTTTGAATGCTTAATAACACACGCAATCTATCCAGATTTTCTTAAGGGTGTTAATTAATACAACTAATGATAGTTATCACGTTAGTATTATATTATTTTATACGTATCAATAATGTTGTTAACATCGGCATAAGAATATGAGGAATCCAAAAGAATAAATATTAAAAACAAAATTTAGATCTCCTCAGCGCGCACCGCGGTCAAAATCGTTCTCAGCGTCGCGATTAATAACGATTACCGTTACTAATGTCAAGCCTGACAATCCATGTAATATTACTCAGCGCGCAAAACGGTTTGGATCGTGCTAAAATATAACCGTTGTGCGCGCTGAGTAAAATTTGCCAACTAAACCACCGAATTTACTCGAAACGCGCAACGGGTTAAAAATTTTACCCGTTTTGACCCGTTTGGACCCTCTTTCATCCCTTGATAAATTCTGCTCACCGCTCACAGCCATAACCTTCCACAGAATGCTCAAGGCGGAATATCAAACGGCCAGTTTTTCGTAGATTGCTCAAGGCGCACAGACGGAAATTCCAAAGATTTGATTTTTATTACTGGGCTCGACATTTACATCACAGTGGCAACTACTGCGTTCAAACAAATCGGTGAAGCGAGAGCAATCGATTTAGGGGTTTTCGACCTAAATTTGTCGAAATCGCGATTTGGTAAGTATACAATGTTAAGTACATTTTATTTGATATCCTTGTTACAATTACAATGTGTAGAAAGAGGAGGCGAAATTTTTGGTTTTTAATTTCCTGCAGATACAGTTGAGATTGATGGAGATGCTAAAAAATTCGGAGGTAATATTGATTTTTCTTTACGTCAATAATGTAACTAATGTTTGGTTCCCGGTCCAATTAGTTGTATGAATTGTTTGATACAGGTGTATATGGATTATACAGCCGAATTTACTACGCTTCAACGTTTTAAAAGTAGAGACGAACTCTTTCAGTGGATAAAGAGCGTCGGACGACAACAGGGGCATGTGATTGTTACCAGTGCGTCGAGTATGAATAAATCGTCCAATAGGACTCCCGCTGCCTACTATGCATGTGCAAGAAGCGGGAACTACAGGGGACACCGACCAGTACGAAAGAGCAACCGGCCAGTTAGAACCAACAAGTGTGGATGCCCGTTCAAATTGCGTGGTAATGAGGTGGGCGATGGCGGTGAGTGGAGTTTAACGGTCGTTGATGGCAGGCACAACCATCAAGCTGCTAATTATGTCGCGGGCCATTCCGACGACGGGGTGTTGCAGGGAAAAGAGGTGGAAGCATTGCGAGACTTGGCAAATAGAAAGGTGCCGACGTCAGCAATTTTGAAAGGCCTGAAGGAAACTAAATCCTTCAATGAAAAACCAATCAAATCAATTTATAATGCACGTTCCCGATTACTAAGGGGGCAGAGTGTGGGTATGGTAAACAAGTTGAAGGAGTTAGCATCACCGTGTAGAATTGTGGGTGATGAGCTTGTGGTGCATGTGGATAATGTTGAGGAGGAGCAGAAGGGAGATGAGGAGAAGGTGGATGAGGCTGAGGAGGCGACTGCATTGGCTGCTTATTGGCAGGATGATGTGGTGGATCGTAATGCGATGGAGCAGGCTGCTGAGAAGTTGGCTCTTAGTGGGCAGGAGCATAATGCTGCGGAGGAGGATGAGGTTAATGCAGCGGATGAGAATGTGGAGCCGAGGGTGCATGATGTTTATGGGGATGATGAGGCAGAGAATGCAGTGGCTGCTGAGTTGACTGTAGATGATTATGTTATTGGGGAGATGGTGGAGACGGAGGAGACGGTTGCCCTTAACGTGGAGGTGCAGAATGCTGAGGAGGTACTGGTGGATGATAATGCAGCGGCTGAGACTGTGGAGCCGAAGGTGTATGAGGAGAAGGCGAACGAGGCGGATGATGATAAGGAAGTGGCTACTGATTTGATTGTTGAGGAGCATACTGGGAAGTTGGTGGATACGGCGGGGACGGTGGAACGTAATGTGGCTGACCAGACTGCTGAGATGGATGAGGGGGAGAATGCAGCTGGGGAGAATGAGGAGCCGCAGGAGGATGAGGCGAATGTGGAGGATGTGGAGGATGAGAAGATAGAGGATGCTGGGTTGATGCAAGCTGAGCTTACGTTGGAGTTGGGGGCGACGGTGGAGACGGGGGATCATAATGTGAATGCTCAGACTACTGGGAGGGAGGAGGAGACGGCTGTGGCCTCGTATTTTGATGAGCACGAAGAGATGGATGTCATGCTTAAACAACTTTCTCCCCTGGTTGATGAGATTTCTGATCATTTTTCGGATGTGACGGAGAAGCCTACAGTTAGGAGGAAGCCTGTTAAGGCTCCACGGTTGCATTCAATTGCAGAGCATACGACGGCGGCAAAGGAGAAGCCTAAATGGAAGAGGTGGCCTTCGAAGGAAAGTAGTAGGCGTCCGAAACTTCAAATAAAGAAGCCGAAACCTTCGTTTCCCCCTGATGATTATGTTGATGATTTGCCTGCCAACTTCCTCATACCATATTATTTGGATTTTCATCGCACGCTACAACCCCTCATGGCGGGCGGCGTAGACGTGGATGCAGATGGCAACTGTGGGTACAGGGCTGTGGCAGTTCAGTTGGGCTTGAAAGATTCCGAATGGGGGACTGTCAGAGCTGATTTGCTCCGTGAGATGCGGACATACAGCGGCTTGTACAGGCGTGTTCTGAGTGAGGTTTCATATAATAATAATTTGAAGGCAGTGGACTATTTTATTACTGATAAAGGTCCAGGACGGGAAAATTGGATGCAGATGCCAGACATGGGACATGTCATTGCCTCATGCTACAACTGTGTAGTACATTTGATTTCAAATCGTATGTGTGTGACATTTTTTCCATTGAGAAGTCCTCCAGTAAACCGAGCCTCCAGACGCCACATAACGTTGGGTTATGTGAACGGAAATCACTTTTTTATCCTTCAACTTCAACCAGCAGGTGACGTCCCTCCGACTTCAGTTGTGTGGACAAGATCATATGACCCTGTGGCCGATGGATGGCCGGCTGGTTACGAGCAGAGGATGCAGTCATTCGTTGATAAAGTAAAAGATACGAATATTGCTACCGCTGATGGTTTTTAGTATCTGTAAGATAAAACGTTTATCAATGTAATAAGTTTTTTTTGGTATAAAAATGGACCACTTTGGCGGATGAAATTTTATCATGGCTTCCGAAATGTGCAAATGTCATCATCGGTATGGATTGATGTTGTGTATCATACCAATTACACCGAGCGCAACACTGCAGTAATATTGCCCGTTTTACGCTTTGAGTAATTAAGTCTTTACCTACCAAATTGCTCAACGCGCAGAACTGGCAATATTAGTGCCGGTTTTGCGCTCTGGGTATTTTTAATAACATCAACCTTTGTTCCAAATTGTTATGCGATGAGAATGTGTCATTGTTAGAGTGTCCAATACTCCAAGTGAGAGTAGGGTTATTGTATCATATATGTTATTGTCTGACAAAATTGCTTACCACAAACTCCCATTGATAAGTTTTGCCCGTTGAGCGCCTTTATTAGCCAATTTGTTAGTGGTTACTACAATTGCTCACCATTCACCACGATCAGAACAAATAATTTTGGCCGGTTGTGCGCGTTGAGCAATTTTGTTAGTGCGAAAAAAACTCCTCCTCTTCCACTCAATAAAATTTGCTGATATATCCACATTTATTGCTACTCGCACCGTGCAAATTTTTAATGGCTAACAGAAATGCTCACAGCGCACAACGGCGATATATTGGAACCTTTGGTCTTACTAATATTCTAAGAGACCCCTCGAGTCTGCAGATCAGTGTTGGTGAACATACAGAGCAGGGATCGTTAATATACGACGGATTGCTACCAGCCGGATGTTCTGCTCTATAATGATTAATGCCTTTGCGCGTTGGGATAAACTGTAGCCTCTTAAAAAATAGCCCAACGCGCACAACGGGCAAAATAATGCCCTTAGGCTCGGGCAAAATTACGAGCACAACGGGAAAACAACGCGCACAACGGGAAAAAATTACGCGCACAACGGGCAAAACAACGCGCACAACGGGCAAAAAGGAAAGCCGGTGGTTCGCTTTTTAAGCATATAAAAGGTAGTTTATCAACAATTGTTAAACGCGCACACACCTAGTAGCCTTATGCCCGGTGTGCGCGTTGAGCAAAGTTTCGACGATAGCCCATTTGCTCAACGCGCCCCGCACGGACTAATTTTGCCAGTTGTGCGCTTTGAGCATATTTGTTGGATGCTGTAATTTTTGTTCCCACGGTTAATCATTCACACTCTTATTTTCATCATACTAAAATTGTGATTCCGCCATATGCCAACAGTCAAACTTCGCTTAGAAACTTTACCTAATTGTGATTAAGGCCAATACTTATTCATTCTGAAGACATTTTATATAAAATCTGATACCTAGTCAATCTGATTCAGAAACTGCATGCAAACCTTTAGATTAACGCTGATACATATTCAAACGGTGACCATTCCAAAATGGCCAACCCATTCTAACATACTGAAGTACGTACAGATACAGATCCAAACAGATACATATCCCTTTACTCTTACAAACTGATACATTTGAGTGTCTTCACAGATGTTTGCAATGAAGTGGCGCGTGATCTGCGTGTTTCCCCTTCAACTTCCGCGAGTTCATCGGGCGCATATCTTCGTTGCGTTTATTAACGTCCTTGTAACCTGCAGTCAAGTATGTAGCCATGTCAAACACAACGCCTGGAACCCCGATTCCCCTGTGGCGATGTACGACACGGGCAATGCGCTCCACATCTACGTTGCAGTTGCCGAATTTCTGCCCTGATCTGCTCAAGATGATTGTCATACCAGATGTTTGTAATGACGTGGAACTTTGTCCTTTGTAGGAGACGCCGTGAATTAAAAAGTCGTCAGACCGTTTCGCTTATTACCGTCATTGCTGTCGTCGTTGTAACATGAAGTCAGGACAAAATACACCGATTGGAACTCCGTTACCGGAGACGATGTAAAACAACACAGGGTTGCATAAGAAGTTGTGTTTGGGAGTGTAAGAGATCGGAAAGGATAGGATGGAGTGTCTGTGCGTCAAAGATGATGTATAGTGAAACGATGAAGGGTTTGATGGAGGAGATGGAGTGTATAGATGGAGATGGATATGGAGTGTATAGCAAGACACGCAAAACAAATACATAGCCACAATTCATAATAGGAGGGAATAACAATCTATCATGGTACAACACCCAGCAGCTTTCCTGAAACATGTGAGACAGCATAGCCAATATCACCCCAAAAGAATATGGTATGATCATCGAACACATTTTTCATAGTGTTGTTTGGGAAAAATTTTCTCAAACGCAGTTGCAACACCCCACAGCATTGTCGGGGATGCTTGATTATAAATGGACGATAGCCCTTCGTTGCATAAGTTTCCAACATGAACCATTTACCTTTACGTGAAAAGAGTACTGGATGAATGCTATCGTCCATATCTATATCAAGCATGCACGAACAGCTGAAGGACTTATTGTTTCCATACGGAGGTTGTGTGGGCAAATAAAGAAGATGATAGAAGAAAGTAGACGAAGTTTAGTGAAGATGAGTGCTTGTTGTCCGCCATTTATAGGGGAAATTGGACCAATCATAATGAAGAGTATAAAAAGTCCGTGATCCTACAGTAATGCAATGGATCTCGGGAATCGACATTTAGAGCATCTCCAAAGGGGCTCCCTAAATTATTTTAGAATGTGGAAAAAATAGGTTAATTACTCTCTGCGCAAAACCATGAAACCCTACGGTTTTTCGCCTTGATGACATAATAGGAAAATTACACTCAACAATACTACTCTCCACTAAGATTTTTTAATACATTATATTCGCCGTGCACACCGGGCTAAATAATACAGAGGCGAGTAACTATCATAATTGCTCACCGCGCAGAACGTTTAGAAAACAAGAATTGCTCAATGCGCAAAACGCAGAACGCATGACAGCGAATTGTACTGATGAGAAGAAGTAGAGTTAATGTGTGGCTACATCGAAGACCCCATCATGCTACATAGGGGTTCTCGTGAATATACAAATGACTGCTCATCTACAGCGGATTGATGTCAGAGAGATGAAGAGAGTTAATTGCGATGGGAGAGAATTGATGTAGCAGGAGCGATTTGAAAGCTCTCAGGGAGACCTTTGACCCGGAAAATGACACAAATGTCCTCAAAAGCAAGAGCAATTGTGACCCAGTGGCGAACTTTGTGGCAGTTCACCCTCACAGTGACAAAATTGGTTGTGTGTGGTGAGAAATTCTGAGGTTTGAGTGGTTTTGTGCGCTGAGCAATTCTGATTTTTGAGAGGTTGTGTGCGGTGAGCACTTCTGAGTTTGAGTGGTTGTGTGCGATGAGCAATTTTGAGTTTTGAGTGGATTTGTGCGCTGATCAATTCTGAGTTTTGAGTGGGTTTTGTGCGGTGAGCTTATTCTGAGATTGAGTGGTTGTGTGCGGTGAGTAATTCTGAGGTATGAGTGGTTTTGTAGCCGCTTACTTAATTGCTCAACGCTGAGACATAATTGATCAAAGCAAAGAAAGAAAAGCCCCCGTATTCGATCTCTCCTCACAATCCCAGGGTGTTGGGACGATTTGCCTCTAGACACTCCTCCCCTCTCAAAAGAAACCTCCCGTTGGCCCGATCGTTGGATAGGCCCTCCTTTGATACCGGACCTCTCCTTCCCGACGAATTCTTCGTCTTACAGGCGGATCGCCAACGAGTTATTACTCTTACACATGGAGCGACCCGTCTTCCACTCCACGACTTCCCTTGTAGAACTTACACCAGGGGACTTAGGGCGGACCGCTCCTCCCCTCCAACGCCTACTCCGTGACGACCTCCACCTCCGGGGGCGGCGTCGCCGAAACCTCCCACTGGCCCGATACCGGACCTCTCCTTCCCGACGAATTCTTCCTTTCTCAGGCGGATCACCGACGAGTTATTCGTCTTACACATGGAGCGGCCAGCCTTCCACTCCCCGAATTCCCTTGGAGAACTAACGCCAGGGGACTTAGGGCGGACCGCTCCTCCCCTCCAGCGCCTACTCCGTGACAACCTCCGCCTCCGGTGGAGGCGTTGCCGCCCGAGGGGTGTCGGTCCAAATCACCGGTGAAGGCATCGCCATGCCAATCACCCCACTGGGCACCACCGTTCCCAGACAACGGGTTCCTCCGCCATCCAACGGTCTGCCTTCCACTCATCGACCTCCCGTCGCACATCCTGAAGTGGAACGAAACCCCAGCCCGCCATCCAACGGCATGCCTTCCACTCCTTGACGACCCGTCGCACATCCTGGTGCAGGTTATAGTAAATTGGAACGAAACCCCCGACCGCCATCCAAAGGCATGCCTTCCACTCCTCGACCTCCCGTCGCACATCCTGATGCAGTTTACAGTAAAGTGGAACGGCCCGCCATCCAACGTCCTGCATTCAACCACTGGCGTCGTTATCGACACATTGTAAAGAACGCGAAAATGTCCCTCCAAGCAAGTTGTTAAATTCCGTCTATGATAAAATTAACTTGTTTACATGCAAACTTTTAGATTATCTCTGATACATAATCAATCTGAATTCTGAAGACATTTTAGATTAAATCGGCGACATATTCAATCGACTTCGTATACTGATTGAAAATTTTTAGATTATATCTCAGACATATTCCAATTGATGACATTTTCAAAATGACCCCGCCATTCAACTATATGGATGTACATACTGATACAGAACAAAACATATTCATTACCCCATGCTCTTTACAAACTGATACATATGATTGTCTTCGTAAGATGTTTGCAATGAAGGTGCTCTTTACCGGATCTATTGTCGGTGTGATCTGCGTGCTTCACCCTACAACGACGCCTGCAATGACGACACTCCTATCCTGCCTACGGTTGCCGTAAGTAGGCAACGACGTTAACTAACGCAACGAAGCGACCATCTTCGTTGAGTTTATGGACGTGTTTACCAACTATCTGCCACCGTAGCCCTTATAGGAGTGTCGTCATTACAGGCGTCCTTGTACCCGGCTGTCAAGTATGACGACGGTTCAAAGACACCGAAAAGAACTCCGATTGCCAAGAGGCGGTGAACACCGACACATGGTTCGTTATAAATAGAGGATCTATAGTACAAATATGAAGGGGATGGAGGAGAAGATAGTGTAAAAGAGGAGATGGCCGTTCCACGTGAATGCGTGAAAAAAGTACTGGTTGAATTCTATCGTCCATTTTTATCTCAAGCATCAGGCCCGAACAGTAGAAAACCATCTCATCTTTACACCCCATATCCATCTCCATCTCGTCCATTTCTACCTCATGCATCATGCTCGAACAAAAGAAGACCTTATTGTTTCCAGACGGAGGTTGTGTGGGCAAAAAGAAGAAGATGATATAAGAAGTTAGAGGAAGTTGTGGGAAGATGAGGGCTCCTTGTCCGCCAATTTATAGGGGAATTGGACCAATCAAAATGAAACTAAACGGTTTTTCGCCTTGATCAACAATGATGCCAATTGGAAAATTACTCCCAACAATACTAATCTCCACTAATCCTTTTAAAAACATTTTATTCGACGCGCACACCGTGCTAAATAATACAGGATCGAGTAACAAACTAACAATCAGAATTGCTCACCGCGCAAAACGCATGGAAAAATGGAATTGCTCAAGGCGCACAACGCACAACGCATGGCAGCGATTTTTATTGGTTTATGAGGATGCGACCGAAGTAGACTTAATGTGTGGCTCCATCGAAGACCCCGTCATGCTACAGGAGTGGTTCTCGTGAATATACAAAAGACTGCACGTCAATCTACAGCTGATTGATACCAGACATGTGCAGTTCTCAAGAATGTTTGACCGGCCGGTGGGAGGTGAGCTGGAAAAATTAATAGCTGCTAACATAATTGCACAAAGCTAGGAACAAACAAATTTATGGCAGTTGTGCGCGATGAGCAAATTTTTAATGGTTTAAATAATTGCTCATAGCGAACAACAAGAAACGACAGGTGTAGACGCTATGAGTCGTTGTGCGCTTTAACATGTGTTCGCTTTGAGCATCTAAGGTATTTTATAGACAATGGTTTAACGCGCACAACCAATCTGAAGACATATTCAATCGAATTCAACTATATTGATGTACATACTGATACAGACCCAAACTGATTCATTAGCCTATGCTCTTACAAACTGATACATCTGATTAAGCCTGGATGGCGGCCCTTGGTCACATAGGTTGGCGGTGGATGGCTACTGTCCCTCTGGCTCTGAGGCACAAGCACTCCTTCCTGTTGTTTTCGATCTCTTGTCTCGCATCCAAATTGAAGAATAAAATGAAGCAGAATCGCGTCGGAATACGGAAAAAGGTGAAATTCGTGTAAGCATCGATCCAGAGGTTCTCGAATGCTTCATTGGCTGCGAGCCCGTGCGGTGTACATCGACCACGTTTACAGTTACCGTGCTCAGCGTATTTGTCATGCAATCCGAAGGCATCTGCTGATCCCAGTATTCTAGCGCTGAAGCTTCCGGGTCTGGAAAATCAAACATTTCATCCTGGTAACAAAACAGAATGCTTAATGCCATCATACATACATACGTAGTTTTGAATTATTCAGAGGAAATAATTAGAAAATTTGTACTTACTCCAATGACTAGATCCTCCAGGTTCGGGCAGCTATTCAGCAAGCATGACAGGATTGAAAACGTCGTTGTTGTGCAGGGTATCCGTCTGAGGGTGAGTTCTTTCATCTTCGGCAAGAGACACCACAGAGTAACGTGCATGATATAGATATCTGATATGGACGATAGCATTCATTTAGCTGTTCGTCCATTTATAATCAGGCATGCCCGAAAAAGGGTTTCCAGATGTGAGGATTTCGCCTTCCACGAACAGCTGAAGGACTTAATGTTTCAATAGGAAGGTTGTGGGGGCAAATAAAGAAGAAGATGATGGAAGAAAGCAGATGAAGTTTTGAGAAGATGAGTGCTCCATGTCCGCCAATTTTATAGGGGAATTGGAGCAATCAAAATGAAGCGTATAATAAGTCCTTGATCCTACAGTAATGCAATGGATCTCGGGAATCAACAATTATTTACTCAACGCGCAAACCGCGGAATACCAACGCGAAAATCGTGTAATCCCAATTATTTTAGCATCTGGATCAAAATTGGTTAATTACTCTCCGCGCATAACAAGGAAACTCATCGATTTTTCGCCTTGATCAACATTGATGCTAATAGGAAAATTACTCCCGACAATACTACTCTCCACTAAGATTTTTTAATACATTTTATTCGACACGCACCCCGGGCTAAATAATACAGAAGAGAGAAACTATTATAATTGATCATCGCGCAAAACGCATGGAAAATGGGAATTGCTCAATGCGCACAACGCACAACGCAAACGCAGTACCATATTAACTGTGGGGCTACATCGAAGACACCGTCAAGCTACAGAAGGGTGCTCGTGAATAAGAAAATACTGCTCCTGAATCTACTGCTGATTGATACCAGACATATGATTTTCCCAAGAATGTATGACCAGTGGCAAGTGAGCTGGCAAAATTTATATTTTGGCCGTTGTGCGCGGTGAGCAAATTTTTAATGTTTTAAAAATTTGCTCAAAGCGCACAACAAGTATCGCCAGATGTTCACTTTGACCCGGTGTGCGCGTTCAGCAAATATAATGCTGTACATACATACTGATACAGATCCAAACTGATTCATTAGCCTATGCTCTTACAAACTGAAACATGTGATTGTCGGTGTGATCTGCGTGCTTTCCCGTCAACTTCCGCGAGTTCACCGGGCGACCATCTTCGTTCCGTTTATTACCGTCGTTGCAGATTTTCTGCCATCATCGGCTGGATATGAGTGTAGTCATAGCATGCGTCGGTGTAACCTGCAGTCGGGTATGTAGCCGTTTCAAAGACACCTAGAGAAACTCCGATTCACATGAGGCGTCGAACAACACCAACAGATCAAAATACTAAACACCGCTGGTCTTTGAACAACTTACAAGCTCAGATGCAGAACTGCATGCGGCGATGTGTTCCAGTAAGAGAATACTAAACCCTGCATGCGGCCCCAACCTCGTCGCATCTCTTCGTTACAACCTCCTCAAGATCTGCTAAGGCGCACGTAGGTGGAGGATCTTCGTTGTAGACAATGAAGGCGGATCCTACGAAGAACACACTGGCATTTGATGCGTCCATCACCTGGTCAACATTCATCCGGACGGTTCGACCGGCAGCTAGATCCACCTTTTCGAGGAAGCCCCTTTAAGGAGGCTCGAACTGATCGGTGAAGTAAAAGCTTAATCCAGAGAAGATCTTCACCGCCTGTAAGAGACCAATATAAGAGACAAATATGATATGTGCACTACTGGACATGGGCCTCCGCACACGCATACACAAGGAAAAGTGTTCATAAGATGGCTTCCTCCGATAATTATCCAAAGACTCAAATAGTTCAAAACATTTTCCAATTCAAATAGTTCAAAGGCGCGACATGCCGTCATTGGCGTGTCATTACAGTCACTTCCCTGCTCGTTTTGTAATTTCTGTCGCTTTACTTGAGCATCATCACCATCATCTGTTCGGACGAGGAAATGGATGTGTGACTCTTCACATCATTTGATTTTCTGGAAATCTGAGACAACCATGCCTTTTGTGTTTCCGCACAGGTTCCAGGCTTCCAGCTTCTGCATTATGAGACAATTATGATCTGCTTTATCCACAGTCAGATTTGGCCAATTTGCCTGCGAGCCAAGAGAACGAAAAGAAAGGAGGGAGTGCTTGTGCCTCAGAGAGACGGTACCCATGCACCGCCAACCTAATTGACCCAGAGCAGCCAATCAGGGCGCAAAGGCCCGGGGGGCCATTCTTATCTTCGCAGACCAGGGAGAGAAGCATATTTGGGAGGCAACTGCATCAGCCTGTAGTCCTCCGATTTCATACGTTTCTCCAGGGCATTCACGGCATTCACGATCCATTTATCCTACAGTAATACTAGGGATCTCGGGAATGAACATCTTATTTACTCAACGCGTAATCCCACCGAGAAAAACGAGTAATCCTAAGTATTTTAGGCTCAGCTGAAAAAGAGGCAATTTACTCTCCCCACACGACAAGGAAACTGAACCGTTTTGCGCCTTGAATTACTCTCCGTCAAAGACTCGAAAAATTATTTATTTTCTAGTGCAACAAAAACAATCAAATTGTTTCTGTTGTGCGTGCGGGTTAATTGGTTCCACTATAAGCCTTTGTGTGTAATGTGGAGTCCTCAGATGTGAGACCGTGTGTGTACAGCGGTTGGATATTGATTAACACTATGACTTTTTAACCACCTCGTACGACGCGCACGACGGCTAATTGATATCAGCCCTTTGTTGCATTTATTAACGTCATGGATTGGTAACGGCTATTTATTACAAATATTTTACAAATAACGTGACCAAATTTAATAATTTTAGTACCGATGGAAATATCTCAATTATACATACTACATAAGACCAATATTGGATATTTTTCGAGCAAATTTAAAATATTTACAACATTACAAGAAATACTAAATACTTAAAAATTAAAAAAAATTAACATTGAAGAATAATATTATTTATAGTTTTCTTTCATGCAGGAACAATGTATTAGATTAACCCATTATAACGATAAATATTTTTCATTAGTAAAGCTTAAACAAAGAAAAAATAGGATTTGAAGATGGTGGGTTGGAGTTGCCCATCCTCAAAAATATCATCTTTTAGAGATATTCCATTTTGAAAGGGGGTTTTTAGAGATTTGTGGTGGAGTTGCTATATGGAATTGGAGCGATCAAAATGAAGCGTATAATAAGTCCTTGATCCTACAGTAATGCAATGGATCTCGGGAATCAACAATTATTTACTCAACGCGCAAACCGCGGAATACCAACGCGAAAATCGCGTAATCCCAATTATTTTAGCATCTGGATCAAAATTGGTTAATTACTCTCCGCGCATAACAATGAAACTCAACGATTTTTCGCCTTGATCAACTTTGATGCTAATAGGAAACTTACTCCAAACAATACTACTCTCCACTAAGATTTTTTGATTCATTTTATTCGACACGCACCCCGGGCTAAATAATACAGAAGAGAGAAACTATTATAATTGATCACCGCGCAAAACGCATGGAAAACGGGAATTGCTCAATGCGCGCAACGCAGATGGGTCAATGAGGATGTGACTGCTGAAGTACCATATTAACTGTGTGGCTACATCGAAGACCCCGTCAAGCTACAGAAGGGTGCTCGTGAATAAGAAAATACTGCTCCTGAATCTACAGCTGATTGATACCACACATATGATTTTCCCAAGAATGAGTCGTGCTTTTTACACCCCTATGCGTAGGGGTGTATGTGCATACGTTTTCCAAAATTAGTAAAGTCTAATAATTTCAATGTCAAAATATTTTGGATCTTTCCTATTTTAAGATCAACTTGGCACTAAATACTATATACACCACTATGAGTAGGGGTGTATATAGCACATATCCCAAGAATTTATGACCGGTGGCAAGTAAGGTGGAAAAATTTATAGCCGTTACATAAGGGCTCAATGTTCAGTACCAAAAAATTGCTCACAGCGCACAACAAGTAAGGCCAGGTGTTAATTTTGAGCCGGTGTGCGCGTTCAGCAAAATTTGTAATGGTTAACATAATGGCGCAAAGCGCACAACATGCAGAATTATGCCGGTTGTGCGCGTGACGCAAAAGTTGCGTCGAAGACAAATTTGCTCAACGCCCCCACGGGAATAAATTTGCCCGTTTTGCGCTTTGAGCATATTTGTGAGATGCTATAAGTTTACTCCCACTGCGCGCCACCGCAGTGAATCAATCAAATTCCAAATTTCATCATACTTAGTCTGAATTCCAACCAACCCTACATCCAAACTTTTAGATTTAAGTCTTATTATACTTGTTCAATCAGAAAACATTGTAGATTAAACCGGATACTTATTCACTGACTCAGAAACTACATACAAACTTTAAAAATAAATCTGATACCTTTTCAATCTGAAGGCATATTCAATAGAATTCAGAAACTGCTTGCAAAATTTTTGATTAAATCTCATACATATTCAAATTGATGACATTTTGAAAATTAACCAGCCATTCAAATATATTGCTGTACATACAGACTGATACAGACCCAAACTGATTCATTAGCCTATGCTCTTACAAACTGATACATATGATTAAGCCTGGATGGCGGCCCTTGGTCACATAGGTTGGCGGTTCATGGCTACCGTCCCTCTGAGGCAACAGCAATCCCTCCTTTTGTTTTCGATCTCTTGGTTCGAATCCAAATTGAATAAGAAAATGAAGAACAATCGAGTGGGAATATGGTGAAATTACGGTAACCATTGATCCAGACGTTCTAGAATGCTTCGTTGGATGCGAGCCCTTGCGCCCCCCTATGTTCCAGGTTCAAAAATCCATGTTTTTGAACCTGGAACATTGGCGGGCGCAACGGCTCGCATCCAACGAAGCATTCTAGAACGTCTGGATCAATGGTTACCGTAATTTCGATACTTCCTGGGCCCGAGGACGTTGTTCGTGCTTCAATCTTGAAGGGTATTCCGAAGGAGCGGACAAAGTTCGATGATCTAAAGAAGGATGAGATGATCCTCGATCGCTAAAAGCAAAAAAATGAACTGTTAAAAGCTTGGGGGAGGCGTCCATAACAATCTATAACCATCTAGTTACCTCGGTCGACCATCGTCGTTACATTTATTATCGTCGTTGCCGACTGTCGGCAACAGTGAAACATGATAGGAGTGTCGTCATTGCACGCGTCGTTGTAACCGGCTGTCAAGTATGTATCATACTTGACACAATGTGCTGGTTATGTCCCCCTGACCAGTACTCCTTGGGCGGTTGACCTGGGTGCCCAGTTTCAGGGACGGTCATATGGAAACCCTTTTTCGGGAATGCCTGATTATAAATGGACGAACAGCTGAATGAATGCTATCGTGCATGCTTGATAGCAATATCTGATATCTATATCAAGCATGCACGAACAACTGAAGGACTTAATGTTTCAATAGGAAGGTTGTGGGGGCAAATAAAGAAGAAGATGATGGAAGAAAGTAGATGAAGTTGTGAGAAGATGAGTGCTCCATGTCCGCCAATTTTATAGTGGAATTGGAGCAATCAAAATGAAGCGTATAATAAGTCCTTGATCCTACAGTAATGCAATGGATCTCGGGAATCAACAATTATTTACTCAACGCGTAAACCGCGGAATACCAACGCGAAAATCGCGTAATCCCAATTATTTTAGCATCTGGATCAAAATTGGTTAATTACTCTCCGCGCATAACAAGGAAACTCATCGATTTTTCGCCTTGATCAACATTGATGCTAATAGGAAAATTACTCCCGACAATACTACTCTCCACTAAGATTTTTTAATACATTTTATTCGACACGCACCCCGGGCTAAATAATACAGAAGAGAGAAACTATTATAATTGATCCTCGCGCAAAACGCATGGAAAATGGGAATTGCTCAATGCGCACAATGCACAACGCAAACGCAGTACCATATTAACTGTGGGGCTACATCGAAGACCCCGTCAAGCTACAGAAGGGTGCTCGTGAATAAGAAAATACTGCTCCTGAATCTACTGCTGATTGATACCAGACATATGATTTTCCCAAGAATGTATGACCAGTGGCAAGTGAGCTGGCAAAATTTATATTTTGGCCGTTGTGCGCGGTGAGCAAATTTTTAATGTTTTAAAAATTTGCTCAAAGCGCACAACAAGTATCGCCAGATGTTCACTTTGACCCGGTGTGCACGTTCAGCAAATTTGTTATGGCTAACATAATTGCGCAAAGCGCACAACATGCAGAATTATGACCGTTGTGCGCGTTAAGCTCTATAGTTGTGTCGATGACAAATTTGCTCAACGCCCCCACGGGAATAAATTTGACCGTTTTGCGCTTTGAGCATATTTGTGAATTGCAATAATTTTAATTCCACCGCCCACCAGCGCATTGAATCAATCACATTCCAAATTTCATCATACTTAATCACGCACAACCAGCAGAATTATGCCCGTTGTGCGCATTTAGGTAAAGTCATGACAAATTTGCTCAACGTCCCCACGGGAATAAATTTGACCGTTTTGCGCTTTGAGCATATTTGTGAGATGCTATAATTTTAATTCCACCTCGCACCAGCGCATTGAATCAATCACATTCCAAATTTTTAAAGTACTTAAACACGCACAACCAGCAGAATTATGCCCGTTGTGCGCATTTAGCTAAAGTGTAGATTAAGTCTCGTACATATTCTAGTTGATGTTATTTTGAAAATGACCCAGCCATTCAAATATATTGATGTACATACTGATACAGATCCAAACTGATTCATTAGCCTATGCTCTTACAAACTGCAACATGTGATTGTCGGTGTGATCTGCGTGCTTCCCCGTCAACTTCCCTTCCGCAAGTTCACCGGTCGACCATCTTCGTTCCGTTTATTACCGTCGTTGCAGATTTTCTGCCATCATCGGCTGGATATGAGTGTAGTCATAGCATGCGTCGGTGTAACCTGCAGTCGGGTATGTAGCCGTTTCAAAGACACCGAGGAACTCCGATTCACATGAGGCATCGAACAACACCAAATGGTTGCATAACAAATAGAATGAGTTTTTTATCTTCGCGATCGGAAAGAACAGGAGGGAGTGTTTGTGTGTCATAGACAAGGTATAGTGAAATGATGAAGGATTTAATGGTTTGGATGGAGTTTATAAAGAGGAGATGGATATGGAGTGTATAGTCGAGGAGTGGAAGGCGAAATGCTCACATATGGAAGGCATTCATCGGGCGTGTATGCCCTGGAGAAGCGTATGAAATCGGAGGCATACATGCTGATGCAGACGCCTCCCGAATATGCTTCTCTCCCTGGTCTGGGAAGTGCAAAGAGATGAATGGCCCCCCTGGCCTTCCCTGGATGTCTGCACTGGGTCACATAGGTTGGCGGTGCATGGCTACCGGCCCTCTGAGGCACAAGCACTCCCTCCTGTTCTTTTCGATCTCTTGTCTCGCAGCCAAAATTGGAAATCCCCAGGAGGATAGGGACAATTATGATCTGCTTCATCCACAGTCAGATTTGCCCAATTTGGCTGCGAGCCAAGAGATCGAAAAGAACAGAAGGGAGTGCTTGTGCCTCAGAGAGACGGTAGCCATGCACCGCCAACCTAATTGACCCAGAGAAGCCAACCAGGGCGCAAAGGCCCGGGGGGCCATTCTTCTCTTCGCAGACCAGGGAGAGAAGCATATTCGGGAGGCGTCTGCATCAGCCTGTATGCCTCCGATTTCATACGCTTCTCCAGGGCATACACGGCATTCACGGTCCATTTATAGCGAAAAACGACCGATCAAATTGATGAGTATTAAGTCCGTTATCCTACAGTAATGCTAAGGATCTCGGGAATGAACATCTTATTTACTCAACGAGTAATCCCACCGAGAAAAACGCGTAATCATAAGTATTTTAGGCTCAGCTGAAAAAGAGGCAAATTACTCTCCCCACACGACAAGGATACAAACTGAGGGGTTCTCTTGAATATACAAAAGACTGTTCGTAAATCTACAGCTGATTGATACCAGACATGTGCATTTCTCAAGAATGTTTGACCGGGTCGGTGGGACGTGAGCTGGAAAAATTAATAGCCGCTTACATACTTGCTCAACGCTCAGTACCAACTAATTTATGGCCGTTGTGCGCGTTGATGATATTTATAATGGTTTTTTTAATTGCGCAAAGTGCACAACAAGCACAGCCAAAGCCAGCTGTTCGCTTTGAGCATCTAAGGTATTTTATGAACAATTGTTTAACGCGCACAACCAGCAAAATTTACTCGTTGTGCGCGTTAAGCTGATGTTTCATCGATGACTAATTTTCTCAACACGACAACGTGAATAAATTTAATCATACTTATTCTGAATCCTAATCAAGGCTACATGCAAGCTTTTAGATTTAAGTCTTATTATACTTGTTCAATCTGGAAACATTGTAGATTAAACCGGATACTTATTCACACTGACTCAGAAACTACATGCAAACTTTAAAATTAAATCTGATACTTATTCAAGCTGAAGGCATATTCAATCGAATTCAACTATATTGATGTACATACTCATGCAGACCCAAACTGATTCATTAGCCTATGCTCTTACAAACTGATACATATGATTGTCTACGTAGATGTTTGCAATGAAGGGCTCACTGTAGGATAACGGACTTATACTCATCAATTTGAATGGTCAATTTCACTATAAATGGACCGTGAATGCCCACAAAAATTTCGCTTTGTGTTTGAGATTACCCTCAAAAATTACTCACACCGCAACATCTGTATATACTGTATATTCACGAGCTCAACAACTGTAGACTCACGGGTTCTTTCCATGACTCACAGTAAATCAACTGTAGTCTCATCCTCATCCATGGGCAGTCTAAATCGTCTATAATAAATGGCGTCTCATTCTTAAATGTTGGTAACTGCTAATTTGATTGCAGCATTCAAAACCTCCCAATAAATACGCAGTTAAAGCCTCGCTTTAATACGCAGCATTCAAAGCCTATTTTAATACTCGTTTAATATTTGACCGTTTGAATTCATAACAGCTATTTTTTGAATTCTATGTATATCCCACTGCTTTCCTCAAGAAAATACACGGAAAAATTGCTTCCTCCAAAAATTCTTCTTTGCTTCATCCCGTTCTCCTGGGTAGCTATACTGTGCAAAATCCAAAGTCTCTTGCCAAGTGTGGACGCGGCCAGAGGCTGCTGTGTTAACCTTTGGGAGCAACCGGCAACAGCGATTACCACCGAGGTCGCGCCACCGCGGTTTCAATTACACCTGCCAAGTATTCTGCTTCTCGGATCTTCCTCGTATAGCCACGGTACGTAGCCAAGTGTGGACGCGGCCAGGGGCTGCTGTGTTAACCTTCGGGAGCAACCGGCAACAGCGATTACCACCGAGGTCGCACCACAGCGGTTTCAATTACATCTGCCAAGTATTCTGCTTCTCGGATCTTCCTCGAATAGCCACGGTATTCTACATATTTTTCTTACAATATATTTGTTTCTCAGTTTAACCGGACAAATTCTAACCATTGCTTCGTTCTACTTGATGTAGAAATATACCATGATAAATGGAAGATAAAATTGAAAGTTACTCCTGTTATTTCAATGTGGACCATTTCCTTCATGATGTAGATGCCTGTAAAGAGAATGGGATGGCGGTAGAAGATGACTCCAATGAAATCAGTCTAACTTCGCAACTAAAATGCACCTTCAAATCTTTCCAGAAGATCTCAGCGGTCAGCGTAGTAGCATTTGCAACCACAATGCACCTTCAAATCTTCCCAGAAGATCTTAGCGGTCAGAGGACCTTCTAGGATACATGAGCATTTTCTTCCTTTCTTGGGTGTGATAGTAGTGATTTTCGAGGTTTTCCATTTGGTAAGTATATACTTTTAAATACACTATAGGTGTAATTCTTATTCAATTGGGTGGAAAATGATGTAGAAATTTGGTGATTTTACATGCATGCAGATACGGTTGAGATTGCTCGAGAAGGTACAAAAATCCAAGGTACTATTTATGTCGTAAAAAAATCCAGCGTTCAGTGGAGGTTAACAGTCATTGAGGGCAGCTGGGCAGGCACAACCATCAAGCTGCTAATTATGTCGAGGGCCATTCCGATGAAGGGCAGTTGCAGGGAATAGAGATGGAATCATTGAGCGATTTGGCAAATAGCACGCTGAGGCCGGCTGAAATTTTTCTGAAGGAGAATCCTACCTTCCATGCAAATAAATTTATAAATCACGTCACCGTGTAAAAAGGGACAACAAGAATGTTGTCGCTTTGCATGTAAAACTTCCGATAGGATTCCTGCTGCCCTTCATCGGAATGGCCCTCGACATAATTAGCAGCTTGATGGTTGTGCCTGCCCTCAACGACTGTTAACCTTCACTCCTCACCGCCAACGCCGACGCCCACCATTACCACGCAATGAGAACAGACATTGACACTTCTTGGTTTTAACTGGCCTGTCGGTCGTTTTTTCCTTTCGGTGTCACCTGTAAACCCCGCTTCTTTCACATGCAAAGTAAACAACTTTGCATGTGAAAGAAGCGGGGTTTACATGTGACACCGAAAGGAAAAAACGACCGACAGGCCAGTTAAAACCAAGAAGTGTCAATGTCTGTTCTCATTGCGTGGTAATGGTGGGCGTCGGCGTCGGCGGTGAGGAGTGAAGGTTAACAGTCGTTGAGGGCAGGCACAACCATCAAGCTGCTAATTATGTCGAGGGCCATTCCGATGAAGGGCAGTAGCAGGGAATGGAGATGGATCATTGAGAGATTTGGCAAATAGCACGCTGAGGCCGGCTGAGATTTTGAAAGTCCAACCTTCCA
Source organism: Scilla litardierei (assembly GCA_030789695.1). Classification (NCBI taxonomy): domain Eukaryota; kingdom Viridiplantae; phylum Streptophyta; class Magnoliopsida; order Asparagales; family Asparagaceae; genus Scilla; species Scilla litardierei. The sequence goes on along the minus strand of CM061141.1, from coordinate 183,804,804 downwards.
CGCAAATCAATTTATAATGCACGTCACCGAGTAAAAAGGGACAACAAGAATGGTGATATTGAAAAAAATTCGGTATAAAATTGATGTTAGGTTTTGTGCAAAATAATCACTTGTTGTAAGAAATTAAAAGATATGTTTACCCATATTGCTACCTTCGTATGTAAATTTCACCACACTTGTCACTTGTGCTTTTTAAGCCCCGCGGACGACGTGGTTATTTTGCCCGTCGTCCGCGCGGATGGAAATTGCTTCACACTTGTGCGTTTTAACCCCCGCGGACGACGTGGTTAATTTTGCCCTTCGTGCGCCCAGATGGAAATTGCTCAACACTTGTCCGTTTTAACCCACGCGTACTACTGGGGTAATATTGCCCGTCGTGCGCACGGATGGAAATTGCTCGACACTTGTGCGTTTTAAACCCCCGCGGACGACGCGCACGACGGGGGTTATTTTGCCCGTCGTGCGCTCGTATGGAAATGGCTACACACTTGTGCGTTTTAACCCACGCGTACGACGGGGTTAATTTTGTCCGTCGTGCGCTCGGATGGAAATTGCTCCACACTAGGCGTTTTAACCCACGCGCACGACGGGGGTAAGTTTGCCCGTCGTGCGCGCGGCTGGAAATTGCTTTACATATTGCGTTTTCCCCCTCGCGCACGACGGGGATAATTTGGCCCGTTGTGCGCACGGCTGTAAATTTCTCCACACTTGTGCGTTTGCCCGCACACGACGCGCACGACGGGGGTAATTTTGCCCGTCGTGCGCGCGGATGGAAATTGCTCGACACTTGTGCGTTTTAACCCCCGCGCATGACGGGGTTAATTTTGCCCGTCTTGCGCTCGGATGGAAATTGCTCCACACTAGGTGTTTTAACCCACGCGCACGACGGGGGTAAGTTTGCCCGTCGTGCGCGCGGCTGGAAATTGCTTTACAGATTGCTTTTTCCCCCTCGCGCACGACGGGGGTAATTTGGCCCGTCGTGCGTGCGGCTGGAAATTTCTTTACAGATTGCGTTTTCCCCCTCGCGCACGACGGGGGTAATTTGGCCCGTCGTGCGCACGGCTGTAAATTGCTCCACACTTGTGTGTTTGCTCGCACACGACGCGCACGACGGGGGTAATTTTGCCCGTCGTGCGCGCGGATGGAAATTGCTCGACACTTGTGCGTTTTAACCCCCGCGCACGACGGGGTTAATTTTGCCCGTCTTGCGCTCGGATGGAAATTGCTCCACACTAGGCGTTTTAACCCACGCGCACGACGTGGGTAAGTTTGCCCGTCGTGCGCGCGGATGGAAATTGCTTTACAGATTGTGTTTTCCCCGTCGCGCACGACGGGGGTAATTTGGCCCGTTGTGCGCACGGCTGTAAATTGCTCCACACTTGTGCGTTTGCCCGCACACGACGCGCACGACGTGGTTAATTTTGCCCGTCGTGCGCGCGGATGGAAATTGCTCGACACTTGTGCATTTTAACCCCCGCGGACGACGCGCACGACGGGCGTAATTTTGCCCGTCGTGCGCGCGGATGGAAATTGCTCCACACTAGGCGTTTTAACCTACGCGCACGACGGGGATGTGTTTGCCCGTCGTCCGCGCGGATGGAAATTGCTTTACAGATTGCGTTTTCCCCCTCGCGCACGACGGGGGTAATTTGGCCCGTCGTGCGCACGGCTGTAAATTGCTCCACACTTGTGCGTTTGCCCGCACACGATGCGCACGACGGGGGTAATTTTGCCCGTCGTGCGCGCGGATGGAAATTGCTCGACACCTATGCGTTTTATCCCTCTCGGACGACGCGCACGACGGGGGTTATTTTGCCCGTCGTGCGCGCCGATGGAAATTGCTTCACACAGTAGGCGTTTTAACCCCCGCGCACGACGGGGTTAATTTTGCCCGTCGTGCGCTCGGATGGAAATTGCTCCACACTAGGCGTTTTAACCCACGCGCACGACGGGGGTAAGTTTGCCCGTCGTGCGCGCGGCTGGAAATTGCTTTACAGATTGCGTTTTCCCCCTCGCGCACGACGGGGGTAATTTGGCCCGTCGTGCGCACGGCTGTAAATTGCTCCACACTTGTGCGTTTGCCCGCACACGACGCGCACGACGGGGGAAATTTTGCCCGTCGTGCGTGCGGATGGAAATTGCTTTACAGATTGCATTTTCCCCCTCGCGCACGACGGGGGTAATTTGGCCCGTTGTGCGCACGGCTGTAAATTGCTCCACACTTGTGCGTTTGCCCGCACACGACGCACACGACGGGGGTAATTTTGCCCGTCGTGCGCGCGGATGGAAATTGCTCGACACTTGTGCGTTTTAACCCCCACGCACGACGGGGTTAATTTTTCCCGTCTTGCGCTCGGATGGAAATTGCTCCACACTAGGCGTTTTAACCCACGCGCACGACGGGGATAAGTTTGTCCGTCGTGCGCGTGGATGGAAATTGCTTTACACATTGCGTGTTCCCCCTCGCGCACGACGGGGGTAATTTGGCCCGTCGTGCGCACGGCTGTAAATCGTTCCACACTTGTGCGTTTGCCCGCACACGACGCGCACGACGGGGGTTATTTTGCCCGTCGTGCGCGCGGATGGAAATTGCTCGACACTTGTCCGTTTTAAACCCCCGCGGACGCCGCGCACGACGGGGGTTATTTTTCCTGTCGTGCGCGCGGATGGAAATTGCTGCACACTTGTGCGTTTTAACCCCCGCAGACGACGGGGTTAATTTTGTCAGCCGTGCGCTCGGATGGAAATTGCTCCACACTAGGCGTTTTAACCCACGCGCACGACGGGGGTAAGTTTGCCCGTCGTGCGCGCGGATGGAAATTGCTTTACAGATTGCGTTTTCCCCCTCGCGCACGACGGGGGTAATTTGGACCGTCGTGCGCACGGCTTTAAATTGCTCCTCACTTGTGCGTTTGCCCGCACAGGACACGCACGACGGGGGTAATTTTGCCCGTCGTGCGCGCGGATGTGAATTTCTTCACACTAGGCGTATTAACCCACGCGCACGACGGGGGTAAATTTGCCCGTCGTGCGCGCGGATGGAAATTGCTTTACAGATTGCGTTTTCCCCCTCGCGCACGACGGGGGTAATTTGGCCCGTTGTGCGCACGGCTGTAAATTGCTCCACACTTGTGCGTTTTCCCGCACACGACGTGCACGACGGGGGTAATTTTGCCCGTCGTGCGCGCGGATGGAAATTGCTCGACACTTGTGCGTTTTAACCCCCGCGGACGACACGCACGACGGGGGTTATTTTGCCCGTTGTGCGCGCGGATGGAAATTGCTGCACACTTGTGCGTTTTAACCCCCGCGGACGACGGGTTTAATTTTGTCCGTCGTGCGCTCGGATGGAAATTGCTTTACAGATTGCGTTTTCCCCATCGCGCACGACGGGGGTAATTTAGCCCGTCGTGCGCGCGGATGGAAATTACTGCACACTTGTGCGTTTTAACCCCCGCGGACGACGGGTTTAATTTTGTCCGTCGTGCGCTCGGATGGAAATTGCTTTACAGATTGCGTTTTCCCCATCGCGCACGACGGGGGTAATTTGGCCCGTCGTGCGCACGGCTATAAATTGCTCCACACTTGTGCGTTTGCCCGCTCACGACGCGCACGACGGGGGTTATTTTGCCCGTCGTGCGCGCGGATGGAAATTGCCCGACACTTGTGCGTTTTAAGCCCCGCGGACGACGCGCACGACGGGGGTAATTTTGTCCGCCGTGCGCTCGGATGGAAATTGCTCCACACTAGACGTTTAAACCCACACGCACGACGGGGGTAAGTTTGCCCGTCGTGCACGCGGATGGAAATTGCTTTACAGATTGTGTTTTCCCCCTCGCGCACGACGGGGTAATTTGGCCCGTCGTGCGCACGGCTGTAAATTGCTCCTCCATTGTGCGTTTGCCCGCACAGGACGCGCACGACGGGGGTAATTTTGCCCGTCGTGCGCGCGGATGTGAATTTCTTCACATTAGCCCATGCGCACGACGGGGGTAAGTTTGCCCGTCGTGCGCGCGGATGGAAATTGCTTTACATATTGCGTTTTCCTCTTCGCGCACGACTGGGGTAATTTGGCCCGTCGTGCGCACGGCTGTAAATTAATATCCACTTGTGCGTTTGCCGGCACACGACGCGCACGACGGGGGTAATTTTGCCCGTCGTGCGCGCGGATGGAAATTGCTCGACACCTATGCGTTTTAACCCCCGCGGATGACGCGCACCACGGGGGTTATTTTGCCCGTCGTGCGCGCGGATGGAAATTGCTGCACACAGTAGACGTTTTAACCCCCGCGGACGACGGGGTTAATTTTGCCCGTCGTGCGCGCGGATGGAAATGGCTGCACACTTGTGCGTTTTAACCCACGCGCACGACGTGGTTAATTTTGTCCGTCGTGCCCTCGGATGGAAATTGCTCCACACTAGGCATTTTAACCCACGCGCACGACGGGGGTAAGTTTACCCGTCGTGCGCGCGGATGGAAATTGCTTTACAGATTGCGTTTTCCCCCTCGCGCACGACGGGGGTAATTTGGCCCGTCGTGCGCACGGCTGTAAATTGCTCCTCACTTGTGCGTTTGCCCGCACAGGACGCGCACGACGGGGGTAATTTTGCCCGTCGTTCGCGCGGGTGTGAATTTCTTCACACTAGGCGTATTAACCCACGCGCACGACGGGGGTAAGTTTGCCCGTCGTGCGCGCGGATGGAAATTGCTTTACAGATTGCCTTTTCCCCCTCGCGCACAACGGGGGTAATTTGGCCCGTTGTGTGCACGGCTGTATATTGCTCCACACTTGTGCGTTTGCCCGCACACGACGCGCACGACGGGGGTAATTTTGCCCGTCGTGCGCGCGGATGGAAATTGCTCGACACTTGTGCGTTTTAACCCCCGCGGACGACGCGCACGACGGGGGTTATTTTGCCCGTTGTGCGCGCGGATGGAAATTGCTGCACACTTGTGCGTTTTAACCCCCGCGGACGACGGGTTTAATTTTGTCCGTCGTGCGCTCGGATGGAAATTGCTTTACAGATTACGTTTTCCCCATCGCGCACGACGGGGGTAATTTGGCCCGTCGTGCGCGCGGATGGAAATTGCTGCACACTTGTGCGTTTTAACCCCCGCGGACGACGGGTTTAATTTTGTCCGTCGTGCGCTCGGATGGAAATTGCTTTACAGATTGCGTTTTCCCCATCGCGCACGACGGGGGTAATTTGGCCCGTCGTGCGCACGGCTGTAAATTGCTCCTCCATTGTGCGTTTGCCCGCACATGACGCGCACGACGGGGGTAATTTTGCCCGTCGTGCGCGCGGATGTGAATTTCTTCACATTAGCCCATGCGCACGACGGGGGTAAGTTTGCCCGTCGTGCGCGCGGATGGAAATTGCTTTACATATTGCGTTTTCCTCCTCGCGCACGACTGGGGTAATTTGGCCCGTCGTGCGCACGGCTGTAAATTAATATCCACTTGTGCGTTTGCCGGCACACGACGCGCACGACGGGGGTAATTTTGCCCGTCGTGCGCGCGGATGGAAATTGCTCGACACCTATGCGTTTTAACCCCCGCGGACGACGCGCACGACGGGGGTTATTTTGCCCGTCGTGCGCGCGGATGGAAATTGCTGCACACAGTAGGTGTTTTAACCCCCGCGGACGATGGGGTTAATTTTGCCCGTCGTGCGCGTGGATGGAAATGGCTGCACACTTGTGCGTTTTAACCCACGCGCACGACGGGGTTAATTTTGTCCGTCGTGCGCTCGGATGGAAATTGCTCCACACTAGGCGTTTTAACCCACGCGCACGACGAAGGTAAGTTTGCCCGTCGTGCACGCGGATGGAAATTGCTTTACAGATTGCGTTTTCCCCCTCGCGCACGACGGGGGTAATTTGGCCCGTCGTGCGCACGGCTGTAAATTGCTCCTCACTTGTGCGTTTGCCCGCACAGGACGCGCACGACGGGGGTAATTTTACCCGTCGTGCGCGCGGATGTGAATTTCTTCACACTAGGCGTATTAATCCACGCGCACGACGGGGGTAACTTTGCCCGTCGTGCGCGCGTATGGAAATTACTTTACAGATTGCGTTTTCCCCCTCGCGCACGACGGGGGTAATTTGGCCCGTTGTGCGCACGGCTGTAAATTGCTCCACACTTGTGCGTTTGCCCGCACACGACGCGCACGACGGGGGTAATTTTGCCCGACGTGCGCGCGGATGGAAATTGCTCGACACTTGTGCGTTTTAACCCACGCGGACGACGCGCACGACGGGGGTTATTTTGCCCGTTGTGCGCGCGGATGGAAATTGCTGCAAACTTGTGCGTTTTAACCCCCGCGGATGACGGGTTTAATTTTGTCCGTCGTGCGCTCGGATGAAAATTGCTTTACAGATTGCGTTTTCCCCATCGCGCACGACGGGGGTAATTTGGCCCGTCGTGCGCACGGATGGAAATTGCTGCACACTTGTGCGTTTTAACCCCCGCGGACGACGGGTTTAATTTTGTCCGTCGTGCGCTTGGATGGAAATTGCTTTACAGATTGCGTTTTCCCCATCGCGCACGACGGGGGTAATTTGGCCCGTCGTGCGCACGGCTGTAAATTGCTCCACACTTGTGCGTTTGCCCGCACACGACGCGCACGACAGGGGTAATTTTGCCCCTCGTACGCGCGGATGGAAATTGCTCGACACCTATGCGTTTTATCCCCCTCAGACGACGCACACGACGGGGGTTATTTTGCCCGTCGTGCGCGCCGATGGAAATTGCTTCACACAGTAGGCGTTTTAACCCCCACGCACGACGGGGTTAATTTTGCCCGTCGTGCGCTCGGATGGAAATTGCTCCACACTAGGCGTTTTAACCCACGCGCATGACGGGGGTAAGTTTGCCCGTCGTGCGCGCGGCTGGAAATTGCTTTACAGATTGCGTTTTCCCCCTCGCGCACGACGGGGGTAATTTGGCCCGTCGTGTGCACGGCTGTAAATTGCTCCACACTTGTGCGTTTGCCCGCACACGACGCGCACGACGGGGGCAATTTTGCCCGTCGTGCGCGCGGATGGAAATTGCTTTACAGATTGCGTTTTCCCCCTCGCGCACGACGGGGGTAATTTGGCCCGTTGTGCGCACGGCTGTAAATTGCTCCACACTTGTGCGTTTGCCCGCACACGACGCACACGACGGGGGTAATTTTGCCCGTCGTGCGCGCGGATGGAAATTGCTCGACACTTGTGCGTTTTAACCCCCACGCACGACGGGGTTAATTTTTCCCGTCTTGCGCTCGGATGGAAATTGCTCCACACTAGGCGTTTTAACACACGCGCACGACGGGGATAAGTTTGTCCGTCGTGCGCGCGGATGGAAATTGCTTTACACATTGCGTTTTCCACCTCGCGCACGACGGGGGTAATTTGGCCCGTCGTGCGCACGGCTGTAAATCGTTCCACACTTGTGCATTTGCCCGCACACGACGCGCACGACGGGAGTTATTTTGCCCGTCGTGCGTGCGGATGGAAATTGCTCGACACTTGTCCGTTTTAAACCCCCGCGGACGCCGCGCACGACGGGGGTTATTTTTCCTGTCGTGCGCGCGGATGGAAATTGCTGCACACTTGTGCGTTTTAACCCCCGCAGACGACGGGGTTAATTTTGTCCGCCGTGCGCTCGGATGGAAATAGCTCCACACTAGGCGTTTTAACCCACGCGCACGACTGGGGTAAGTTTGCCCGTCGTGCGCGCGGATGGAAATTGTTTTACAGATTGCGTTTTCCCCCTCGCGCACGACGGGGGTAATTTGGCCCGTCGTGCGCACGGCTGTAAATTGCTCCTCACTTGTGCGTTTGCCCGCACAGGACACGCACGACGGGGGTAATTTTGCCCGTCGTGCGCGCGGATGTGAATTTCTTCACACTAGGCGTATTAACCCACGTGCACGACGGGGGTAAGTTTGCCCGTCGTGCGCGCGGATGGAAATTGCTTTACAGATTGCGTTTTCCCCCTCGCGCACGACGGGGGTAATTTGGCCCGTTGTGCGCACGGCTGTAAATTGCTCCACACTTGTGCGTTTGCCCGCACACGACGCGCACGACGGGGGTAATTTTGCCCGTCGTGCGTGCGGATGGAAATTGCTCGACACTTGTGCGTTTTAACCCCCGCGGACGACGTGCACGACGGGGGTTATTTTGCCCGTTGTGCGCGCGGATGGAAATTGCTGCACACTTGTGCGTTTTAACCCCCGCGGACGACGGGTTTAATTTTGTCCGTCGTGCGCTCGGATGGAAATTGCTTTACAGATTGCGTTTTCCCCATCGCGCACGACGGGGGTAATTTGGCCCGTCGTGCGCGCGGATGGAAATTACTGCACACTTGTGCGTTTTAACCCCCGCGGACGACGGGTTTAATTTTGTCCGTCGTGCGCTCGGATGGAAATTGCTTTACAGATTGCGTTTTCCCCATCGCGCACGACGGGGGTAATTTGGCCCGTCGTGCGCACGGCTGTAAATTGCTCCACACTTGTGCGTTTGCCCGCTCACGACGCGCACGACGGGGGTTATTTTGCCCGTCGTGCGCGCGGATGGAAATTTCCCGACACTTGTGCGTTTTAAGCCCCGCGGACGACGCGCACGACGGGGGTAATTTTGTCCGCCGTGCGCTCGGATGGAAATTGCTCCACACTAGGCGTTTAAACCCACACGCACGACGGGTGTAAGTTTGCCCGTCGTGCGCGCGGATGGAAATTGCTTTACAGATTGTGTTTTCCCCCTCGCGCACGACGGGGTAATTTGGCCCGTCGTGCGCACGGCTGTAAATTGCTCCTCACTTGTGTGTTTGCCCGCACAGGACGCGCACGACGGGGGTAATTTTGCCCGTCGTGCGCGCGGATGTGAATTTCTTCACACTAGCCCATGTGCACGACGGGGGTAAGTTTGCCCGTCGTGCGCGCGGATGGAAATTGCTTTACATATTGCGTTTTCCTCTTCACGCACGACTGGGGTAATTTGGCCCGTCGTGCGCACGGCTGTAATTTAATATCCACTTGTGCGTTTGCCGGCACACGACGCACACGACGGGGGTAATTTTGCCCGTCGTGCGCGCGGATGGAAATTGCTCGACACCTATGCGTTTTAACCCCCGCGGATGACGCGCACGACGGGGGTTATTTTGCCCGTCGTGCGCGCGGATGGAAATTGCTGCACACAGTAGGCATTTTAACCCCCGCGGACGACGGGGTTAATTTTGCCCATCGTGCGCGCTGATGGAAATGGCTGCACACTTGTGCGTTTTAACCCACGCGCACGACGTGGTTAATTTTGTCCGTCGTGCCCTCGGATGGTAATTGCTCCACACTAGGCGTTTTAACCCACGCGCACGACGGGGGTAAGTTTACCCGTCGTGCGCGCGGATGGAAATTGCTTTACAGATTGCGTTTTCCCCCTCGCGCACGACGGGGGTAATTTGGCCCGTCGTGCGCACGGCTGTAAATTGCTCCTCACTTGTGCGTTTGCCCGCACAGGACGCGCACGACGGGGGTAATTTTGCCCGTCGTGCGCGCGGATGTGAATTTCTTCACACTAGGCGTATTAACCCACGCGCACGACGGGGGTAAGTTTGCCCGTCGTGCGCGCGGATGGAAATTGCTTTACAGATTGCCTTTTCCCCCTCGCGCACAACGGGGGTAATTTGGCCCGATGTGCGCACGGCTGTAAATTGCTCCACACTTGTGCGTTTGCCCGCACACGACGCGCACGACGGGGGTAATTTTGCCCGTCGTGCGCGCGGATGGAAATTGCTCGACACTTGTGCGTTTTAACCCCCGCGGACGACGCGCACGACGGGGGTTATTTTGCCCGTTGTGCGCGCGGATGGAAATTGCTGCACACTTGTGCGTTTTAACCCCCGCGGACGACGGGTTTAATTTTGTCCGTCGTGCGCTCGGATGGAAATTGCTTTACAGATTACGTTTTCCCCATCGCGCACGACGGGGGTAATTTGCCTGTCGTGCGCGCGGATGGAAATTGCTGCACACTTGTGCGTTTTAACCCCCGAGGACGACGGGTTAAATTTTGTCCGTCGTGCGCTCGGATGGAAATTGCTTTACAGATTGCGTTTTCCCCATCGCGCACGACGGGGGTAATTTGGCCCGTCGTGCGCACGGCTGTAAATTGCTCCACACTTGTGCGTTTGCCCGCTCACGACGCGCACGACAGGGGGTTATTTTGCCCGTCGTGCGCGCGGATGGAAATTGCCCGACACTTGTGCGTTTTAAGCCCCGCGGACGACGCGCACGACGTGGGTAATTTTGTCCGCCGTGCGCTCGGATGGAAATTGCTCCACACTAGGCGTTTAAACCCACGCGCACGACGGGGGTAAGTTTGCCCGTCGTGCGCGCGGATGGAAATTGCTTTACAGATTGCGTTTTCCCCCTCGCGCACGACGGGGTAATTTGGCCCGTCGTGCGCACGGCTGTAAATTGCTCCTCACTTGTGCGTTTGCCCGCACAGGACGCGCACGACGGGGGTAATTTTGCCCGTCGTGCGGGCGGATGTGAATTTCTTCACACTAGCCCATGCGCACGACGGGGGTAAGTTTGCCCATCGTGCGCGCGGATGGAAATTGCTTTACATATTGCGTTTTCCTCCTCGCGCACGACTGGGGTAATTTGGCCCGTCGTGCGCACGGCTGTAAATTAATATCCACTTGTGCGTTTGCCGGCACACGACGCGCACGACGGGGGTAATTTTGCCCGTCGTGCGCGCGGATGGAAATTGCTCGACACCTATGCGTTTTAACCCCCGCGGACGACGCGCACGACGGGGGTTATTTTGCCCGTCGTGAGCGCGGATGGAAATTGCTGCACACAGTAGGCGTTTTAACCCCCGCGGACGACGGGGTTAATTTTGCCCGTCGTGCGCGCGGATGGAAATGGCTGCACACATGTGCGTTTTAACCCACGCGCACGACGGGGTTAATTTTGTCCGTCGTGCGCTCGGATGGAAATTGCTCCACACTAGGCGTTTTAACCCACGCGCACGACGAAGGTAAGTTTGCCCGTCGTGCACGCGGATGGAAATTGCTTTACAGATTGCGTTTTCCCCCTCGCGCACGACGGGGGTAATTTGGCCCGTCGTGCGCACGGCTGTAAATTGCTCCTCACTTGTGCGTTTGCCCGCACATGACGCGCACGACGGGGGTAATTTTGCCCGTCGTGCGCGCGGATGTGAATTTCTTCACACTAGGCGTATTAATCCACGCGCACGACGGGGGTAACTTTGCCCGTCGTGCGCGCGTATGGAAATTGCTTTACAGATTGTGTTTTCCCCCTCGCGCACGACGGGGGTAATTTGGCCCGTTGTGCGCACGGCTGTAAATTGCTCCACACTTGTGCGTTTGCCCACACACGACGTGCACGATGGGGGTAATTTTGCCCGTCGTGCGCGCGGATGGAAATTGCTCGACACTTGTGCGTTTTAACCCCCGCGGACGACGCGCACGACGGGGGTTATTTTGCCCGTTGTGCGCGCGGATGGAAATTGCTGCAAACTTGTGCGTTTTAACCCCCGCGGAGGACGGGTTTAATTTTGTCCGTCGTGCGCTCGGATGGAAATTGCTTTACAGATTGCGTTTTCCCCATCGCGCACGACGGGGGTAATTTGGCCCGTCGTGCGCGCGGATGGAAATTGCTGCACACTTGTGCGTTTTAACCCCCGCGGACGACGGGTTTAATTTTGTCCGTCGTGCGCTCGGATGGAAATTGCTTTACAGATTGCGTTTTCCCCATCGCGCACGACGGGTGTAATTTGGCCCGTCGTGCGCACGGCTGTAAATTGCTCCACACTTGTGCGTTTGCCCGCACACGACGCGCACGACGGGGGTAATTTTGCCCGTCGTGCGCGCGGATGGAAATTGCCCGTCACTTGTGCGTTTTAAGCCCCGCGGACGACGCGCACGACGGGGGTAATTTTGTCCGCCGTGCGCTCGGATGGAAATTGCTCCACACTAGGCGTTTAAACCCACGCGCACGACGGGGGTAAGTTTGCCCGTCGTGCGCGCGGATGGAAATTGCTTTACAGATTGCGTTTTCCCCCTCGCGCATGACGGGGTAATTTGGCCCGTCGTGCGCACGGCTGTAAATTGCTCCTCACTTGTGTGTTTGCCCGCACAGGACGCGCACGACGGGGGTAATTTTGCCCGTCGTGCGCGCGGATGTGAATTTCTTCACACTAGCCCATGCGCACGACGGGGGTAAGTTTGCCCGTCGTGCGCGCGGATGGAAATTGCTTTACATATTACGTTTTCCTCCTCGCGCACGACTGGGGTAATTTGGCCCGTCGTGCGCACGGCTGTAAATTAATATCCACTTGTGCGTTTGCTGGCACACGACGCGCACGACGGGGGTAATTTTGCCCGTCGTGCGCGCGGATGGAAATTGCTCGACACCTATGCGTTTTAACCCCCGCGGACGACGCGCACGACGGGGGTTATTTTGCCCGTCGTGCGCGCGGATGGAAATTGCTGCACACAGTAGGCGTTTTAATCCTCGCGGACGACGGGGTTAATTTTGCCCGTCTTGCGCTCGGATGGAAATGGCTACACACTTGTCGTTTTAACCCACACGCACGACGGGGTTAATTTTGTCCGTCGTGCGCTCGGATGGAAATTGCTCCACACTAGGCGTTTTAACCCACGCGCACGACGGGGGTAAGTTTGCCCGTCGTGCGCGCGGATGGAAATTGCTTTACAGATTGCGTTTTCCCCCTCGCGCACGACGGGGGTAATTTGGCCCGTTGTGCGCACGGCTATAAATTGCTCCACAGTTGTGCGTTTGCCCGCACACGACGCGCACGACGGGGGTAATTTTGCCTGTCGTGCGCGCGGATGGAAATTGCTTTATACTTGTACGTTTTAATAACCCCCGCGGACGACGCGCACGACGCGGGTTATTTTGCACGTCGTGCGCGCGGATGGAAATTGCTGCACACTTGTGCGTTTTAACCCCGCGGACGACGGGGTTAATTTTGTCCGTCGTGCGCTCGGATGGAAATTGCTCCACACTAGGCGTTTTAACCCACGCGCACGACGGGGTAAGTTTGCCCGTCGCGCGTGCGGATGGAAATTGCTTTACAGATTGCGTTTTTCCCTTCGCGCACGACGGGGGTAATTTGGCCCGTTGTGCGCACGGCTGTAAATTATTCCACACTTGTGTGTTTGCCCTCACAAGACGCGCACGACGGGGGTAAGTTTGCCCGTCGTGCGCGCGGATGGAAATTGCTTTACAGATTGCGTTTTTCCCCTCGCGCACGACGTGGGTAATTTAGCCCGTTGTGCGCACGGCTGTAAATTATTCCACACTTGTGCGTTTGCCCTCACAAGACGCGCACGACGGGGGTAATTTTGCCCGTCGTGCGCGCGGATGGAAATTGCTCGACACATATGCATTTTAACCCCCGCGGATGGAAATTTCTTTACACGTTGCGTTTTCCCCCTCCCGCACGACGGGGGTAATTTTGCCCGTCATGCGCGCGGATGTGAATTTCTTCACACTAGGCATTTTAACCCCCGCGAATGACGGGGTTTGTTTTGCACGTCGTGCGCACGGATGGAAATTTCTTTACACGTTGCGTTTTCCCCCTCGCGCACGACGGGGGTAAGTTTGCCCGTCGTGCGCGCGGATGTGAATTTCTTCACACTAGGCGTTTTAACCCCCTCGAACGACGGGGTTTATTTTGCACGTCGTGCGCACGGGTGGAAATTTCTTTACACGTTGCGTTTTCCCCCTCGCGCACGACGGTTGGTAACTTCTCAACACTTGTGCGTTTTAATCCCACGCCGCACACGACTTATAGGCTGTAGCGCGTTGTTCGCGGGGAGTAATATACTCCGTTCTGGGTCGACACGCACAACGGTGCCGTATAGTGTAAACTATTTCTTTGAAAAGGATATAAAGGGCGGGATGGTAATTGCACTAATAGTTCTAAAAAGTTGCTTTCATAGGGGCTATAAGGGCGGGATGGTAATTGCCCCAAAAGTTCCGGGCACGTAAGGGCCTGTTGGTAATTGCACCAAAAGTTCCTCATGTTCCGCTTTTAACAACAGCAGTGGGATCGGATCGGACGGTCAGGAGGGGTCAAGCGCAGGAATCCCATCTGAGCACGAGCTCAGGCGCATTTTACCCATATATATATATATATATATATATATATATATATATATATATATATATATATTCTATAAAATAGGGATGTTATCAAGAGAAATTGGACAAGAGAAATTGGACAAGAGTATATACATACATATATAAACATACATACATACATATACATACATACATATACATACATACGTATACATACACCTATTCTATAAAATAGGGATGGTATCAAGAGTAATTGGATAAGAGAAATTGGCCAAGAGAAATTGGATAAGAGAATTTGGACAAGAGTATACATATACATATATACATATATATACATACATATACATACATACATATCTATTCTACAAAATAGGGAGGTTATCAAGAGAAACTGAATAAGAGAATTTGGACAAGATAAATTGGATATGAGATGATATTTTGAGGGATAAGAGAGGAGGTGGGGAATTTTGCACATACAACCCCGGTTTTTACATTTTTTTCCACTGGACCCTCCCCCATACCCACCCACACTTTTTATTCTTCTCCCCTTTCCAACCGTTTTTCCCTGTCCACGTGCACGTGTGCACGGGTTATTTGCTAGTATGTATATATATGTATGTATGTATGTATGTATGTATGGCAATCTTCGGGTGCGAAAAAACCCGTGCAAAAGCCGTGCAAATTTTTTTTTATATTTGGCAATCTTCGGGTGCGAAAAAACCCTTGCGAAAGTCGTGCGAATTTTTTTTTATATTTTTGAAATTTTTTTTCAAATTTTTTTTGATGTTTAATACATACAATTATATACACCCGGGATAATAATGGGTGAATCCGTTGGGCATTAGAGCACACATCCACCCGTTACAAATTTAACGGTCTCAAAACCTGCGAATTTGATGAAATGCCTTGATCGAAGGCCAAATGACATTATTTCTCAACGATTATTTTTTGAGGGAGGTATAACAACATATAATGAAGGTGAAAAAAAGAATTTTTGAAAAAAAATTCGGAAAAAAATAAAAACATATTTGCACCGTGCGAAATGTTCTCTTTTGAAGATTTGCACACACACACACACACACACACACACACATATAATATATATGAAACGGGAAATAGGGTGTCACAGGAGAGAATCCTCTCCTGGGTCGGTCAAAAACTCCAAACTCCACAAGTTCTTTGTAAGATCCGAGCAGTTCATCTCTATCTCCACCCTCTGAATACCCTACCCACCAATTTTCAGCCCGATCCGAGGTGTTTTGTCTGTTCATCCACCCTTCGCAAAAGTTCTGTTCATGTGAAACCGTTAAATTTGGGTCAGATGGATGAACGGGCTAAACACCTCGGATCGGGCTGAAAATTGGTGGGTAGAGAATTTAGAGGTTGGAGTTCAATATGAACGGCTCGGATCTTACAAAAAACTTGTGAAGTTTGGAGTTTTTGACCGACACAGGAGAGGATTCTCTCCTATGACACCCTATTTCCCGTTTCCTCATACATATATATTATATATATATATATATCTATTATATATATTCTATTATATAAAAGAGGGAAGTTATCAAGAGAAATTAGATAAGAGAATTTGGACAAGAGAATTTGGATATCTATTATACAATTCACGAACTTTGTCCTACGTGGCAGTTTTGTCCCACGTGGCAGTTTTGTCCCACGTGGCAGTTTTGTCCAAGTCATATTTTTGGTTGCTGACTGGGACGCCACGTGGGGGTTGGGTGTGGTTCTGGACTTGGGTTTGGGATGGGTTTTTGGTGTTTTTTTGCGTTTTAGTCCCTGCTTTTCCTCTTTTTACCCCCGACCCCTCCTCTCTCTCACACACCCACGCTTTTTTCACTTTGGCGACCGCTTCTCTCCGCATTGCGCCTGGGCGACGACTGCCTCCATGCCCTCTGGGCACTGGTTATTACTAGTTTATTGTATAAAAGAGGCATGTTATCAAGAGAAATTGGATAAGAGAATTCGAACAAGAGAAATTGGATATGAGAATTTGGACAAGAGGATATGAGAATTTTATTATATAAAAGAGGGATGTTATCAAGAGAAATTGGATAAGAGAATTTGGACAAGAGAATTTGGATAAGAGAATTTGGACAAGAGAAATTGGATAAGAAAATTTGGACAATAGAAATTGAATAAGAGAATTTGGACAAGAGAAATTGGATAAGAGAATTTGGACAAGAGAAATCTATTATAATCTCTTTAGATCTATTATATAGAAGAGGGATGTTATCAAGAGAAATTGGATAAGAGAATTTGGACGAGAGAAATTGGATAAGAGAATTTGGACAAGAGAAATTGGATAAGAGAATGTGGACAAGAGAAATCTATTATATATATCTTTGGACAAGAGAAATTGGATAAGAGAATTTGGACAAGAGAAATTGGATAAGAGAAATCTATTATATAAAAGAGGGAAGTTATCAAGAGAAATTGGATTAGAGAATTTGTACAAGAGAAATTGGACAAGAGAATTTGGCCAAGAGAAATTGGATATCTATTATACAAAAGAGGGATGTTATCAAAAGAAATTGGATAAGAGAATTTGGACAAGAGAATTTGGATAAGAGAATTTGGACAATAGAAATTGGATAATAGATGAGATTTTGAGGGATAAGGGAGGAGGTGTGGAATTTTGCACATACAACCCCGATTTTTGCATTTTTGCCCCTGAACTTTTTATTCTTCCCCCCTTTTCCGACCATTTTTTTCAGTCCACGTGCACAAGTGCACGGGTTATTTGCTAGTATATGTGTGTGTGTGTGCGCGTGTGTGTGTGAGAAAAAGGGAGATGAGCATTTGGTGTACTTGTGCACGTGGACTGAAAAAAATGTTCGGAAAAGGGGGGAAGAATAAAAAGTCCAGGGGCAAAAATGCAAAAATCGGGGTTGTATGTACAAAATTCCACACCTCCTCCATTATCCCTCAAAATCTCATCTATTATACAATTTCTATTGTCCAAATTCTCTTATCCAAATTCTCTTGTCCAAATTCTCTTATCCAATTTCTTTTGATAACATCCCTCTTTTGTGTAATAGATATCCAATTTCTCTTGGCCAAATTCTCTTGTCCAATTTCTCTTGTCCAATTTCTCTTATCCAATTTCTCTTGATAACTTCCCTCTTTTATATAATAGATTCCTACACCATCCTCATAAAACTTCAATTTCCAATCTTTTTCCAATAATCACCACCGTTCATCTTGATGTACTTATCATGGATGATGAACATGCTAAAAATCAAGTGAATCCAACGCTATTTTACCCTCGATCCAATTGTTACAAATTGAACGTTTTCAGAACAATAGAACTTTTTGTCACGAGCCAATCAAAGGTCAAATCCCCCTAGGGTTCACCCATATTTGGGGTTTTGGGGCTTTAGAATGTGTACAACAATTCTAAGCAAAAAAATTTCAAAAACATAAGTGGAATGTGATGTTTTTGAAGGGCGGTGTAGGAAATTTCCTACACCGAATGCTCACCTCCCTCAAGCCCCATATATATATACTAGTCATAACCCGTGCCCGCGGGCACGGTTCATTTAAGATTTTCCCCTGCGAAATCTTTGTTACCCAAAAAATTATTTCCACATCCAAAATTTAAATGAACAACAAATTAGCGTAAAAATATTTAGGGGCACAGGCGCCTTCGACGTGGGTGTCTTCGATGCGGAACAACAAATTCGGCGCATGCGCATTCGACACAAAACAACATATTCGGCGTGGGCGCCTTTGGTGCGGAACAACAAATTCGGCATAGAACAAAAAATTTTGTGTGGACGCCTTTGGCGCATAACCCGTGCCCTCCCCAAAAATTATTTCCACAGCCAAAATTTAATTATTCAGTTTCAATATGTAATGCAAAAGATTTTATGTTTAAAGCATCTAACACACGCCTAGTAGCTTATATGTTGTGCATGCTATGCAACAGTATCTAGCTATGTTTTAGCTTCTAGGAATGAATCTTAACTTTTGGTGGTCATGAACCATTTAGGAAGATATATATTTTGTGAATGTGTAAGGAGATGAAGAAATTTCAAGTTTTTCATGAAATGTAGTATGTGTCCCTCTTTTTGGCTCTTTGAAACATTCTATGTCTTCATGTTTCTTTGAAGAAATACCAAATTTCAAGCTTAAATAATTCTATGTTTTCACATATCTATAACAAATAGTAAAAAAGCTAATTTTTCTAGTTTTCAGAATTGATTCTGAATGCAATGCACATAAAGATTTGATTTCTTCTACTTGGGAAAATTAAAAGGAAAAAAGAAACATGATTTTGGTATTTTTTAAGTAGCTACTACATTACCAACATGAGTGAAAGAAACTCAATATCAGAAGAATAAATTTTTCTATAGAATTTCAAGTGAATTGTTGACAAAGTTCAACTGCATTTATTCATTTCTTAGTACAGCGCAACATTCTACTTACATGGCAAAATTTTCAAATACAATAAAAATTCTTCAATAACAAATACTTGTATTTTTGTTTTACATCACCACCCACTGTGGAGTACTGGCATATGCATCTGAAGAGAAAAAATCACTTCAAAAACAACTTGATCAGCAACATCATCCTACCTTGTCACACAACACACTATATTGCTACCTGAAATCACTTCAGATCAAGTAATGAGCAAAAGAAACATTTGTTAAATAAATTAGTAAAGACTCCAATACCACCTCATACAAACAACACAATAAAAAATTAGAATGTCAAAGTAATAGGGGAAAAATCTTACATTTGTTCAAGCCTTTTGCATATCGATAAAGACATTTCCAATATGACCAGATAGCATGATGCAGCTAACAATCCTGCACACAAAGAAAATGCATAAGGTTGACATTTGGGTTGAAGTCATGTAACAATAGGTAGATTGAGAGAATTACGAAAGATTAAGAGCTTTCATAGAAGACAATAGGTATCTAATGCTGTTGATGTAATTATTAATAGCTAAATTTCTGCAAGTACATAAACATCCATACTATTTTAGTCGCATATGAAATAGAACCTGATTGAAGGAATTGAACATAACAATAAAAACCCACACATGTAGGTAGCATTTGGCGAAAAATTATTAGGAATGTTACCACCAATATCATTGTGAACCAGCAATATGGTTAATACGATTTTATTACTATCAAGTAAAAAATCATAAATAATTTTTGAAAAAGATCAACAGCAAAGGTAACTTAAGAATGCTTACAATTCCCTCAGAGAAATAAGAGATTGGAGAGTTTTGAACCATGCAACCCACCAACTCCTAGCCCCTTAGTATTTCTGCGACACATAAATCCCAAGTATAAGTAGCTATATTACTAATTTTAGATGAAATTTTAGCAACAAAAGACAATTGCATCCAATTTAAAACAATCGAGAACAAAAAATTACATGTAAATTACTAATTGGCGGGAGCAATTGATTCGCCTGTTAGATTCCACGCATTCAGCTGCGATGGGCCGTTTAGGGGGGGGGGAAAGAAAAAATGCACAGGATGTGTCTTATTCTGACAATATACCTCCAGCAATAAAAACAAATGCTATCCTCATAAAGTTTTACATGTGTGAAAATATACATTATCTCTTATCTTATTCAGACAAACCCATATCTGGCCACTGCAATGCCATAATGTTAACATAATAAACATGATGAGTGAACATATGGGATGAATGAACATTTCCAGTTTACCGAAGGAATGAACATTTCACATTTCATATTTAAGCATACCTGAAGGAATGAACATTTTCAGTTTATCACATTTCACATACCTCTATTTGGAAACATGGTGTTTGTCAGTAAAATTTCATTTTGATTGAATACTCTCCTTCGGCATAACACAAACATATCTCTATTTGATAGGATTACATAAAAAATATTACACAAACATATCCTATTTTTATAGCATGCTCACCGTCAACATACTTGATTATTAAAACCACCACACAATTTATTACACAAATCACTACACAAAAAAGAATTTTTTGTAAGCAAAAGGAAATTAATAACTACACAATTTAGTTGTTGATTACACAAATATCCATATGAAATCAATTTTCCAGATATGATTTACGTTGCCAAAGAACCCTTCAGAACTCTTCAAAGAAGTCAGTTACATTTTCATTTTCAAAGAACTCTTCAAAGAGAGTGGATATTTCGATTTTGTAAATGTTTGTGTAATTTACAGAATAAGCAAAAATATGATTTACAAATATCCAGATGAAATCAATTTTCAGATATGATTTACTTGCTAACTTAGCAAAGATTGATATCATCTAGATATTTATGTAATTTACATAATAATAAAAATGAAATTATTGTTGATTACACAATTTTGTCTTACTAATTTCATTTTGACAGCATACTTGAAGAATGCAAGAGGGAATAGACTGCAGATCAGTGTTAGTGCTGACAAAGTAACTTCATGTAGTCCAAATTGAGGACTTGCTTCTGCAAATCCAGCCGACAGTTCCATCTCCCAAAATTTATATCTGCATCTTTCTTAATGACATATGTATATCATTATATGGGTTTTATGTCATTGTACTGATTACATATGTAAAGAATAGAAACATATTAGAAGATTTGAGGATTGTTTTTGAATGTAAGAATGCGGATCAAATATGCAGGTAGGGTGATCAAGAACCTAATTTTGGGTTGGGAAATTGAGTAGGTCTAGCAAAGCTTCAACTAAACTCCCCCATCAACTGATTCTGACATGTTAACATTGCCCATTGTTTCGAATTATCGCAGCAACATACACAATGTTCCCTTTGCATTACGATATTGAACCAATTGAATCACCCCTAGTGTTTCATCCACAATGTATATCGGTCTACATTAATGCAGTCAAGATTTCGGTGTCATCAAGTTCAAATGCATAACAAAGTATGCTCAATCTACCTCCATCCATGCTCCTTAAAAAGTTTCGGGTCTCTATAGATGGTTTACAGAGCAATCGTCCATCATTAAGCAGCAAAGCCTACATCACAAAGCCTAATGTCATTATTAATTGAAATTATCTCATTCATCAAATCCTCATTCTCGCATACTTTGTTCTTGATTCGCCCAAAAATTTCAGGAGGAAAGTTGCTCTATATACGACCAAGTTATGCCACCATCCGTCGATATCTTCATCGCCACATGTATGTGTTTTCACTTCCAAGAAGCAGCGAGCACAAGAAGCCCATGTAAACATCAAAATCCTACCAATAAGAAAAGCAAAAAAGATATCAATTCAATACCAAAGAATAAATTACAGAACATCAATTGAGTCCATTCATCGCTCTGCACGCAAGCACTTTTAAGCTAGACATACAAATGATCGATCAATGCGATCGAGAATTGACCTTTTTTACCTCATGCGATGAAATTCATTTCTAACTGTATGATTCTGATATTATTTTAGAAAGGTCTTACACCATAATGTATTTATCTGGAACACACAAAATCAATAGTGTTGATGCCCAAAACGAATGAAAATAATGGAGCTGAAGAAAATTCAAAAACTTGATATGCATGAGATGCTGAAATAAAATTTGGAAACAAATATCTTCCATATCTGAATAAAAACCATGTAGAATGAACAATAATCATATGTCTAACTAAAGAAGACAGGACATTGTTGACTATCTCAGTTAACAAATGATTGAACATTGTTGATCGGTGGTAATTTACTTCCCATCCTCACCAACTTCGTTAGCAATTTGGCCACAAAATCATCCCAAGCCTAACATTAAACTGACATCAAATCATCCCAAGCTTAACACTAAGTAGATGGAAAGATGAAACTGGCACAGTCAGTTAACCCACCAACAGCCAAACCAACCAAGATACCATATCACACATGCATTCACTTAAGCTCGAACATGCCCCTTAAAACTTCAAAGTTTTGGGATGTCTGTCATATGATATACCATTCACTTGCTAGTTCAAAAATAGTAATCTCTAAACCTAAACATGATTACATCGTGAGCCAATGCCCAAAATGACGTAACGCAGATTAACACAAATAAAAATAGCTAAGATTTATTTGTTTATGCAATTTATGTTCGACCCGGACATCCAAAGGTGCTAATAAACCACTTTTAGTTCTTAACATCCCTTAGCTCGACACGTAATGATATGAAATCAAATCATAATGATAACACAATACAAATAATCGGTTAAAGGCATTGTATTTGAGATGTGTACTACATGGAGTATATTACAAATCATCAATTAAACTGTGGATGAATTCATCATGAATAACTCAGATTTTAAGCAAATTAACAAAATCAAATGAATAATAGGCAGCATAAACTGTAGAAATAATTTCATGCTATTTTCTGAAAGTTAGTAATAAGTAAAATAGTCAATTATCAACCAAATACAATGAATAACAAAACCCAAAAAGAAAGGGCAACATAATAAGTTATTTGTTGAATTTGAAGCATCAAATCAAAAAATTTAAATTGAAAGATCCAAATCAACAGAAAAAGGAAAACAATTCAAAAATGTAGAAGCATCTAACATGAATGAATCAGAATTTATGTGAAGTAACAAAACAGAAAGACCAGAAAGGTTTAGAACATGGCACATTAATGCTCAAAATAGCATATAGCTTTGTGATAAGAATGTGCCAATTCATTTCCAAAAAAAAACTTTCTATATCTAGCCAATGAGTGATAGAATACATGACAAATGCCATAAAAACATCCAAATAGTAACAGATAAGTAACTTAGAAAATGGTAATTGTGATCTTGTACTCTAAAGAATAACATAAGGCACGAATCTTTTTTGCCCAAAAATAAAAAAGTAACTCAATTTGAACTTTGAACCGGATATGGTTCTGCTTCTAGGATATTCAAAATAGAAATAAGAATTACATTAAGCAAGTGGAGAAATGTTAAACAATGGGTCTTTCTATGTCGTGCATGGTTTAAAACATCAGCTGTTATATGTTTGGAACTTTTTCGGTTATCAATTCTGTTGTATCTTCGTGGTTTTTCGCCTCCATCTTTAGTCTATGTGTGTTTATTGATAATATATCCTGAAGGAGATACAATAATACATCAACCATAAAATGTTGCTATAATCCGCAGCCATTTAATTAGTTGATGAATGTGTGGTGGAGCAGTACATGTTTTATCCTTATTGTCATATTAACTGGTAATCAGACGCAGCCTGATGTTGACCTGTCTGAGAGATTTATTTTAAAGAGTAGTTTTTAATTTCTTACTCTAATAGGAGTTAGATATGTATGCTATTTAACTGGAATTACTTGAACGCAAGGGTGCAAAACCATCTTAGAATGAAAAAAGGTTAAGAAAACTACGCTTGTGTTGACAATAAATTTATAAGCACAAATGAACTTGCAGCAAGCTTGGCGAATGGCAAGCATAAGGAATGTTTACAGTGATAGGCCTAAAACTTTCATCAAAGTAGAAACTCACATTCATCAAATTCTCAATCTTGCATACCTTGTTCTTGATAAGCCCCGTATTCCAAGAGGAAGCTGATCTCTCTCCGAGCAAGTTATGCCACCATTTTTTGATCTCTTCATCGCCCCTGCCACCATCATCGCCCCTGCCACCATCTAACCATTTTTTGATCTCTTCATCGCCCCTGCCACCATCTAACCATTTTTTGATCTCTTCATCGCCCCTGCCACCATCTAAGCATTTCAACAAACTTCTAATGCACAATAACAATATTAACCTTAGAATAAGAAAAGTAGCTCAATTTTGAACCTCATGTCCAATTCTATAGAACAAAAACAGCTCATTTGAATGGAGCTTGAACAACACGATGCTAAAGAGAATGCACAGATAAAAACTTTTAACTCTCATATGCTTAGTTCGAGTTCATTAACAGCCTTTCTATATGAGAATATGGCTCTTTTTTGATAGACGAATAAGAATGATAGGAGCATGAGGAAGAACTTTTTGAGGATAAATCAAATTAATTGATGAAAAATTTCCATAGACAAACTCCACCTCAACTCCTCCACGTCTAGCCCAAAAGATCACATCCTTAGCAATGACAAATCAACTTAGAATGCCCAATACAAACCCAAAATCTAGACATTCAACCACAACAAATGTAAAATTAAACATGCCTAAATCTTATAATCCATCATTACACACATTAAAGAAGAGTAATTGCATACATGATATAATAGCGCAAATATGCAATTTACTATAATATCATGTTCGGTTGTAAATAAATGATGATTAAGATCAAACTCACGGCAAATGCCCTGAACACTTCCATCAAGAATGAACCAGCCCCATGTAGCTTCCGGATGCAGCTCTTTATCTGCCATATCCGCAAGCACATCTCCCGAGTAACAGTACACACTTGCATCCATTATCCACACCAAGTCCCAATTCTGAAAGTCTTGCAAAAAGCACAACAAAAATCCCAACATTCACAACAACAACCACTCCAAACTTGTGATCAAAAAGGGAAAATAAAGCCAAAGATGATGACCGCTGAATTAAGATGGAGATAGGGGAATACAACCAAAATACAACTAAAAACTGGAAAAGTGGCAACTTGGAAACCAACAAAAAATGGAGATGGCTATACCGAGTCCTGCAAATCGCTCCTCTATTCCATTACAGTTTAAGGGCTTTGTCAGGAAAAATATCAAACAGGTTCTGTGCATGAAAATAGATAGAAAAATGATTAGTTCATTGTCTATTTGACCCCAAACAGGTTATATGAATGAATATTTTGGTTATTTAACCCCAAACAGGTTACTTGACCCCAAACCTAACTAAGAATCTATTTGCATGCAAATCGCCCCACCACACAACAGATAATCGACCCACTAACCATTTGATAACAGTAAATTTATAATCACCAAACCCCAATCCAAACTGGAAGAGGAGACGGGAACCTCATGTCCAATTGCAAAGGAGCATCTCGGGAGATCGGGGCCTTCGGTAATGGAGCATCCGGGGAGCATCTCAGCAATGGGGAAAGGCCATCACTTGGTTTTTGTGGGAGCATCGTGTTCCCCCTTCAAAGATCAGACAACAGCAATGGGGAAAGAGAGGTCCAAGGCCTGAGATGGGAGCTAGAGCTTTTGTGGGAGGAGATGAGAGGGCTTCAAAGAAACCATTGACATTGCTTGAGCTACTGGGAGGAAGAAGAGATGGAGGTCTGTGTGCAGGGCGAGGGCGGAAGAATTTGAAAAGGAGAGAGAGGAAGACGCAATTGAATCTTGAGTATTTTCCCACCTAATCTCCACGAATTTGGGCGGCAGGGTCTGTGAGTATTTTCCCACCTAATTTTCAATAACATATTTCAAAATTTCAAACCAAATTTTTCCCCCAAAATACAAACTTTCCCCCCATTATTTCAATCTTTCTATTTCTCTTATCCAATTTCTCTTAACTTATCCAATTTCTCATATCTTATCCAATTTCTCTTATCTTATCCAACAACTCTTAACAACATCCCTCATATATACCCAATTTCTCATCTCTTATCAAAAACTCTTATCCAAAAACCCATGATAACATCCCTCTTTTATAATATAGATATAGATATAGATATATATATATATATATATATATATATATATATATATATATATATATATATATATATATATATATATATATATTTGAAGGGTTAACAACTTTATTCATATTACTCATCAATAACAATATTGGATTACAGGAAGCTCCAAACATAAACTCTAAAGAAAAACAATCATAAATTATCCACCAGCTCAACTCAGCGTTTGAGTCCTAATATTTAGAATTTCTAGGAATTCTTAAACTTTTCCGTCGAGGGAGATCTATATTTTTCTTTTTAGTCGACTTCAATGATGATGCAAGGTGGCGCATTTCCTCCTCCCACTCCTGATTCTCCATAGTAGCATCCCCATCAAACTCCTCCATCCACTCATCCTCGTAGTTTCCATCAGCCTCATCTTCATTACTAACATTGTCAGGATCATCTACACGGACATTTTCCGTAGGGCGCGCAGAAGACGGGCCACCATACTCAAAAATACGAGGAACTATATCAGAAACAACTGATGTAGTGTACTCAGCAACTATTGGGCCTGTTGCTGAATGATCTCCTGCTGGGGCTTCGGGAACCAACACATTACCATCCACATTTGAAGATGGTTTAGTTTTCTCCACCCAAACCTTCTTGAAGGGACATTGGCCAGAGGAATGTCCGAAACATTCACACGTTGAACAATTTGGGGGCAAGTTTTCGTATTCCATACGAATGATCGTATTTCCATCCTCCTCCACCGCAATCTCAATGGTGCTAGGTAATTTTGTCTTTGCCTCAACTTCCACAAAACATCTAGCATAAGAATACCGTTCTCCAGAAGCTGTAGCCTTATCCACAAATAAAGTCTTACCTACAGAGCTAGCAATAATACTAATGCATTCTGTAGACCAAAATTTCAATGGAAGGTCAGGAAATCTCACCCATACTGGAATTGAGGACAAAAGATCTCTATCCATTGTAAGTTCTGGAGTCCAGCGCCGCAGTACTATCACCCTTTTATCAAACATCCAAGGCCCTTCTTGGAGAACTCTACTGCAATCTTCTTCTAACTCAAATTCAAAGAAGAAAAAACCATTATCCCTGGAGTGAACCTGGAGCTTTCCTTTAGGCTGCCACAACCGCTGTACACATGCTCATAGGTGCGAGTAAAATGGTTTGTCTCCCACAACATAACCCGCAAGAGTGCAACTCCATTTTGCAACATTAGCAGATACCGCTTCTTTAGGGATCCAAGGGATAGCCTTACCAGTTGGGATCTCTCGGGGTGGAACGTATTCACATTTGCTATGTTGCTCAACTGAACGTCCAACAGAAAAGAGGGAACTCCATGCTTCTCGCCCCGATTTTGCCACCCTCAAATGAGCAGATGGTTTGCCAATAGTTTTATCAATATGATTAACATTAGTAGTAGGTACTGTTTTAGGGGTAGCCATTCCAATCCTTTGATAATAGTATGACGAACACCGATGATATGGGTTGCCAGCGTTGATACATGAAGGATCAGCTCTCCCCAAAGCATGACGGAGGGGGGGAAACCCCGAAGCGAGATCTGGAGGCTGACCCCGAGAGGCAACCTGACCCCGAGGAGCCATGAACTTCCCAGAGGTAGAGCTGCCAATAGCCCGGAACTGCAGCACTCGAACCGCTGAAGTAGAACCCCTCACAGGCCGGTGCCGAACCTTGCCGCCGGAGAGATGGCGAGGTCCTACCGGATCACGACGTCAACCAGATATGATATTCCGAGATCTGTGATTCTGAGATGGAGATCTCGATCTGTGATTGCTGATCTGGCGACGTCACCTGATCAGCGAGAGAAGACCAGATCTGTCGACCGGACCTCGACGTCACCTGAATCCGACCACGCAGAGCAGAAGGCTACTGGATCTGTGAAAGGCGATCGGTTTCGTCGACCGCTGCAGAGAGTTGCCGGCGAGCACGACGTCGGCGGACGATTCGAATCAACGGCTTCGAACTTCGAAACGTCTGAACGCGACGCGATCTCGAACTTCGACACGATCTCACAGGCCGGTTCGAAAACGCTGAAACGGCCGGATCTCGAACTTTGAAGGTGAACACGCTGGAACTCGACCCAGTCGCCGGAGACCGGCCAGAAGGCCGGCACAGCCAAACTGAACCCCCAAAATCCCTAGGGCTGCAATGTATATTGAGGCCCCATATATATATATATATATATATATATATATATATATATATATATATATATATATATATATATATATATATATATATACTACTCTGTTGCTGGCGCGGCTACGGACTCAGGTGCATGGAAGCGGCTACTAAGGAGTCGGTCGGTTTCTCAGAATCTGATCCAACGGGAGGTGCGCAATGGGAAGTCGACTCTGTTTTGGCATGACCCATGGCTGGCGGGGGGTCCTCTAAGTGACCGCTTTCAAGTGCCTATGGGAGCTGCTTCCAAGACGGTTTCGGACTACTGGGAAGCTACGGGTTGGAGAGCAGATCCCTCTCTTGACCCTGTCCAAGATTTACTGCGCAGCGTTGGCCTGAAACCGGGAGAAGACCGATGGAGATGGGTACCTAGTGCTTCATTTCACTTCAAACATGCATGGGATGGAGTTCGGAAAAGATATCCTCCCTTTGCATTACAGAAATTGATTTGGTATCCAAATCATATCCCCAAGTTCTCCCTGGTTCTCCTTCGTGCACTGATGGGGAAACTGATGACTAAAGATATGATGGCTGATTGGGGAGGTACTTACTCTGCTTCATCCTCATGTCTGCTGTGTGATGATAATGTTAATGAGACTGTGGCTCATCTATTTTTCGGCTGTCGGAATACCAAATATTTGCTACAACGGGTCTTGCTCAAGCTTAAGATATCACTTCAGTCCCCCCATACTCTCCTGGATGTAGGGCGATACATTCTTGCTAAATTTGAGGTTAAGGGCCGGCTATGCCTGCTTGCTAAAGTTTGTCTGTCGGCTCTAGTTTGGCACATCTGGAGAGAAAGGAACAGGCGGATTTTTGAAGATGTGAGAAGAGGTAAAACTATCCTATTCGAAGAATTGGCGGCAGACGTTAGAGTGGCTATGGTAAATCAAGACCCAACTTTAGCTGAGGAGATTGAAGTTTTTGGGAACTGGGATATTAAGGATTGTGGTTAGGTTCCTATTATGGACATAATGTAATAGGCACTGTTGTGTATGAGCTTGGGCGCTACTTGGTGTGGTTCTGATAGTAGGGAGTGACGGCGCTTGTGCCCTATCCTCCCTCTATTCTGATATCACACCACGAAGCCTCCCTCTGTATTTTATACTTCTTTATATAATATAACTGTAACGACTGCTTTTCATGTATCTGGATTTATTATAATATAATATATGTTTTGGTGGATTTTCTCCTCATGTGTGGTTTTCGTCTCCGTAGCTTTCATTTTCGACCGATTCGTCGTATTTTCTCGTTTCTTTCTTAGGATTGTCGATTTCGAAGTATGTCATTCGTGACGGACTTCATAACGGTCGTATCTTACTATTAGATCAAGCCTAGGAGTCTTAGTAATCGATCCCGGGGCCCCGCGCTCCGTATCGGAACTTTTGGTGCTCATTAGCCGGTATAAGAAGGGGCACCGACCGACTAGATGACGATCCAGTCGGTCGGCAATCCTTCTTGGACGGACTAGTTGGCTTTCTAAATTTCTCAGGAGTTACTGTTTATCGTTAGTCGGTCTAAGAACGTTGGTTGACTGACTAGGTTGCAAACTAGTCGGTCGGCAATGCTTCTTTAACCGACTAGCACATCATCTAAATTTTAGTATCAATACTGTTCACTCTTAGTCGGTCTAAGAACGCTCATCGACCGACTAGATGCTAAACTAGTCGGTCAGTATTTGTTCATGGACCGACTAATTCTAAATCCTATTTTCGTTCAGAAGTTACTGTTTACACTTAGTCGGTCTGCGTTGGTCGACCGACCGACTAGTTGCCAAACTAGTCGGTCAGTGGTTGCTCTTTGACCGACTAACCTGTGTTAAAACCCTAATTTCTGGGCAGCCGCCAGCCCATCCTATTTAAACCCATCCCAAACGTTTTCTTCTTCCTCCACTCGAACCAAAACCCTAAAATCTCCCACATTGAGCCCCATCTTCCTCCAAGCCCTATTCCTTCATCCCAAGCCCTAAATCCATCATCCAAACCATCCATCCACTCTATCTACCTCTCATTCTCCCCAAAATCTCACCAAATCCCCAAAATCCCCCAAAAACCCTAACTCTCCTAACTTCTCCATTTGTTTCCAGATCTGGTCCTAGGGTTCTCCGGAGTGTTTCTTCCGCTTCCTCTCGGTAAGAAATCGATCTCTCGATGTTTTTATAACCTATTTGTATTTTTATGAAACCCTAATGAAATTTCATGTTGTTTGATGATTGTTTCCCCAAAACAGTGATTTCCCCCGTAGATTAGCATCCGCGAGACGAACCTTCGTGATCGTCGTCCCCGGTGCTAGGCAAGTGAAACTTGCCACTTATGGTTTAGGCCATGTTTTAGGCCATTTCGCTTGTTGTAGGCGTAAAAGAGGCTAGGCGACGAAATGATACTCGCCTAGGCGCAAATTGGGGAACTAGCTTGACAACGAAGCTAGTTCCGACATTTAGCATGTTGCACAATTACCATGTCATGTTTAAATTCCATTAACGGTACGCAATTTAATTGTCATGTCATTGCATCCTTTAAGTGATCCCGTGATTGCGTAGCATCGCTACAATACTTGTGTTTCCTGGCTCGTGACTAGAAGCGAGTATAATGAGTTGCTAACCCCAACGCTCGATATTGAATTGTGAACTAAGAAACAAGCTCCTGTGCGGGGCAACCCTGGCTCACTTGCTGGGCTCATGTGCAGGGACCCTGTCTTGTTTACGTGTGGGATGGGGTAAGGGTTAAGCGTTCATTCAACTGGGAGTCTGCCTGATCAGCAACTGCAGTTGTAAGGCGTAAACTCTGGGGTGGGGTAGTGTTTAGTGCCGATCAGTGTGAATGATGTACCATTCAGCTGAAGGGCGTAAACATCTACAAACAACGTGAACGTGAATAGTGAATTGATTGAGATTGTTAGTAGCATGGCTACTCTTGTCTTGTCCCGATACTTGTTCTCTTGTACTTACTGTTCACCATGTCTTAATTGTGCACTCATGTTATAACTGCCATGTCATGCATGCTAAAACTGCTAGGTTGCTAGTTGCCTTATTTTCAGTTTCCTTGCCCAAGTCTTTTAGACTTGCTGACATGTGCCCCTTTACTCTTTTGGGTGACACATGTTAGATCCTGAGCCTGAGCACCTTGTTGAGGACGAGGTGTTTGCTGACGCCGAGCCCGAGCTTGTGTTTGACGGGGAGTACGTGGACACTGGGGACCAGTCCTAGTGTCTTCGTTGTGTTTTCCTTTTGTTTAGACAGTTGTTTTGTTATCGGTGCGTAGCACCTATACTTTGTTATGTCGTTGCTTTCGTTGGCCTTGTTCTGGGCCTTTAGACTCTTTCTTTTAGCCTGGTGGCTTTTCTGGATGTTGGACTTATTTTGGATATTGGACTTTATGAGATGTGAGATTTTATTTTGAGTCTCTCCTTGTGTTATTATTGTTGTTCCGTTGTGGTTACAGGGACCTGCTTATGTTTTATTGACGCTTATCGGGTTTGGGGCTTCACAGCTCCACTCTCGTGCGGACCTTTTCACGTCTCGCCTCCATTTTATGGAAGCGGATCGTGACAGGTTTTGTTGGTGGCCCATGCAGGTCCTTCTGTAACTGCGATTTTTGGAATAGCGATAATAATATTAGAATGTCCAATAAACTAAGTTCGACGTCCGATGTCATAAGATATGAGTCTAATCTGATTCGTTCTCTGTGTCACTAGATGGCAGGAAGGCGTTTCACCCGTGGTGGGGGCAGTGGTGCGCTCCCTCATGATGAGGAGCCTGAGCGGGAACCCACCAACGGTGAGATGATGCGGATGATGCTCCAGATGATGCAAGTGCAGCAGGGCGTGCTTCTGTAAGTCCAGAATGCTCCACTTGCTCGAGCTGCCCGGGCTCTTCCGGATGCCCCTCGCTCTGAGCCAGGAGCGAAGCAATTTCGGGAGCTGGGTCCCGCATATTTTGATGGGTCTGAGGGTCCTCTGGCTGCCGATGAGTGGATTCGGAACATCGAGGACAATCTGAAGATGGCCAAGATCACCCCGGCTGGATGGGTTGTTTTGGCGAAGAGGCAACTCAAGGATAATGCTCGGAATTGGTGGGATGCGGAAGAGAAGATGTTGGTGGAGCCGATAGCTTGGGCTACCTTCAAGGCCAGATTTGAGGGTGAGTTCATCCCAAAAGCTGCCAGGGAAGAGATGCTGCAGCGTTTTATCGATTTGAAGCAAGGGAGCTCGTCGGTGGACCTATATCACCAAGAGTTCATGAGGCTGAGTCGGTTCACATCGAAGATGGTGCAGGACGCTGAGGAGAAAGCTCAGAGGTTCCTGCAGGGACTTGCTTCGGAGCTCCAGAGTTTTGTGACCTCTTCTGACCGGGAGTCTTATCAGAAGGTTCTAGTAGCAGCCAAGAGGCAGGAGCTGCTCGTGAACCAGAGGAGGGGGTCTATTGTTGGTGCTGGGAAGAGGCCTGTGGAGCAGGCGAGAGCTGTGGTTAGACCTGGATTCAGGCCTAATCAGTCTGCTCAGTTTAAGAGGCCAGGAGGGCCTATTCTGAAGACTTGACATTTCTGCGGCAAGCCTGGCCACGTCAAGGATCAGTGTCGGAAGTTTTTGGGCCAGTGTTTGGTTTGTGGTGATGCTTCCCATGTCGCGAGGGATTGTCGACATGCGGGTCCGCTGCGGAGGGCACCTGTTGCAGCTCAGCCGTTGCAGCAGCGAGCGTCTGTTCCTGCTGGTCATGGAGCAGCTCTTGTTCTGCAGAGGCAGGCTTTTTAGCAGGCTGTTCCGCCGAGGAGGCAGGCTTTTCTGATGACCGCTGTAGAGAGCGAGGCTGTGGATGAGGTTATCGCAGGTAATCCTCAATCTAGCTGTTACTTTCCTAGCTGGTTTTGATTGTTAGATTGTGTTGTTTGCTTGAACATGGTTGTTTGCTAGACTAGGGTTTGATTGTTAATTGCTTGATTAGGTGTGGTTTTGGTTTGCACATTTCCTGCACGAGTCCTCTTTGACTCTGGTGCATCGATGTGCATTATTTCTCGGAGCTTCGTGGAGAGGCATTCCTTGTCGACGTCCCCTCTTTCCAAGAGTTGGAATATCGTTACAGGGAATGGCGTGGTCTCGGTGCATCGTGGGTGCAATTCTTGCTCGTTGGTGGTCTGTGGACATGAGCTTTTTGCTGATTTCATTGTCCACGACATCATCAACTACGATGCAGTTCTTGGGATGGACTGGCTTGCGAGCTTCTATGCTACGATCGACTGCAGGAGGAAGAAGGTGGTGTTCGAGATTCCCGGACATCCAGTATTTGAGTTCAGTCGTGGTAGCAGTTCGCTTGGTCCTGTCAGATTTCGGGCCAGGCCGGTGGAGGCTGTGGCTATGCAGATGGAGCTGGAGTGGCCAGCTGTGGTGCGTGATTTCGGCGACGTCTTCCCCAAGGAGATGTCTGGTTTGCCACCTGATCAAGCCCTAGAATTTTCTATCGATCTTGTTCCAGGTGCGCAGCCGATTTCGAAGGCGCCGTATCGTATGGCACCTGCAGAGTTGGAAGAATTGAGGAAGCAGCTGGATGAGCTTTTGCAGAAGGGTTATATCAATCCTAGCGTGTCTCCGTGGGGAGCACCGGTGTTGCTGGTAAAGAAGAAGGATGGTTCGCGTCGCATGTGCGTGGACTATCGGGAGTTGAATGCGGTGACCATTAAGAATAAATACCCGTTGCCTCGCATCGATGATATTTTTGATCAGCTTGGAGGTTCGAGGGTGTTTTAAAAATTGGATTTGAGGAGTGGTTACCATCAGTTGAAGGTAAAGAAGGATGATGTTCCGAAGACAGCGTTCAGGATGAAGTATGGACACTATGAGTTCGTGGTTATGCCTTTCGGCGTAACTAACGCGCCCGTAGTTTTCATGAATCTGATGAACCTGATTTTCTACGACTTTTTGGATAAGTTTGTCGTTATCTTTATTGACGACATTCTGATCTATTCGAAGTCGGAGGAAGAGCATGCCTCGCACTTAAGGACGGTATTGGAGATTTTGAGGAAGCATCGTTTGTATGCTAAGTTTTCGAAGTGCGAGTTTTGGCTGGATAGAGTTGCTTTTCTCGGGCATGTGGTGACTGGAGATGGTATTTCAGTGGATCCCGAGAAGATTAGGGCCATCAGGGAGTGGCCTGTTCCGTCGTCTGCGTTTGAGATTCGAAGTTTCCTTGGACTTGCTGGTTATTATCGGCGATTCATTAAGGACTTTTCTCGTATTGCTGAGCCGATGACCAGGTTGACGCGGAAGGATGTTGCTTTTGTTTGGTCGGGTGATTGTGAGAATGCTTTTGGTATTCTGAAGGAGAGTTTGACGACTGCCCCTATTCTTGTTGTGCCTGATCGCAGCGGTGGATTTGAGATCTTTTGCGATGCTTCTGGCAAGGGTCTCGGTTGTGTGTTGCATCAGCATGGGCATGTTGTGGCGTATGCATCTCGTCAGCTTAAGGTTCATGAGACGAATTACCCGACGCATGATTTGGAGTTGGCTGCCGTTGTGTTTGCTCTTAAGATTTGGAGGCACTTCCTGCTGAGTGAGAAAGTGAAGAATTTCACCGATCACAAAAGCTTGAAGTATATTTTCACTCAGAAGGAGCTCAACATGCGACAACGTCGATGGTTGGAGCTTATGGCAGATTATGAGATTGATTTGCAGTTTCACCCTGGCAAGGTGAATGTGGTTCCAGATGCTTTGAGTAGGCTTCCAGCGGTGATGATTTTGACCTCGCAATGGAGATTGCAGCAGAATTTTTGCGAGTCTGGCATGGAGATTGTTCTTCCTGGGGAGGATTCGTCGTTGATGTACATGCAGGTACAGTCGACGATCGTGGATCGGATTAAGGCTGGCCAGGCTGAGGATCCGAAGCTGATGAAGATTCGGGAGCAGGTGGAAGCCGGTCTGCGGACTGACTTTTTGATTCATGAGGATGGCTCGCTGAGGTTTGGAGCCAGGTTGTGTGTGCCCGCTGGGGATATCAGAGAGGAGCTGATGGTGGAGGCACATAGTTCGCCGTATTCTGTGCATCCTGGTGGCACCAAGATGTACCAGGATCTTCGTCTGAATTATTGGTGGCATGGTATGAAGAGGAGTGTGGCTCGGAGTGTAGCCAAGTGCTTGGTTTGCCAGCAAGTGAAGGCGGAGCATCAGCGTGCGGCCGGGTTGCTACAACCGCTTCCGATTCCGGAGTGGAAATGGCAACACATCACTATGGATTTCGTGACTGGACTACCTCGGAGTCCGAAGCAGAATGACGCGATTTGGGTGATCGTAGATCGATTGACCAAATCTGCGCACTTTATTCCGTTCCGAGTGGGACAGTCCACTGAGGCGTTAGCGAGGAGATATATGGAGGTAAAATTCTTTTACTCTCCGTTTTTATTTCCTTTTCCTAGTTTGGATGGTGATGTGACGTGAATCGTGCAGGAGGTTGTAACGGTACGTTTTCGTTGTACTTTGTTCGTGCACGTGCTTTTGGCCATGCACGTGTTTATTTTAGACTTTATTTGTTTGTGAACACTTTTGTGTGATATGTCGTTGTGAACGTCTCTGAGAGCATTAAATAGTGGCACTATCTTGGTACGACACTTCTCGAGTCGTTTTTCCACAATTTAAACTTACTCGATGAGACGTGACGATTCTCACTCTTGACGGGAGACGTTTCTATTTTTAGTTTTGTCGTCCGACGTCGAATTTGAGATCCGTCTTCTTAGTTAGCTCACATTCGTCATCACGATCACCACGATATTTATTTTATAATTTTTGGAGTTTATTTGACCACTTTAATGTTTTTAACAAGTTTTATATTATTTTTAATAATTAATTTATAAATTATTTTTGGCCAAATAAAATTTATTTGAGTTTTAAACGTTTTAAAGAATTTTTGAGCCAATTTCCAGCTCATTTGGACCAGGTCAAATCCTAGGATGGGTTGGAGAAGTTTAAATTCAAATTTTAAATCTTTTTGAACTTCTAATCCTATTAGATTTAGCCCTAGACCAAGTCAACCCATCTATACTATATAAGCAACCCCTAGCAAGACCTATTTTCCAAAGAAATTAGCCCTAGCCTCTTCCAAAGTTGAAATTGGACGTTGCGACGTTCAGCCCCCCGCACGACCGAAGGAAACCCCGCCCGTTCCCCGCTCAGACCGGAGGCCAACCCCGCATCCATCGCCGCCCGCTCCGCACAGCTCCGCACCGCCCCGTTCCCTCGGTCTGACCGAGGGATTGGCCCGCATCCAACCGCTCCGCATCGCAGCACAGCGCCCGCACCGTCGCCCGCTTGTCGCCCCGCTCCGCAGCCCGCACGACCGACCCGCTGCTCCGCACCGATCGACGTTGCAAGTGTTGCAACGTTGCAACATCGCCCCGCCCGCATCCATCGACCTGACCGACGCTCCCCATCGATCTGACCGAAGGGAAATCCCGCACCACAGCCACCCCGCAGCCGCTGCACGCCCCAAATCATCGCAGCCCGCATTCTCAGCGCACGACCGAGGGATTCTCCCGCATTGGAGGGGTACGACCGAGGGTCACTTGTCGCAACCCCGCACCCGTCGCACCGCTTGCCACCGTGGGCCCCCCAAGTTCTCCAGAGTTATTGTGGGTCCCCCAAAGGCCCCTAGGAGTACTGTGGGCCCCACCTAGGTGCTTGCTCTTCGAGGATTTGCCGCGTACGACGTCGTCGCACGTCGTAGCCCGTCGTCGCACGTGCGAGCTTTGGAATCTGGAATCGTCGCTCGAGTTGATTGCTCTGAAATTTCCAGCGAGGAATCTAATTGGAATCTGGACTTGGAGCGCGATCTTTTATTCCAACCCCCGGCGTCGCTACCCGACGCCGGTGTAGCTTTCGCGTCGTGTTGAGGTAACGTTTTGCACCCCTAGGACCCCCAACCCAATTGCATGCTAATCAAGACTAAAAATCAGTATTTTAAAGTATTTTAAATGTTTTAGCAATCACTAATCAAGATTAATAAAACGGATGTAGGCCGGTGGACTTGTGCACGTAGGAATCGTGACTTTGGACTCGTTGGACGGTGTATTCTTGACGTGATAATTGCAGGCAAGTGAAACTTGCCAAATCTTACGTAGGGCCATGTTTTTAGGCCACTTACTTGTTTTTAGCGTAAAAGAGACTAGTCAGTGAAATGATAGCTGGCTAGACGCCTACTTGATCTAGTTTGACAACGAAACTAGATCCGTCACCTAAATGATCTAGCTTGACAACGAAGCTAGATCCAACCCCTTAAACTTGTTAATCATGCATGCTAAACTGTCACGTTTACTTTCCTTACCTGTACGCCTTACTACTTGCCATGCCATGTCATCCATGCATTGAATGTTGCATTCGTAGCACACGCTACATACTTGTACTTGCTTGTCCCGGGCTAGGTGCACCCCTATGCCATACTTGTTAAAGACACTTCCTGGCTCGTGATCCAGAAGCGAGCATTACCGTTCGGGGGTAAGGCCCTGGCTCGATACACGTGGAGGGGTAGGGTTGAGCGACCACTCAGCGTAAAAGTGTGCCCGTACAGCCTCTTTAACTGTAAGGCGTGAACTCTGTGCACGAGGTGCTTACTTTTCTTGTCTTGTACTTGTCTTGTGAATGTCATGCCATGCTCGTACTTTACTTCGCTTTACTTTACCTGTTGCACTCATTACTTTAACTGCCATGTCATTGCATCATGCTAGAACTTTTAGGTTGCTCTTACTTGTACTTTCAGTTTCACTTGCACAAGTCTTTTTAGACTTGCTGACATGTGCCCCTTGCTCTTTTGGGTGTCACATGTTAGACCCTGAGCCAGAGACAGGTGTTGAGGACGAGGTCTTTGCTGACGCTGAGCCTGAGCCTACGTTCGTCGAGGAGTACGAGGACACCGGAGACCAGTCTTAGTGGCTGTGGAGTTACTTTTGCTTTAGCTTGCTGTTAGTTGTCGGTGCTTGCACCATTTCTTTGCTTTCGTACTTTGTACTTTCGTTGGCCATGCTGGGCCTGTTTTAGACTCTTTTATTTTAGCCTGGTGGCTTTTCTGCGATGTTGAGATTTATTATTATGGATATTCTGAGATGTTTCTTTTGTCTCTTTCGTTATTATTATCTTTGTTTCGTTTCACGTTGCAAGGACCTGCAGTTAAATTTGATTGACGCTTATCGGACTTGCAGCTTTGTAGCTTCAAGTCTGAGCGGACCTTCTCACGCTTCGCCTCCATGTTTTTGGGAAGCGGGGCGTGACTGGTTTTGTTTGTGGCCCATGCAGGTCTCCTTCTTGCAATTGCGAACTAACGGAACAATGATAATAAACGGAATATCCATTAAATAAATTGCAACATCCAAGTCATTAAGCTATTTGAGTCTAATTTGTTTGTTCGTTTTCTATGTCATTAGATGGCTGGACGACGACAGACCCGATCTGGCAGTGGGCCCAATCGTGCTGAGGAGCCGGATAGAGAGCCCACCAATGCTGAGATCATGAGGATGATGCATCAGATGATGCAGGTGCAGCAGGGCATGCTCCAGACCACTCAGAGTGCTCCTCGCCATGAGCCAGGAGCGAAGCAGTTTCGGGAGCTGGGCCCGACGTACTTTGATGGATCTGAAGGACCGATGGCTGCAGAGGAGTGGATCAGGAACACCGAGGATAATCTGAAGATGTCGAAGGTTAACCCGGCTGGATGGGTTGATCTGGCGAAGAGGCAGCTGAAGGATAATGCCCGAAATTGGTGGGATGCAGAGGAGGAGCTGTTGGTGAGCCCTATACCTTGGGCTACTTTCAAGTCTAGATTCGATGAGGAGTACTTTCCGAAGGCTGCCAGGAGGGAGATGTTGCAGCGCTTCATCGAGCTGAAGAAGGGGAGTCTGACGGTGGACCAGTACCACCAGGAGTTTACTAGATTGAGTCGCTTCGCGCCGAAAATGGTAGAGGATGCTGAGGAGAAGGCCCAGAAGTTTCTGCAGGGTCTATCTCTAGACTTGCAGAGTCTGGTGTCTACGTCGGACATGGAGTCATATCAGAAGTTGCTGGTAGCTGCTCGGAGACAGGAGAAGATTGCGAAGCTGAAGAGAGGACAGATTTCTGGAGCTGGGAAGAGGCTTATGGAGCAGTCTAGGCCTGGGGTCAAGCCTACCCAGCCAGTGCAGTTCAAGAGGCCAGGTGGGCCTATTGTGAAGACTTGCCATTTCTGCGGCAAGACTGGTCACATCAAGGAGCAGTGCAGGAAATTTCTGGGGCAGTGCCTGATCTGTGGAGATGCTACTCATGTAGCGAGGGATTGTCGGCATGCGAACCAGCTGAGGAGAGGACCTGATGGAGCTCAGCTACAGAGGGGACCAGTTGCAGCCCAGCCCTTGCAGCAGAGAGCACCTGTACCTGCTGGACGTGGAGCGCCTCTTCCACCACAGAAGCAGGTGTTTCAGCAGGCTGTTCAGCCGAGGAGGCAGGCTTACTTGATGACTGCAGTGGAGACCGAGGCTGTGGACGAGGTTATCGCAGGTAACCCTCTGTCTAGTTGTTCTTTCCTTAGTTAGTTTTGATTGCTAGATTATGTTTGTTGCTTGCATATGATTGGTTGTTAGAATAGGTTTGATTGTTAGTCTGTTTGTTAGGTGTGATTTTGGTTTGCACGTTTCCTGCACGAGTCCTCTTTGACTCTGGTGCATCAATGTGTATTATATCCCGGAGCTTCGTGGAGAAGCATTCCTTGACGACTTCCCCTCTTCCCAAGAGTTGGAACATCGTTACAGGAAATGGTGTTATCTCGGTGCATCGTGGGTGCACTTCATGCCCTTTGGTGGTTTGTGGACACGAGATATACGCTGATTTTATTGTCCACGACATCATCAACTACGATGCAGTGCTTGGAATGGATTGGCTAGCGAGTTTCTATGCTACGATCGATTATCGGTGGAAGAAGGCGGTGTTCGAGATCCCAGGACATCCGGTGTTTGAGTTCAGTCGAGGTAGCAGTTCGCTTGGCCCTGTCAGGTTTCGGGCCAAACCGGTGGAGATCGTTGCTATGCAGATGGAGCAGGATAGACCAGCTGTGGTACGTGAGTTCGACGACGTCTTCCCTGAGGAGATGTCTGGGCTGCCACCCGATCGAGCTCTCGAGTTTTCGATCGATCTTATGCCGGGAGCGCAGCCTATTTTGAAGGCGCCATATCGTATGGCACCAGCAGAATTGGAGGAGCTGCGTAGGCAGCTGGACGAGCTTTTGCAGAAAGGATACATCAATCCTAGCGTGTCTCCGTGGGGAGAACCGGTGTTGCTGGTCAAGAAGAAGGATGGTTCGCGTCGCATGTGTGTGGATTACCGGGAGCTGAATGCTGTGACTATCAAGAATAAATATCCCTTGCCTCGTATAGATGACATCTTTGATCAGCTCGGAGGTTCGCGGGTGTTCTCTAAATTGGATTTGAGGAGCGGTTACCATCAGCTCAAGGTGAAGAAGGACGACATCCCGAAGACAGCGTTCAGGACAAAGTATGGTCACTACGAGTTCGTGGTTATGCCCTTCGGCGTAACAAATGTGCCAGCAGTCTTCATGAACCTGATGAATCTGGTCTTCTACGACTTCCTAGACAAGTTTGTTGTCATCTTCATTGACGATATTCTAATCTATTCGAAGTCGGAGGAAGAGCATGCATCGCACTTGAGGACAGTATTGGAGATCTTGAGGAAGCATCGCTTGTATGCAAAGTATTCCAAGTGCGAGTTTTGGCTGGATAGAGTTGCCTTTCTCGGGCATGTGGTGTCTGGTGATGGAATTTCTGTGGACCCCGAGAAGATTGTGGCTATCAGAGAGTGGCATGTTCCGCAGTCAGCGTCAGAGATTCGGAGTTTTCTTGGACTTGCAGGCTATTACCGACGTTTCATTAAGGAATTTTCTCAGATTGCTGAGCCGATGACCAGACTTACGCGGAAGGATGTACCTTATGTTTGGTCTGATGATTGCGAGAAGGCTTTTGGTATTCTGAAGGAGAGGTTGACGACTGCCCCTGTACTTGTTGTGCCTGATCGGAGTGGAGGATTCGAGATCTTTTGCGATGCTTCTGGAAAGGGTCTTGGATGTGTGTTGCATCAGCATGGGCATGTGGTTGCGTATGCTTCTCGTCAGCTTAAGGCTCATGAGAAGAATTACCCGACACATGATTTGGAGTTGGCTGCTGTCGTGTTTGCGCTGAAGATTTGGAGGCACTTCCTGCTGAGTGAGAAGGTGAAGATCTTCACCGATCACAAAAGCTTGAAGTACATCTTTACACAGAAGGAGCTCAACATGCGACAGCGTCGATGGTTGGAGCTTATGGCAGACTATGAGATTGATTTACAGTATCACCCTGGCAAGGTGAATGTAGTTCCGGATGCGCTGAGCAGACTTCCAGCGGTGATGATGTTGACCTCGCAGTGGAGATTGCAGCAGGATTTTTGCGAGTCTGGTATCGAGATTATTCTTCCTGGAGAGACTTCTTCGATGATGAGCATGCAGATACAATCGACGATCGTGGATAGGATCAAGGCTGGACAGGCTGGAGATGCTAAGCTTGTGAAGATTCGGGAGCAGGTGGAAGCCGGTCTGCGGACTGATTTCTTGATTCACGAGGATGGTTCATTGAGATTTGGAGCCAGGTTGTGCGTGCCAGCTGGAGATATCAGAGAGGAATTATTGGTGGAGGCACACAGTTCGCCGTATTCTGTGCATCCTGGTGGGACCAAGATGTACAAGGATCTTCGTCTGAACTTTTGGTGGCATGGTATGAAGAGGAGTGTG
This sequence comes from Scilla litardierei, assembly GCA_030789695.1. Classification (NCBI taxonomy): domain Eukaryota; kingdom Viridiplantae; phylum Streptophyta; class Magnoliopsida; order Asparagales; family Asparagaceae; genus Scilla; species Scilla litardierei. The sequence continues at coordinate 183,763,186 of CM061141.1, read as the reverse complement.
GCTCGGAGCGTAGCCAAGTGTTTGGTTTGCCAACAAGTAAAGGCGGAGCATCAGCGTACGGCAGGGTTGCTACAACCGCTTCCGATTCCGGAGTGGAAGTGGCAGCACATCACTATGGATTTCGTGACTGGACTACCTCGGAGTCCGAAGCAGAACGACGCGATTTGGGTGATCGTAGACCGATTGACCAAATCTGTGCACTTTATTCCCTTCCGAGTAGGACAGTCTACCGAGACGCTAGCGAGGAGGTACATGGAGGTAAATTCGTTTACTCTCCGTTTCTATTTCCCCTTACTAGTTTAGATAGTGATGTAACGTGAATCGTGCAGGAGATCGTACGACTTCACGGAGTCCCCGTGAGTATCGTGTCGGACAGAGACACGAGATTCACATCTCAGTTTTGGCAGAGTCTACAGAAGAGCTTGGGTACGAGTCTGAGTTTCAGCACGGCGTACCACCCACAGACGGATGGCCAGTCCGAGAGGACGATTCAGATTTTGGAGGATATGTTGCGAGCTTGCATGTTGGACTTTAAGGGATCTTGGGAGGATCATCTCCATCATGTTGAGTTTGCCTACAATAACAGCTACCAGGCGAGTATTGGAATGGCGCCTTTCGCCGCGCTATATGGAAAGAAATGTCGATCGCCACTGAGCTGGGATGACGTTGGAGATCGGGAGCTGTTGGGACCGGAGATGATCGTGGAGGCCGTGGACGTTGTGAGGAATATTCGTGAGAAGCTGAGGATTGCGCAGGACCGTTTCAAGCATTGGGCTGATGCTAAACGGAGGCCTTTGGAGTTTCAGCCTGGAGATCACGTTTTTCTGAAGATTTCTCCGAACCGCGGAGTTATTCAATTCGGGAAGAGAGGCAAGCTGAGTCCGAGGTTCATTGGACCGTTCGATGCCCTGGAGAGAGTTGGAGCTGTGGCTTATCGCTTGGCGTTGCCACCGTCGCTTGTGGGAGTTCACGACGTGTTTCACGTATCTCAGTTACGTCGATACGTTAGTGATCCATTCCATACTGTGGACTTCTCGGAGATTACGGTTCGTCTGGATCTGTCTTATGATCAACAGCCCGTTGAGATTCTGGATCGCCGACAGAAGCAGCTGAGGAATAAGACCGTCGACTTAGTTCGAGTGCAGTGGCGTCACGGTTCCCCTGGTGAGTCTACCTGGGAACGTGAAGATGAGATGAGAGAGCGTTTCCCACACCTTTTCCCGAGCAGTGCTTGATGTTGATTCCGAGGGCGGAATCATTTCTAAGGTGGGGAGGATGTAACGGTACGTTTTCGTTGTACTTTGTTCGTGCACGTGCTTTTGGCCGTGCACGTGTTTATTTTAGACTTTATTTGTTTGTGAACACTTTTGTGTGATATGTCGTTGTGAACGTCTCTGAGAGCATTAAATAGTGGCACTATCTTGGAACGACACTTCTCGAGTCGTTTTTCCACAATTTAAACTTACTCGATGAGACGTGACGATTCTCACTCTTGACGGGAGACGTTTCTATTTTTAGTTTTGTCGTCCGAAGTCGAATTTGAGATCCGTCTTCTTAGTTAGCTCACATTCGTCATCACGATCACCACGATATTTATTTTATAATTTTTGGAGTTTATTTGACCACTTTAATGTTTTTAACAAGTTTTATATTATTTTTAATAATTAATTTATAAATTATTTTCGGCCAAATAAAATTTATTTGAGTTTTAAACGTTTTAAAGAATTTTTGAGCCAATTTCCAGCTCATTTGGACCAGGTCAAATCCTAGGATGGGTTGGAGAAGTTTAAATTCAAATTTTAAATCTTTTTGAACTTCTAATCCTATTAGATTTAGCCCTAGACCAAGTCAACCCATCTATACTATATAAGCAACCCCTAGCAAGACCTATTTTCCAAAGAAATTAGCCCTAGCCTCTTCCAAAGTTGAAATTGGACGTTGCGACGTTCAGCCCCCCGCACGACCGAAGGAAACCCCGCCCGTTCCCCGCTCAGACCGGAGGCCAACCCCGCATCCATCGCCGCCCGCTCTGCACAGCTCCGCACCGCCCCGTTCCCTCGGTCTGACCGAGGGATTGGCCCGCATCCAACCGCTCCGCATCGCAGCACAGCGCCCGCACCGTCGCCCGCTTGTCGCCCCGCTCCGCAGCCCGCACGACCGACCCGCTGCTCCGCACCGATCGACGTTGCAAGTGTTGCAACGTTGCAACATCGCCCCGCCCGCATCCATCGACCTGACCGACGCTCCCCATCGATCTGACCGAAGGGAAATCCCGCACCACAGCCACCCCGCAGCCGCTGCACGCCCCAAATCGTCGCAGCCCGCATTCTCAGCGCACGACCGAGGGATTCTCCCGCATTGGAGGGGTACGACCGAGGGTCACTTGTCGCAACCCCGCACCCGTCACACCGCTTGCCACCGTGGGCCCCCCAAGTTCTCCAGAGTTATTGTGGGTCCCCCAAAGGCCCCTAGGAGTACTGTGGGCCCCACCTAGGTGCTTGCTCTTCGAGGATTTGCCGCGTACGACGTCGTCGCACGTCGTAGCCCGTCGTCGCACGTGCGAGCTTTGGAATCTGGAATCGTCGCTCGAGTTGATTTCTCTGAAATTTCCAGCGAGGAATCTAATTGGAATCTAGACTTGGAGCGCGATCTTTTATTCCAACCCCCGGCGTCGCTACCCGACGCCGGTGTAGCTTTCGCGTCGTGTTGAGGTAACGTTTTGCACCCCTAGGACTCCCAACCCAATTGCATGCTAATCAAGACTAAAAATCAGTATTTTAAAGTATTTTAAATGTTTTAGCAATCACTAATCAAGATTAATAAAACGGATGTAGGCCGGTGGACTTGTGCACGTAGGAATCGTGACTTTGGACTCGTTGGACGGTGTATTCTTGACGTGATAATTGCAGGCAAGTGAAACTTGCCAAATCTTACGTAGGGCCATGTTTTTAGGCCACTTACTTGTTTTTAGCGTAAAAGAGACTAGTCAGTGAAATGATAGCTGGCTAGACGCCTACTTGATCTAGTTTGACAACGAAACTAGATCCGTCACCTAAATGATCTAGCTTGACAACGAAGCTAGATCCAACCCCTTAAACTTGTTAATCATGCATGCTAAACTGTCACGTTTACTTTCCTTACCTGTACGCCTTACTACTTGCCATGCCATGTCATCCATGCATTGAATGTTGCATTCGTAGCACACGCTACATACTTGTACTTGCTTGTCCCGGGCTAGGTGCACCCCTATGCCATACTTGTTAAAGACACTTCCTGGCTCGTGATCCAGAAGCGAGCATTACCGTTCGGGGGTAAGGCCCTGGCTCGATACACGTGGAGGGGTAGGGTTGAGCGACCACTCAGCGTAAAAGTGTGCCCGTACAGCCTCTTTAGCTGTAAGGCGTGAACTCTGTGCACGAGGTGCTTACTTTTCTTGTCTTGTACTTGTCTTGTGAATGTCATGCCATGCTCGTACTTTACTTCGCTTTACTTTACCTGTTGCACTCATTACTTTAACTGCCATGTCATTGCATCATGCTAGAACTTTTAGGTTGCTCTTACTTGTACTTTCAGTTTCACTTGCACAAGTCTTTTTAGACTTGCTGACATGTGCCCCTTGCTCTTTTGGGTGTCACATGTTAGACCCTGAGCCAGAGACAGGTGTTGAGGACGAGGTCTTTGCTGACGCTGAGCCTGAGCCTACGTTCGTCAAGGAGTACGAGGACACCGGAGACCAGTCTTAGTGGCTGTGGAGTTACTTTTGCTTTATCTTGCTGTTAGTTGTCGGTGCTTGCACCATTTCTTTGCTTTCGTACTTTGTACTTTCGTTGGCCATGCTGGGCCTCTTTTAGACTCTTTTATTTTAGCCTGGTGGCTTTTCTGCGATGTTGAGATTTATTATTATGGATATTCTGAGATGTTTCTTTTGTCTCTTTCGTTATTATTATCTTTGTTTCGTTTCGCGTTGCAAGGACCTGCAGTTAAATTTGATTGACGCTTATCGGACTTGCAGCTTTGTAGCTTCAAGTCTGAGCGGACCTTCTCACGCTTCGCCTCCATGTTTTTGGGAAGCGGGGCGTGACTGAGGTCGTGCGACTTCATGGAGTCCCCGTGAGTATCGTGTCTGACAGAGACACGAGGTTCACATCTCAGTTCTGGCAGAGTTTGCAGAAGAGCTTGGGTACGCGTCTGAGTTTCAGCACGGCGTACCATCCGCAGACGGATGTCCAGTCCGAGAGGACGATTCAGATTTTGGAAGACATGCTGAGGGCGTGCATGTTGGATTTCAAGGGTTCGTGGGAGGACCATCTACATTTGGTGGAGTTCTCTTACAACAACAGCTTCCAGGCGAGTATTGGCATGGCGCCTTTCGCCGCTCTTTATGGTAGGAAATGTCGATCGCCATTGAGTTGGGATGACGTTGGTGATCAGGAGATGTTGGGACCTGAGATGATCGTGGAGGCCGTGGATATCGTCAGGAATATTCGGGAGAGGTTGAGGATTGCTCAGGACCGTTTTAAGCATTGGGCGGAAGCTAAACGTCGTCCTTTGGAGTTTCAGCCGGGAGACCATGTGTTCTTGAAGATTTCCCCGAATCGTGGTGTGATTCGTTTCGGGAAGCGCAGTTGAGCCCGCGATACATTGGACCGTTTGACATTTTGGAGAGGGTTGGCGAGGTAGCTTATCGCTTGGCCTTGCCGCCATCTTTGGAATGAGTTCACAATGTTTTTCATGTGTCGCAGCTTTGTCGATACATTAGCGATCCATCTCATGCTGTGGATTTTTCGGAGATTACCGTTCGTCCCGATATGACGTATGACCAGCATCCAGTGCAGATTCTGGACAGGCGTCAGAAATCGCTTCGGAACAAGATTGTCAATCTTGTGAGGGTGATGTGGCGACACGGCTCACCTGGAGAGTCTACTTGGGAGAATGAGGATGAGATGCGAGAGCGTTTCCCACTTTTGTTTCCGGACTCGTGAGTATTTGGAAATTCCGAGGACGGAATTTTTCTTAAGTTGGGGAGGATGTAACGACTGCTTTTCATGTATCTGGATTTATTATAATATAATATATGTTTTGGTGGATTTTCTTCTCATGTGTGGTTTTCGTCTCCGTAGCTTTCATTTTCGACCGATTCGTCGTATTTTCTCATTTCTTTCTTAGGATTGTCGATTTCGAAGTATGTCATTCGTGACGGACTTCATAACGGTCGTATCTTACTATTAGATCAAGCCTAGGAGTCTTAGGAATCGATCCCGGGGCCCCGCGCTCCGTATCGAAACTTTTGGTGCTCATTAGCCGGTATAAGAAGGGGCACCGACCGACTAGATGACGATCCAGTCGGTCGGCAATCCTTCTTGGATGGACTAGTTGGCTTTCTAAATTTCTCAGGAGTTACTGTTTATCGTTAGTCGGTCAAAGAACGTTGGTTGACCGACTAGGTTGCAAACTAGTCGGTCGGCAATGCTTCTTTAACCGACTAACACATCATCTAAATTTTAGTATCAATACTGTTCACTCTTAGTCGGTCTAAGAACGTTCATCGACCGACTAGATGCTAAACTAGTCGGTCAGTATTTGTTCATGGACCGACTAATTCTAAATCCTATTTTCGTTCAGAAATTACTGTTTACACTTAGTCGGTCTGCGTTGGTCGACCGACTGACTAGTTGCCAAACTAGTCGGTCAGTGGTTGCTCTTTGACCGACTAACCTGTGTTAAAACCCTAATTTCTGGGCAGCCGCCAGCCCATCCTATTTAAACCCATCCCAAACGTTTTCTTCTTCCTCCACTCGACCCAAAACCCTAAAATCTCCCCCATTGAGCCCCATCTTCCTCCAAGCCCTATTCCTTCATCCCAAGCCCTAAATCCATCATCCAAACCATCCATCCACTCTATCTACCTCTCATTCTCCCCAAAATCTCACCAAATCCCCAAAATCCCCCAAAAACCCTAACTCTCCTAACTTCTCCATTTGTTTCCAGATCTGGTCCTAGGGTTCTCCGGAGTGTTTCTTCCGCTTCCTCTCGGTAAGAAATCGATCTCTCGATGTTTTTATAACCTATTTGTATTTTTATGAAACCCTAATGAAATTTCATGTTGTTTGATGATTGTTTCCCTAAAACAGCGATTTCCCCCGTAGATTAGCATCTGCGAGACGAACCTTCTTGATCGTCATCCCCGGTGCTAGGCAAGTGAAACTTGCCACTTAGGGTTTAGGCCATGTTTTAGGCCATTTCGCTTGTTGTAGGCGTAAAAGAGGCTAGGCGACGAAATGATACTCGCCTAGGCGCAAATTGGGGAACTAGCTTGACAACGAAGCTAGTTCCGACATTTAGCATGTTGCACAATTACCATTTCATGTTTAAATTCCATTAACGGTACGCAATTTAATTGTCATGTCATTGCATCCTTTAAGTGATCCCGTGATTGCGTAGCTTCGCTACAATACTTGTGTTTCCTGGCTCGTGACCAGAAGCGAGCATAATGAGTTGCTAACCCCAACGCTCGATATTGAATTGTGAACTAAGAAACACAAGCTCCCGTGCGGGGCAACCCTGGCTCACTTGCTGGGCTCATGTGCAGGGACCCTGGCTTGTTTACGTGTGGGATGGGGTAAGGGTTAAGCGGTCATTCAACTGGGAGTCTGCCTGATCAGCAACTGCAGTTGTAAGGCGTAAACTCTGGGGTGGGGTAGTGTTTAGTGCCGATCAGTGTGAATGATGTACCATTCAGCTGAAGGGCGTAAACATCTACAAACAACGTGAACGTGAATAGTGAATTGATTGAGATTGTTAGTAGCATGGCTACTCTTGTCTTGTCCCGATACTTGTTCTCTTGTACTTACTGTTCACCATGTCTTAATTGTGCACTCATGTTATAACTGCCATGTCATGCATGCTAAAACTGCTAGGTTGCTAGTTGCCTTATTTTCAGTTTCCTTGCCCAAGTCTTTTAGACTTGCTGACATGTGCCCCTTTACTCTTTTGGGTGACACATGTTAGATCCTGAGCCTGAGCACCTTGTTGAGGACGAGGTGTTTGCTGACGCCGAGCCCGAGCTTGTGTTTGACGGGGAGTACGTGGACACTGGGGACCAGTCCTAGTGTCTTCGTTGTGTTTTCCTTTTATTTAGACAGTTGTTTTTTTATCGGTGCGTAGCACCTATACTTTGTTATGTCGTTGCTTTCGTTGGCCTTGTTCTGGGCCTTTAGACTCTTTCTTTTAGCCTGGTGGCTTTTCTAGATGTTGGACTTATTTTGGATATTGGACTTTATGAGATGTGAGATTTTATTTCAGTCTCTCCTTGTGTTATTATTGTTGTTCCGTTGTGGTTACAGGGACCTGCTTAGGTTTTATTGACGCTTATCGGGTTTGGTGCTTCACAGCTCCACTCTCGTGCGGACCTTTTCACGTCTCTCCTCCATTTTAGGGAAGCGGGTCGTGACAATAACGCTAACTTTCCAAAAAAAATAAATAATATATATATATATATATATATATATATATATATATATATATATATATATGAAACGGGAAATAGGGTGTCACAGGAGAGAATCTCTCCTGGGTCGGTCAAAAAAACTCCAATCTCCACATGTTTTTTGTAAGATCAGAGCCGTTCATCTCGATCTCCGCCCTCTAAAACAGCAACGCACCAATTTTTAGCCCGATCCGAGGTGTTTTGCCCGTTCATCCACCCGACCCAAATTTAACGGTTTCGCATGAACATAACTTTTGGGTGGGGTGGATGAACGGGCAAAACACCTCGGATCGGGCTGAAAATTGGTGGGTAGCTGTTTTAGAGGTCGGAGATCGAGATGAACGGCTCTGATCTTACAAAAAACATGTGGAGATTGGTGTTTTTTTGACCGACCCAGGAGAGATTCTCTCCTGTGACACCCTATTTCCCGTTTCCTCATATATATATACTAGTCATTACCCGTGCCCATAGGGCACGGTTTATTTAATGGCTGAGTTTTTCTCCCCCACAAATTTCAAGTTCCCCCAAATTTCAAGTTTTCCCACAAAATTTCAACTTTCCCCCCAAATTTAAGTTTTCCCCCAAAATTTAAGTCCCCCCAAAATTGTCATTACCACCAAGGACAAACTTGCCACGTAGGACAAAGCTTTGTCCTAGTAAGATAAGATTCAAAATCTTTATAGAACTGTAAATAAAATGGCCGGAAGGGGTGAGAATAAAAAGTGTGGGTGTGTGTGTGGGGAGGGTCCATTGGCAAAAATACAAAAACCGGGGTTGTATGTGCAAAATTCCCCACCTCCTCTTTTATCCCTCAAAATCTCATCTCTTATATTTTCTCTTATTCAATTTCCCTGTTTTATATAATAGATATCCAAATTCTCTTATCCAATTTCTCATGTCCAAATTCTCTTATCAATTTCTCTTGATAACATCCGTCTTTTATATAATAGATATCTCTTATCCAATTTCTCTTGTCCAATATCTCTTATCCAATTTCTCTTGATAACATCTCTCGTTTGTAATATAGATATCTCTTATCCAATTTCTCTTGATAACATCACCCTTATCCAATTTCTATTGTCCAATATCTCTTATTCAATTTCTCTTGATAACATCCCTCTTTTCTAATATAGATATCTCTTATCCAATTTATCTTGTCCAATATCTCTAATCTAATTTCTCTTGATAACATCCCTCTTTTATAACATAGATATCTCTTATCCAATTTCTCATGTCCAATATCTCTTATCCAATTTCTCTTGATAACATCCCTCTTTTATAATATAGATATCTCTTATCCAATTTCTCTTTTCCAATATCTCTTATCCAATTTCTCTTGATAACATCCCTCTTTTATAATATAGATATCTCTTATCCAATTTCTCTTGATAACATCCCTCTCTTATAATATAGATATCTCTTATCCAATTTCTCTTGTCCAATATCTCTTATACAATTTCTCTTGATAACATCCCTCTTTTATAATATAGACTAGTCATAACCCGTGCCCGAGGGCACGGTTAATTTAAGATTTCCCCCGTGAAATCTTTGTTCCCAAAAAAAAAATTTCACAGCCAAAATATAACAGAACAATAAATTAGCGTAAAAATATTTAACGGCACGTGCACCTTTCGCGCGGGCGTCTTCGGCGCGGAACAACAAACCTTTGGCACATAACAATAAATTCGACGTCAAACATCAAATTCGGTACCCGCGCTTTCGGCGCAAAATAAATTATCGTAAAAAAATTTAGCGGACGACTTAGCTTCCAGTAACTAATCGATCATACAACCAACCTTGTTTGACCTGATTTGTTTTCCAGGACTTGTCATTGCTCGGCATTGCTTGTCTGCTTGGAAGTTGGTTGGATTTGGCTTATCAAATGGAACAATATTGGTTGAAATTGCTTTTGAAGACAAAAGGCTTATTACTTGTAATTCTTTGTTTATTACATGAATAATTCTGATAGGCTGTCAAACTGTGCGATATTGATTGGATTTGGGAAGCATATCAACCTGCTGACCTTTTTTTGCTTTTATAAATGCACATATACAGTGCAGAGTTACAATATCTTAATTATAGTGAGGGTTGCTGTGTAACTTTACATGAACGCCTTCGACGCGGAACAACAAATTCGACGCAGATAACTTCGGCGCGGAATAACTAATTAACATAAAATATTTTAGGCACCGCGTCAAAGGCGGGCGCCGTCGACACAGCAGGCACATTCAGCATAAGCACCTTCGACGTGAATGCCTTCGACAAATAATATTCTTATGCTTCGACGTGAATGCATTCGACAAAGAATATTAGTTTATTACCTACTTAAAGCATGAAAATTATCGATAAGAAGTTTTGCGGTTACATTCATGATAAAACTCCCATTTTCTTCTAGATTGAAGGTAGGAAACAACAACTAAGGCTGCGCTCAAAACCCTAGCTAATTTTTTTTACGCGAGGTGATATACACAAAACGTTCCACGATTCACTGCTAAGATTTGAACATATAATTGGAAAGTTGCAACCAAAGAAAAAATAAATATATACACAACGATACACCGCTTTGCTGGAGATAAGTCCTTTATGGGCCTTAACTGTTTCCTTTTGAGCGTGCTACGGCATGGCTATTATCCTCTAACAACCATTAAATCGGCTGTCATTCTGCCTTTCAAAAGGGTTAGCATAGGCTATCACCTCGCTTAGCTATTTATCATTTCTCTTCTGCAAAAGAAAAACAGCCATGCGCTCGTTGTACCTTGAAAAAAAAAGATAAACCCCAAAATAAGAGATCAAAACACCAACAACAAAAAAAGAAAACAAAAAACCAAATCACGAAATGAACCTGATGTTATTGTCAATCCTCATGCGGATCCAGTGAGGGATGGGCATATTCTGCCTCATCTTCTTCGCCAGCTTCTTCTTGATCCAGTGAGGGATGGGATCATAGAAACTTCCCTTGTATCACAGAAAACGCAAGAAGAAATGAGATTTTTATCCCAACACAAAACCTCCCTATGATTCTATCCTAGGATTTCTTCATGTCAATAAAGACCATATGCAAATCTCTCTCTTGCTATATATTGCTCCATAATCTACCAAATAAGATGGATTGCCGGTGTTGTCAAACATCCCAGGATGAAACTAAATTGATTTAGAGATATAAAGCAATTAAATTAATATGTAAGTGTCTGTATTCATGTCCGCTATAAAAACATATAAGAATACAATAATACCAATATCGCTCCATATTTGATACATTAGCACCCCTACTTGTTATCCTAGAATAGTACAACTTCACCAACGAAATAAGGCATACCGACATTAACAATACAATAGATCATTTCGCTATAACCAAGTGCTAGACTACTAAATTAATCTGCCAGTAAATCTCATCTTACACAACTCCATGTACTCTCAAAGATCAAAAGATACAAAACATCCTCCATAGGTGAGGATAACAAAGAAGCTCAAAATTTTCAGATTACATAGCATCAGCTCTTCCTCTTTGAAAGTGTCATCTGGACTTCTCGCTCAGCTGTCTGAACGCAGAACTCAGCTCCGAGCACGTCTTTTATAGCGATATCAGAAAATTAAGAAATGGGATCAATCTTACCCTGCCAGATAAGATCAATCCGAGCACGTCTTTTACGCAGAACTCAGCTCCGAGCACATACAATCACCATCAAACACTGAGATAATTCATGACTCCATCAGTGTTTAGCATAACCCGATATCTTCCAACCATTCTCCTCGTCGAACATTGAACAAAGCGATCAGCCCCGGTGTCCTTCCAACCATTCTCCTCGTCGAACTCTGCTTTTAATCGCGATAAAAGCAATCATTGACATAATTCGTAATCAAATCAAGCAGCCAAACACCTTAGCAACAAAACAAAACTCTGAAGATTAAGAGTTGAGATTTTTCACCTTGTTTGCTGAGATTTCGTGAAGAGAAGGCACAGATGTAGAGATTTGACATCAAACAGAGCAATCTACCCCGGCATCCTTAAAGCCATTCTCCTCCCCGATCTCTCCTCATCGACCTCTGCTTTCAACCACGATAATATAGAACAATTCATTGATAATTCAAAATCAAAGCAAACAGCAAGTCAATAAATTAAACAGCTGGCCAACAATACAAAATTTCGAAGATTGAAGAAGTTGAGATTTTTCACCATGTTTGCTGAGATTTCATGAAGAGAACGCACAGATTTAGAAATCAAAGTTTCAGATATAGAGAGGCACATGGAGAGTTAGGGCCTTCACTCCTACCCTCCATCTCCTTCACCCAACTTCACCTGATATTATCAGGGATTCATGTCTAGCCCTATTAAAGCCTAGCAGACCCAACTAACCCAATGTAGTACGAAAACAACCATATTTAGATAGGGCTAGGGCCTCCGATTAATTGGATTGCAAGTGGAATTGGTGGGGTTGTGGACAAATAAATGTCCAGTTGAGCATCAGCATGGCTGGCCTTCAACCTGACATATTGACCTGACCAGCACCTGACTCCTTCAAAGAAATCAGATCCAACAAATTAGTTAACTTCCATTTTTGAACTATACTATTAACTCATTTCCTATCGTACTTTGAGAATGTAAAATTAGCGGCAAAGCGAATACACAGTGGAAATCTGAAGTCGAATAAGGGACTGTGTCTTATATCATGTGTTTCAAGCGAGAGAGCCACTTAAGTTTCAGCTAATCTCGGTTAAACTTGAGTCACTTTCTTAATTTTAATGCATGTTGGCCAAGCTCAGGGATGATGATGCGATCTCCTCTAGATCTTATCAGATGACTTTTAATTCTATTCTTTTAACTTATGCAATGAAAAAACTTCTCAATTTTTTCAAATTATTGTCAAACAATCATAGTAATACTTTAATACTTTAACCCCACTCTGAAAACTCAGTCGAAAGCCATATCACTCAAATTAGGAGTAGTCATGACAAATCAAAACTTCTCATGAGAAATCAAAACTTCTAGCGTAAAAAAACCTAAATCCAGAGAATCAAATTAAAGGAATAGACAAATTTTATATAAAATTATTGAATTTGAAGATGATGAGAAGAACAAACCTGAAAGAAGATGGCTTGAGGGAAATAGTGGAGATATGGGAAAGACTTGATCTATCTGCTTCGAAGCCTGGCACCATGACACACATGAAATAAAATAAAAACATGAAATATTCCAAATATCACGCCACTACTCTCAGAGTTTGGTATTTCACCTCCCGCAAAATCTGAAATAGACTAAAAAACAAAAGGCTATCAAATATTCACATTGCTCCATAACTTATTAACAGTTTTTCAAAGAAGAATCATTTGCAACTTTATCCTTCCACAAAAATAAAAGAAACACATGAAATATTCCAAATAGCACGCCACTACTCTCAGAGTATTACAGTTATGCCTTTATTTCAGATAATAAGACAAAATGCATATATAGAGGCCTCAATATTCTTTATGAGCTGTAAACATGCACATATATTTCAAACAATGAATCAACTCTCAGAGCCAAATTGTAATTAATTCTATTAATTGCTTTGGCTACAATATAAAGGTTAAAATTATCAAAGATGTATCAGTCTTTCAAAAAATTCAACCCATGCAAAGATTGATAAATAAATAAACCCAACCCATTTCATTCTCCAATTACTTCAAGGTTAACCCAATACAATCATACTCATGCATAAATATCACTAATAAGATCCATCGTTATAAACAATTCATCAAAGTATTTTTAAGAGCCTAATGTCGAAGCAAAATTAACTCCCTAACATATATCAGTTAAGAAAAAAAAATTGATTTGTGTCCCTTCATTCTTCAACTTGTAAACAAAGGAACCCCATCTCACCATTTAATTTTTTAACTCTTCAAGAAGAATGAAACATTGTTAATAAATCAACAAAACATCATCAGTTAGACTCAAACACTTGCCGAACAAAAAACCAAAAATCAGCACCATTCATCAATAAAAACCCCTAACTACTAACCTCCGACTCTATCCAATTCCTTCATCATCTCAACAAACACCATCATGCCAACCATCAATCAATCCAAAAAAAAACTATAACATACCCATTACAGAACAAACAATCAAATGCTATCCAAACTCAAAAAACCACAAAATTTGATCATCAACTCCTTTGATATCAAAGATGCTCAAGCACAAAGAGATTAACACCCATGGAAATACTTCCATTCTAACAGGAAATTTAATTAATTGTTGTGTTGCCCATTGTAAATTACCTACCTTCTCAGTGCTCAAAGATCTGGACTTTTGCTTTAACTGATGTGTTAGTGGCTTAATGTTCATGAACTTACAAAAGATAAAAAACAGTCAGCATTAGAGGTAACCAGTCTGCCAAAATGGAGCTCATCAATCAGCAATGATATACTTTATAAGGATCGATAATCAAGTGGTCTGCTAATAAAATGGTTGGAATCGGTCCTTTGGCCTAATTGTACTCCCCCTCTCCTCGTAGTGGTAGGCCAAGGGTTCAAAGCACTCCTTTTTAAGCAAAAAAAATACAACAGCAGTCAAGATTCAAAGCAATAAAATGTAAACATGTAATAATCACATATCTCAATCACAAAGAAGATGAAAATAACTGAACCAATATCAAGATCTTAGCTTTTACCTAACTTCGGTTAGCTTACAAAAACAATATTACCATAACAAAGTTCTATTCTTCGACTCGATAACTTACATATTTGTAAATTTTCTCCGCTTTACGTCTAACTTTTTCCTCAATATCTTTCACTAAGATATGCTTTCACTTCATTCTTTTTAGGCATTTTAGATGCATACTCTTATTTTTTTCTCCTATAGCTTGTTCCTCTAAATTGCCATGTATAGATGTACATCTCTTGGTATTATATTATTCCTGCATATATCTAACTAAATACTTTACAGATCACTGACATGGGCATTTCAGTGCAAGTCATTAAAAATAATCTGGCGAGCCCCAAGAATACCACTGATCTAGATATAGAATTTGGCAGGGGCCTCCGTAGTGAATCTGAATTCTTGGAAGTGGCTTGCAAGCATGGCATTGTCATGAGAGAAGGAGATGGGTTCTAGATAAATGGAGACTTCTTCAAAAAAAAAATAATTGAACCGATATTAAGATCTTGGTTTTTACCTAAATCTGGCATCTTCGACGATCCAGATCGCCATTCCAGCAGAAGACGCAAGCCAATTGGGGGTAGCGATTTCAGTAGAGGCGGAAGAGGAGGGTTTTCTGACGAAATATCAATTAGGGGTAGCGATTTCAGTAACAGATCAACCTGAAATTGACACCTAAAAAAACTAAAAGCTAGGAGACAATACCGGCATGCGTAGATGTTGGTTACAATTTTTAGGGCTAGGATGAGTTGGAGAATGGGATCGAAGCCTTCGATCTTCTCAGAGTGCTGCTACACTCTTTGTTGATGATGCGTAGATTCAGAGGCGCCCATTTTGCTTGCTGCTGAGGTTTTTTGGGTAAGAAGAGGGAGGGGAGAGGGAGGGGAGAGAGAGAGAGAGAGAGAGAGAGAGAGAGAAGATTTGTTAGATCATGGCTCACATTTGAAGCAGACCCAACAATTTTTTGTGATTCCGCTGGCCGATGCTCTACCGTGAGAGGCGATGAAGCGGGCTGATGCTTTTGGGGGGAGGGAGATGGAGATAGAATTGAAGAGTCCACGCGCTGTTGCTTTTGGGAGAGTTAATTCTGGCCGCAGACCGATGAGGGGGCATGCGGATCGATGAGATGGCACGATCTCCCGCATTCATTCTCCCAGTCTCCCCCCTCGAGATTATATGCTGAACAAATTTTTTTAAAAAATAATATTAAATGAGTTGTTCTTTTAATCATGGGTTCCTTCCAAAAATCAAACTTCCCCCAAATACTTTATCAAGATTCAATCTTAGTCGTTCATTCTTAAAGATTAAATCCAGACCGTCTTTTATCAACCAGTTTGTCCTAGTCAGCTTGTCCTAGTCAGCCCTAGGATTCAAAAATCGCTGTCAAATGTATAATAGATATCTCTTATCCAATTTCTTTTTTCCAATATCTCTTATCCAATTTCTCTTGATAACATCCCTCTTTTATAATATAGATATCTCTTATCAAATTTCTCATGTCCAAAATCTCTTATCCAATTTCTCTTGATAACATCCCTCTTTTATAATATAGATATCGCTTATCCAATTTCTCTTGTCCAATATCTCTTATCCAATTTCTCTTGATAACATACCTCTTTTATAATATATATATCTCTTATCCAATTTCTCTTTTCCAATATCTCTTACCAATTTCTCTTGATAACGACCCTCTCTTATAATATAGATATCTCTTATCCAATTTCTCTTGTCCAATATCTCTTATCCAATTTCTCTTGATAACATCCCTCTTTTACAATATAGATATCTCTTATCCAATTTCTCTTTTCCAATATCTCTTATCCAATTTCTCTTTATAACATCCCTCTTTTATAATATATATATCACTTATCCAATTTCTCTTTTCCAATATCTCTTATCAAATTTCTCTTGATAACATCCCTCTTTTATAATATAGATATCTCTTATCCAATTTCTCATGTCCAATATCTCTTATCCAATTTCTCTTGATAACATCCCTCTTTTATAATATAGATATCTCTTATCCAATTTCTCTTTTCCAATATCTCTTATCCAATTTCTCTTGATAACATCCCTCTTTTATAATATATATAACTCTTATCCAATTTCTCATGTCCAATATCTCTTATCAAATTTCTCTTGATAACATCCCTCTTTTATAATATAGATATCTCTTATCCAATTTCTCTTTTCCAATATCTTTTATCCAATTTCTCTTGATAACATCCCTCTCTTATAATATAGATATCTCTTATCCAATTTCTTTTGTCCAATATCTCTTATCCAATTTCTCTTGATAACATCCCTCTTTTATAATATAGATATCTCTTATCCAATTTCTATTTTCCAATATCTCTTATCCAATTTCTCTTGATAACATCCGTCTATTATAATATAGATATCTCTTATCCAATTTCTCTTTTCCAATATCTCTTATCCAATTTCTCTTGATAACATCCCTCTTTTATAATATAAATATCTCTTATCCAATTTCTCATGTCCAATATCTCTTATCCAATTTCTCTTGAAAACATCCCTCTTTTATAATATAGATATCTTTTATCCAATTTCTCTTTTCCAATATCTCTTATCCAATTTCTCTTGATAACATCCCTCTTTTATAATATAGATAACTCTTATCCAATTTCTCATGTCCAATATCTCTTATCCAATTTCTATTGATAACATCCCTCTTTTATAATATAGATATCCCTTATCCAATTTCTCATGTCCAATATCTCTTATCCAATTTCTCTTGAAAACATCCCTCTTTTATAATATAGATATCTCTTATCCAATTTCTCTTTTCCAATTTCTCTTATCCAATTTCTCTTGATAACATCCCTCTTTTATAATATAGATGTCTCTTATCCAATTTCTCATGTCTAATATCTCTTATCCAATTTCTCTTGATAACATCCCTCTTTTATATTATAGATATCTCTTATCCAATTTCTCTTTTCCATTATCTCTTATCCTATTTCTCTTGATAACATCCCTCTTTTATAATATAGATATCTCTTATCCAATTTCTCTTTTCCAATATATCTTATCCAATTTCTCTTGATAACATCCCTCTCTTATAATATAGATATCTCTTATCCAATTTCTCTTGTTCAATATCTCTTATCCAATTTCTCTTGATAACATCCCTCTTTTACAATATAGATATCTCTTATCCAATTTCTCTTTTCCAATATCTCTTATCCAATTTCTCTAGATAACATCCCTCTTTTATAATATAGATATCTCTTATCCAATTTCTCTTTTCCAATATCTCTTATCCAATTTCTCTTGATAACATCCCTCTTTTATAATATAGATATCTCTTATCCAATTTCTCATGTCCAATATCTCTTATCCAATTTCTCTTGATAACATCCCTCTTTTATAATATGGACTAGTCATAACCCGTGCCCGCGGGCACGGTTCATTTAACATTTCTCCCGCGAAATCTTTGTTCCCCGAAAAATTATTTACACAGCCAAAATTTAACAGAACACTAAATTAGCGTAAAAACATTTAGCGACACGGACACCTTCGTCACGGGCGTCCTTGGCGTGGAACAACAAATTCGACGCCGAACAACAAATTTGGCGTCCGCGCCTTCGGCGCAGAACAACAAATCTTTATAAAAAAATTTAGCGCGGGCACCGAACTTATTTCCCCCGCGAGATCTTTGTTCTTCGAAAATTATTTCCACAGCCCAAATTTAACAGAATAATAAATTAGCGTAAAAATATTTAGCGGCACGGGCACCTTCGACGCGGAACAACAAATGCGGCGCAGGCGCCTTCGACGCTGAACAACAAATTCGACGTTGAACAACAAATTTGGCGCCCGTGCCTTTGGCGCGGGAAAACAAATTAGCGTAAAAAAATTTAGCGGGGCGCCTTCTGTTATTTCTACCGCGAAATATTTGTTCCCCGAAAATTATTTCCACAGCCAAAATTTAACAGAACAATAAATTAGCGTAAAAATATTTAGCGGCACGGGGACCTTCAGCGCGGAACAACAAATTCGACGCAGGCGCCTTCGGCGCGGAACAACAAATTCGACGTCGAACAACAAATTTGGCGTCCGCGCCTTCGGTGCGGGACAATAAATTAGCATAAAAAAATTCGGCGCGTGTGCCGGGACAATAAATAGCAGGGTTTTTACGCTAATTTGTTGTTTCGCTAAATTGTTTTACGCTAAATTTTTTATTTTGTTTAATTTAATGGATCATGATTCTCCACAATCTTTTCCAAGGCACTTTTAATTTCAAAGTTTGAGTTTCCAATGCACTTTTTCCCCCAAATTTAATCTCCACAATCTTTTCCAATGCACTTTTACTCCCAAATTTAATTTCAACACCTTTCCCAATGCACTTCTAATTTCAAAGTTTATGTTCCCAAAGCACTTTCCCCCAAAAAAATTTCACAAAATCCATTCTCAACCATTGATTTACCAAGATCAAATCTCAGCCACTCTTTATCTTGTCCTAGTCAGCCCTAGAATTCAAAAATCGTGATCAAATGTATAATAGATTACCAGTTGATGACCATAGCACCCAAGTGAAACTATCGCAATGGAGGTCTGCTGACTTTATTGTTACTTCTTAAACCACCTACGGCAAATTTTCAAGGTGGGTGGAGTTTCTATTGTCAAAAGACTTAAAGCTTTCTTTTCGATGTATTAAAAAGAAGAAGACTTGAAGCCATACAAAGGTGATCATAAAAAGAAGTGTAGATCAGTCACTTGGATAAGGCTGTAATGCATATGCATATGCACTACTCTAGAATGATAATGGTCAATTCAACACTATGTTGGCCTTACTTGAAGTGAGTATTCCACTCATGGAATTAATTATTTCTTTGTTTTAATATCATTATTTATTTTTATGTTGTTACCGAGCTTGTGCTATGAACTTGCCTGATTTGTTCCAATTATTTTTCCCTGATATTTATGTTGCTAAATCTTTAGGTTTTGGAGGCAGATTTAGCCATTTTAGATGAAATTGATTCTGGATTAGATGTTGATGCTCTTCAAGATGTGGCAAAAGCAGTAAACATGCTGTTAACACCTCATAATTCCATACCGATGATCACTCATTACCAATGTCTTTTGGACTATATCAAGCCAAACTATGTACATATAATGGTAAGAGACTCCGATGTAGAAAATGAAACTCTTGCCCTTACTCTGATTTTGAGCTAGGTTATTTTATCGTGGAAGCTCATTATTTTTTAGTATCGTCGCTTATGCTCAATGTAAATCAGCCGAGGGTTGAACTTTCTCTCACTATGTAGTACAAATCCTTTGTCTCTGCTATTATTGTTTTTATATCTAAGCAGCACTTGGAAGCCCATGCATTAGTCCTGCACTTCTACACTATACAATGTAAATATTATCTACTGAAAAGAACAATTATTTTTATAATACCGAGCTATCTAATGAGCTTGCGTGTTTGAGCTATCTAATGAGCTTGCGTGTTTGATGTGATCAGGAAAATGGCAGTATCGTAAAGACAGGTGATATTTCCCTAGCAGAACTACTTGAGAAGGAGGGCTACAAAGGCATATCTGAACAGTAAAAGCAACTCCGTAAGAAAAGCACATTATTCAAATTTGCATTTGATTTCTCATGACATGTTATTCTAAGTTGCATGCTGTTGCTTTAGAAATATATACATCAAGGGATCAATCAAATTCTAAGCGGAAAGCGTCAGCTCACCAACAGCAAGATCTTGGTATCGTACTGTTTCTTGGCTGGTTGTTCCCTGGCATTCTATGGCACGGCAAGAGGGGGCTTCGTAATGTGGTGATGTTGGCTGATTGTTCCCTGGCATTCTATGGCACGGCAAGAGGGGGCTTCGCAATGTGGTGATGTTGCATATTCCGCGATCATGCCTGTGATTCTTGCTGCATTTTTGCTAGGCAAAGAGTTTTCACCTTCTTGTTTATTGAACGTTGAGATTCATTTCCTGTCAGCGGCAAAGAGTTTACAACATTTTTCGGAATACGTCATGATATCATAATATATTCTACTTGTGAAAAATATTGTTGTTGATGCAAAATAGCCAACTGGCATTAGCAAGTTCCTCTTGTGGCAATCTTATGTGATACTATTGGGGTAGAGAAAATGTATGATTCAAAACCATTTTTGTGTGTGGCAAACTCTATTTTTTATTTCCCCAACTTTCCTCGTTTGGATTTATCATTTGCCCCACACTGCAATTTGACCCTAACACTTCATCACTTGATGAGTAAAAAAAGTAAAGGTAATCTCATATAAAGTGCCACTTAGAACCCCTACTTCATCCTCTTCACTCTAGTCCAAACTCCTCTACATTCTCTGAAACAGCATGACTATCTAATGAACCAAACCTCCTATTAGCATATGGCCCATAAACCTACATGTCTACAAAAGCAATTCACTAAAAATCATTTTCATTTTGGTGGGTCATTTTCTTTCCTCAAAGGGAGAGATGATTAATAGCGGATTATCCTAAAGTCTATAAGCAAATGAGTAAATCTCATCACTATGGGAACCCCTGGTCATGATACTTGCCTGGGAGGAAACTTCAGTCTACAGGTTAAATGTTAATCAGCCTACATGTTAACATTTTCATCCCAACAATTATGTTAGTTTCAAGTTTCAAGTTAAATGTTAATAATGATTAACAGTTTCAAGTTAAATTTTGATAATAATCAACATTGTCATCCCAGATTGATAAGAAACTGTAGATAATGATTAACATTTAACAATTATGTCAGTTTCAAGTTAACATGATTAACATTTAACCTGGGGTGTCACTGTAACATGCAACATTTAACATTTAAACATGTAAAGAAATGACCAAAAACAACAACAAAAAAATGAAGAACTACAATTCTTAAAAACTACAATGGTCAATGACACAAAAAATGTCAAAGCTAACCACAACCTGTATTCAAAGCATCAAAAATTCAATGAAGCAAATTGTCAAACACATATGGGATGACACAAAAAAGACAGGGATCAGAAGAGGTTGAGGTTAGCAGCACTTACCAAGAGGTTGAGGTTTCAGATGAGGTTGAGGCAAGGCTAAAAAACCAAAAAAAATGCAAACAGAGCTCTCAGGATCTCTCGGATCCGGCAAACACAGAGTTTAGAGTTAGAAGCTCTCACCGAGGGTTGAGGTTGAGGTTGAGGTTGATCACCAATCAGATGAGGGTGAGTTTCATCTGCAAAGTTCAAGCTCTCAACTACAGCCAACCTTCTTATGGCTGCAAGTTCAATATTGCTGCAGTTGGTGTCTAAGAAGGTTGAACTCGTATATGGCTGTAGTTTCCCTTTGATTTCCTCTATGGTTGCAAGTTCAACTTGTATATGGCTTCAAGTTAAACCTGTGTATGGCTACAGTTGGCGTCAAGGTCAGAGTCCCCCCTAATGGCTGCAAGTTCAATGAAACAAATTAAAAAAGCAAACAGAGTATATAATAAAGATGAAGATAGAATATGTAATAAAGTGATAAGAACATAATCAAAAGATTTAGTAAAACACAACATAAATGGTATTTCTTAAACAAAAAATACGAATGAATGAAATGAACAATAATTTCCATATGAAGAAATATGCAAAAAAAAGGCCACCAACATAAGTTTAATAAACACCGAGTATGTGTAAATTACATAAGGTGGGGGCTGCATCATGCATACAGAACAAAAGAATAGTTGATCTGAAGATAGACTATAACCAAACCAATATGATAAATATCAATTAGAATTTGTAAGAAGAATGCATGCAAACTTGGGGTTTTCTCAAAATTAATGTAATACAATAAATAAACCATAATTTCAATGATATTAAAAAATAAAAAATAGATGAAATACTCAAAATTAATGTAATACAACAAATAAACCATAATTTACTTACCAAACATAAAAAGATTAAATTATGAAAACTAATGCAGATTTGAGTTGTTTATGAAAACTAATGAAGATTCAACTCCCCTGCAAATCAAAACTAATGATATTGTATTGAGCAAACTGAAGCCCAGATAAACCTGAGAAACTCTGACCAAAACTCCATTTACCATGATGGTACAAAGCAAACCTGTTAGACTGAGATGTATGTATGTAATCAAAACAAAGTTTGAATTTTTTCCACATACATGTCTCTTTGATGATTGAATCATTGATGAAGCAAATGAAATGATTCCTACGGTTCCAACCGCATCTAAACAAAAAAGTAAACTTGGGTTATTCCTGGATTCTAGTTTCAATACAAATAAGTATACATATAAGATTTTTTTGCTTCAAAATTAATTATAAAATTGTAGCCTCACACCATGGTAGGAGTCCCTTCCCATGCCATTGAAGAGGAGACTGGGCCTATTGTTGTTGTCCAGATGATAATCTGTTGTCAATCTTGATGCAGAAAAATCCTAGATGCTTGCTAACACCATTATCAGAACTTGTAGCATACCCACCAGCAACATCTCTATCCCTTATGATACTTATACCTCTGTCCAGCTGTTTCTAGCATAGATATAAATGTGACTAACTTTAGTTTCATAAGATATGCATAAAGTGATCAATATATGATTTCTTTAATTAAATAGTTGTATCAAAATCTAATCCCATGACTATTTAATGTTTTCAGTTCTTGAAAATATTATCTGTTTAATATACATGCCCCCAATGTTACATACACACTTTATATGTCAATCCGACTTAGAGACATTTAGATACTGTGATTGAACCACAATAATAAATCAAGTTATCGTATCCAATGCACATCATCTTTTCATTTCAACATCAAAATCTTCATGTGAAAGATCTCAAGCCACAACCATGTCAAGAAAATTTAAAGTCAAACTGTTCAAACCATGAAAAAATTGATTACGATAAGTTTGGGTACAATAAAACTAATTTGCATAGGCACAATAAAACTATTATTGTATCATGTACCATATTGTTGAAAAGTTCCAGTTAGGGGCACTTTTGGGCACAACATTATCTCAAATTGGATGTTTTACTTGAGAGAAAGTTGAGAACCTTGACTGCCAAACATAAGTGTGTTGATCTATTCCCTAATGTATGTTTAAAATGACACTTCAGAGAATGCTGCATATTCCCAGTTAACTTAAAGTAGGACAGTCAAGGTATGCAGCATTCTCTAAAAACATACATATGCATGATGTTTACAGAAACATACATATGGGGGAAGGGCAGTCATATGTTACCAGTTAACATATGTAGCATATTCCCAGTTAACCTACAGACATGGAATATGTAGCATTTATCTAGGGAAAATGTTACCAGTTAACATATGTTTAAAATGACACTCTAGAGAATGCTGCATATTCCAAGTTAACTTAAAGCATGACAGTCAAGGTATGCAGCATTCTCTAAAAGCATACATATGCTGCATACAATTTAGAGAATGCTAAATATTCCCAGAACTTAAGTTAACTGGTATCATTTTCCTTAGAGAATGCTACATATTCCCAATCTGTAGGTTAGATCAACACACTTATGTATAAAATATGCAAAATGCAGTCAAGAGTATCTGTGCAAAATGTAGTGCATAGCTCAAGTTATTCTTACATCCTTATACTGGTCCAATTTTCGGCATGTGTAAATACTTAACATACTCTCAAAAAATACCGAAAATTGGAACAAAATAAGGATGTAGGAACAACTTTAGCTTCAAAATAGAATCTTCAATGGATGATGATAAAGTCTCTTTAAAAGATAAATTCTCTCCTAACGGATGGTAAGAGCATTCTCAAATCATACAATTCATTTCCCTACTTACTCAAACCATCACAACATACATTTATCAATAGGAAACCTAAGCAAACACTTTCAGTTGAGAATAGAGCTTCTCTGGCAATTGAAACTATAATACCAATTATTCATTGTTCCGCTAAGGAAGGAATACGACAATCTTAGCTACATTCACCGATGCAGTGTAAGTTACCTAACTTGACTATAAACTAAGATGCTAAACAAAGAAGGCAAGCTCCATTTTGTTGGACCTATGCATGTTTATCTGTCAGAGGCACGCATGAAAGATATACCTAACAATCAGGCTAGCCAACTCGTTCAGGCAATTCTCCTCTGTCCTGAGTTCCCTATAGCAACCAAATACATCCAAATATCAATACATTCACACATCAAGTCTTTCCTAATTTTACAAGTGAGTAATTTAGCAAAAAATCAAATTACTGACATCAAACATTTACGGTGATAGCGCGATCCCCTCACCTGCACATTCTAAATGGGATGATTGTAGCGACAGTTGCTCCCATAACCACACAGCCCTGTCCTCAAATAGAATATGATAGCATGGTTAGTACAGTATAATAATTAGAATAGTATGGATACCTTGAATTGTTATGCATGCGAGGCAAATTGGAGTTTTGTGCCTGAATTTTTGCACATTGGTCCTCAAAGTTTGTTATTACATGTAGGTTTTAATTGCAAGTTAACTTTCAAAATATAAAAAAGTAAAACACAAAGGATGTGGAGGTAGTTTTTAACTTGAAAGAAAATAATAATTTATATCATTATATGTAACCAGCACCAAGGTTTAGAAATAAAAATTAGCATGGAAGGGACATTCTATTTATCAATGTACTGTTGCATTACTAAGTTAATTGCATGAAAGGGACATTCCACATACATCAAAGTTGGAAAGGTATAAGGATTGTGGGAACCGAAAACATATAACAGGGGGACACTTGGGAAAAAAAGGGTTTCTGGGTATATGCATCCTATGATTCATCCGTACTTATCCAATTTCTCTTTTATAATATAGATATCTCTTATCCAATTTCTCTTTTCCAATATCTCTTATCCAATTTCTCTTGATAACATCCCTCTCTTATAATATAGATATCTCTTATCCAATTTCACTTGTCCAATATCTCTTATCCAATTTCTCTTGATAACATCCCTCTTTTACAATATAGATATCTCTTATCCAATTTCTCTTTTCCAATATCTCTTATCCAATTTCTCTTGATAACATCCCTCTTTTATAATATATATATCACTTATCCAATTTCTCATGTCCAATATCTCTTATCCAATTTCTCTTGATAACATCCCTCTTTTATAATATAGATATCTCTTATCCAATTTCTCTTTTTCAATATCTCTTATCCAATTTCTCTTGATAACATCCCTCTTTTATAATATATATAACTCTTATCCAATTTCTCATGTCCAATATCTCTTATCAAATTTCTCTTGATAACATCCCTCTTTTATAATATAGATATCTCTTATCCAATTTCTCTTTTCCAATATCTCTTATCCAATTTCTCTTGATAACATCCCTCTCTTATAATATAGATATATCTTATCCAATTTCTTTTGTCCAATATCTCTTATCCAATTTCTCTTGATAACATCCCTCTTTTATAATATAGATATCTCTTATCCAATTTCTATTTTCCAATATCTCTTATCCAATTTCTCTTGATAACATCCGTCTATTATAATATAGATATCTCTTATCCAATTTCTCTTTTCCAATATCTCTTATCCAATTTCTCTTGATAACATCCCTCTTTTATAATATAAATATCTCTTATCCAATTTCTCATGTCCAATATCTCTTATCCAATTTCTCTTGATAACATCCCTCTTTTATAATATAGATATCTTTTATCCAATTTCTCTTTTCCAATATCTCTTATCCAATTTCTCTTGATAACATCCCTCTTTTATAATATAGATAACTCTTATCCAATTTCTCATGTCCAATATCTCTTATCCAATTTCTCTTGATAACATCCCTCTTTTATAATATAGATATCCCTTATCCAATTTCTCATGTCCAATATCTCTTATCCAATTTCTCTTGATAACATCCCTCTTTTATAATATAGATATCTCTTATCCAATTTCTCTTTTCCAATTTCTCTTATCCAATTTCTCTTGATAACATCCCTCTTTTATAATATAGATGTCTCTTATCCAATTTCTCATGTCTAATATCTCTTATCCAATTTCTCTTGATAACATCCCTCTTTTATATTATAGATATCTCTTATCCAATTTCTCTTTTCCATTATCTCTTATCCTATTTCTCTTGATAACATCCCTCTTTTATAATATAGATATCTCTTATCCAATTTCTCTTTTCCAATATCTCTTATCCAATTTCTCTTGATAACATCCCTCTCTTATAATATAGATATCTCTTATCCAATTTCTCTTGTCCAATATCTCTTATCCAATTTCTCTTGATAACATCCCTCTTTTACAATATAGATATCTCTTATCCAATTTCTCTTTTCCAATATCTCTTATCCAATTTCTCTAGATAACATCCCTCTTTTATAATATATATATCTCTTATCCAATTTCTCTTTTCCAATATCTCTTATCCAATTTCTCTTGATAACATCCCTCTTTTATAATATAGATATCTCTTATCCAATTTCTCATGTCCAATATCTCTTATCCAATTTCTCTTGATAACATCCCTCTTTTATAATATGGATATCTCTTATCCAATTTCTCTTTTCCAATATCTCTTATCCAATTTCTCTTGATAACATCCCTCTTTTATAATATATATAACTCTTATCCAATTTCTCATGTCCAATATCTCTTATCCAATTTCTCTTGATAACATCCCTCTTTTATAATATAGATATCTCTTATCCAATTTCTCTTTTCCAATATCTCTTATCCAATTTCTCTTGATAACATTCCTCTCTTATAATATAGATATCTCTTATCCAATTTCTTTTGTCCAATATCTCTTATCAAATTTCTCTTGATAACATCCCTCTTTTATAATATAGATATCTCTTATCCAATTTCTATTTTCCAATATCTCTTATGCAATTTCTCTTGATAACATCCGTCTATTATAATATAGATATCTCTTATCCAATTTCTCTTTTCCAATATCTTTTATCCAATTTCTCTTGATAACATCCCTCTTTTATAATATAGATATCTCTTATCCAATTTCTCATGTCCAATATCTCTTATCCAATTTCTCTTGATAACATCCCTCTTTTATAATATAGATATCTCTTATCCAATTTCTTTTTTCCAATATCTCTTATCCAATTTCTCTTGATAACATCCCTCTTTTATAATATAGATAACTCTTATCCAATTTCTCATGTCCAATATCTCTTATCCAATTTCTCTTGATAACATCCCTCTTTTATAATATAGATATCCCTTATCCAATTTCTCATGTCCAATATCTCTTATCCAATTTCTCTTGATAACATCCCTCTTTTATAATATAGATATCACTTATCCAATTTCTCTTTTCCAATTTCTCTTATCCAATTTCTCTTGATAACATCCCTCTTTTATAATATAGATGTCTCTTATCCAATTTCTCATGTCTAATATCTCTTATCCAATTTCTCTTGATAACATCCCTCTTTTATATTATAGATATCTCTTATCCAATTTCTTTTTTCCATTATCTCTTATCCAATTTCTCTTGATAACATCCCTCTTTTATAATATAGATATCTCTTATCCAATTTCTCTTGTCCAATATCTCTTATCCAATTTCTCTTGATAACATCCCTCTTTTATAATATAGATAACTCTTATCCAATTTCTCATGTCCAATATCTCTTATCCAATTTCTCTTGATAACATCCCTCTTTTATAATATAGATATCCCTTATCCAATTTCTCATGTCCAATATCTCTTATCCAATTTCTCTTGATAACATCCCTCTTTTATAATATAGATAACTCTTATCCAATTTCTCATGTCCAATATCTCTTATCCAATTTCTCTTGATAACATCCCTCTCTTATAATATATATATCTCTTATCCAATTTCTCTTGTCTAATATCTCTTATCCAATTTCTCTTGATAACATCCCTCTTTTATAATATAGATATCTCTTATCCAATTTCTCTTTTCCAATATCTCTTATCCAATTTCTCTTGAAAACATCCCTCTTTTATAATATAGATATCTCTTAACCAATTTCTCTTTTCCAATATCTCTTTTCCAATTTCTCTTGATAACATCCCTCTTTTATAATATAGATATCTTTTATCCAATTTCTCTTGTCCCATATCTCTTATCCAATTTCTCTTGATAACATCCCTTTCTTAAAATATAGATATCTCTTATCAAATTTCTCTTGTTCAATATCTCTTACCCAATTTCTCTTGATAACATCCCTCTTTTACAATATAGATATCTCTTATCCAATTTCTCTTTTCCAATATCTCTTATCCAATTTCTCTAGATAACATCCCTCTTTTATAATATATATATCTCTTATCCAATTTCTCTTTTCCAATATCTCTTATCCAATTTCTCTTGATAACATCCCTCTTTTATAATATAGATATCTCTTATCCAATTTCTCATGTCCGATATCTCTTATCCAATTTCTCTTAATAACATCCCTCTTTTATAATATAGATATCTCTTATCCAATTTCTCTTTTCCAATATCTCTTATCCAATTTCTCTTGATAACATCCCTCTTTTATAATATATATAACTCTTATCCAATTTCTCATGTCCAATATCTCTTATCCAATTTCTCATGATAACATCCCTCTTTTATAATATAGATATCTCTTATCCAATTTCTCTTTTCCAATATCTCTTATCCAATTTCTCTTGATAACATCCCGCTCTTATAATATAGATATCTCTTATCCAATTTCTTTTGTCCAATATCTCTTATCCAATTTCACTTGATAACATCCCTCTTTTATAATATAGATATCTCTTATCCAATTTCTATTTTCCAATATCTCTTATCCAATTTCTCTTGATAACATCCGTCTATTATAATATAGATATCTTTTATCCAATTTCTCTTTTCCAATATCTCTTAACCAATTTCTCTTGATAACATCCCTCTTTTATAATATAGATATCTCTTATCCAATTTCTCATGTCCAATATCTCTTATCCAATTTCTCTTGATAACATCCCTCTTTTATAATATAGATATCTCTTATCCAATTTCTCTTTTCCAATATCTCTTATCCAATTTCTCTTGATAACATCCCTCTTTTATAATATAGATAACGCTTATCCAATTTCTCATGTCCAATATCTCTTATCCAATTTCTCTTGATAACATCCCTCTTTTATAATATAGATATCCCTTATCCAATTTCTCATGTCCAATATCTCTTATCCAATTTCTCTTGATAACATCCCTCTTTTATAATATATATATGTCTTATCCAATTTCTCTTTTCCAATTTCTCTTATCCAATTTCTCTTGATAACATCCCTCTTTTATAATATAGATGTCTCTTATCCAATTTCTCATGTCTAATATCTCTTATCAAATTTCTCTTGATAACATCCCTCTTTTATATTATAGATATCTCTTATCCAATTTCTCTTTTCCATTATCTCTTATCCAATTTCTCTTGATAACATCCCTCTTTTATAATATAGATATCTCTTAACCAATTTCTCTTGTCCAATATCTCTTATCCAATTTCTCTTGATAACATCCCTCTTTTATAATATATATAACTCTTATCCAATTTCTCATGTCCAATATCTCTTATCCAATTTCTCTTGATAACATCCCTCTTTTATAATATAGATATCTCTTATCCAATTTCTCATGTCCAATATCTCTTATCCAATTTCTCTTGATAACAACCCTCTTTTATAATATACATAACTTTTATCCAATTTCTCATGTCCAATATCTCTTATCCAATTTCTCTTGATAACATCTCTCTCTTATAATATATATATCTCTTATCCAATTTCTCTTGTCTAATATCTCTTATCCAATTTCTCTTGATAAAATCACTCTTTTATAATATAGATATCTCTTATCCAATTTCTCTGTTCCAATATCTCTTATCCAATTTCTCTTGAAAACATCCCTCTTTTATAATATAGATATCTCTTATCCAATTTCTCTTTTGCAATATCTCTTATCCAATTTCTCTTGATAACATCCCTCTTTTATAATATAGATATCTTTTATCCAATTTCTCTTGTCCCATATCTCTTATCCAATTTCTCTTGATAACATCCCTCTCTTATAATATAGATATCTCTTATCCAATTTCTCTTGTCCAATATCTCTTATCCAATTTCTCTTGATAACATCCCTCTTTTACAATATAGATATCTCTTATCCAATTTCTCTTTTCCAATATCTCTTATCCAATTTCTCTAGATAACATCCCTCTTTTATAATATATATATCTCTTATCCAATTTCTCTTTTCCAATATCTCTTATCCAATTTCTCTTGATAACATCCCTCTTTTATAATATAGATATCTCTTATCCAATTTCACATGTCCAATATCTCTTATCCAATTTCTCTTGATAACATCCCTCTTTTATAATATAGATATCTCTTATCCAATTTCTCTTTTCCAATATCTATTATCCAATTTCTCTTGATAACATCCCTCTTTTATAATATATATAACTCTTATCCAATTTCTCATGTCCAATATCTCTTATCCAATTTCTCTTGATAACATCCCTCTTTTATAATATAGATATCTCTTATCCAATTTCTCTTTTCCAATATCTCTTATCCAATTTCTCTTGATAACATCCCGCTCTTATAATATAGATATCTCTTATCCAATTTCTTTTGTCCAATATCTCTTATCCAATATCTCTTGATAACATCCCTCTTTTATAATATAGATATCTCTTATCCAATTTCTATTTTCCAATATCTCTTATACAATTTCTCTTGATAACATCCGTCTATTATAATATAGATATCTCTTATCCAATTTCTATTTTCCAATATCTCTTATCCAATTTCTCTTGATAACATCCCTCTTTTATAATATAGATATCTCTTATCCAATTTCTCATGTCCAATATCTCTTATCCAATTTCTCTTGATAACATCCCTCTTTTATAATATAGATATCTCTTATCCAATTTCTCTTTTCCAATATCTCTTATCCAAGTTCTCTTGATAACATCCCTCTTTTATAATATAGATAACTCGTATCCAATTTCTCATGTCCAATATCTCTTATCCAATTTCTCTTGATAACATCCCTCTTTTATAATATAGATATCCCTTATCCAATTTCCCATGTCCAATATCTCTTATCTAATTTCTCTTAATAACATCCCTCTTTTATAATATAGATATCTATTATCCAATTTCTCTTTTCCAATTTCTCTTATCCAATTTCTCTTGATAACATCCCTCTTTTATAATATAGATGTCTCTTATCCAATTTCTCATGTCTAATATCTCTTATCCAATTTCTCTTGATAACATCCCTCTTTTATATTATAGATATCTCTTATCCAATTTCTCTTTTCCATTATCTCTTATCCAATTTCTCTTGATAACATCCCTCTTTTATAATATAGATATCTCTTATCCAATTTCTCTTGTCCAATATCTCTTATCCAAGTTCTCTTGATAACATCCCTCTTTTATAATATAGATAACTCTTATCCAATTTCTCATGTCCAATATCTCTTATCCAATTTCTCTTGATAACATCCCTCTTTTATAATATAGATATCTCTTATCCAATTTCTCATGTCCAATATCTCTTATCCAATTTCTCTTGATAACATCCCTCTTTTATAATATAGATAACTCTTATCCAATTTCTCATGTCCAATATCTCTTATCCAATTTCTCTTGATAACATCCCTCTCTTATAATATATATATCTCTTATCCAATTTCTCTTGTCTAATATCTCTTATCCAATTTCTCTTGATAACATCCCTCTTTTATAATATAGATATCTCTTATCCAATTTCTCTTTTCCAATATCTCTTATTCTATTTCTCTTGATAACATCCTTCTTTTATAATATAGATATCTCTTATCCAATTTCTCTTGTCCAATATCTCTTATCCAATTCTCTTGATAACACCCCTCTTTTATATTATAGATATCTCTTATCCAATTTCTCTTTTCCATTATCTCTTATCCAATTTCTCTTGATAACATCCCTCTTTTATAATATAGATATCTTTTATCCAATTTCTCTTGTCCAATATCTCTTATCCAATTTCTCTTGATAACATCCCTCTTTTATTTTATATATATATATATATATATATATATATATATATATATATATATATATATATATATATATATATATATATATATATATATATATATATATATATATATTACAATGTCTCGACCGGGCTCTCGCCTTACCCTCCTAAAAAAAAGCCGAAGGCAGGGGGAGGGGGTTGGGGATTTTTCTGGGTTTTCAAAAAAAAAAAAAATATATATATATATATTACAATTGACAATGTTTTTTTGAATCCTAGGGCTGACTAGGACAAGATAAAAGACGGTTGAGATGGTTTGATGTAAAACTTTTTAAGAGAAACTGAATTTTTAAATCTTTGTGTGGGGCCAATTCAGTTTTTGAAACTGGGTTTTTTTTGAAACATGTGCTAGGCTAACGCTCAGAAAAGTATGCCGCACTAAAGCTCAAAACGCCAACGGCTGGGTTAAATTAAAAAGAACGCACTAAAGCTCAAAACTGAGACTGTTGAGTTTTTTTGCACTAAAGCCAAGGCAAGCAGACTAAAAAAATGAGAAAAAGTATAATAAAATGAACGCACAACTGTAATTTATAAAATGAACGCACAGCAGACTGTTGAGTTCTTTGAGGAGGCATGCAGTATTGTTCCGCCATCAATCAAAGGGCTAAATTAAAAATGAACGCACAGCACAGAACACGCCTCCTCAAAGAACTCCTCAGCTCCTCCGCCCGTCGCCTCGCCTTCTACACAAAAACACCCTAAATTAAAATGAACATCTGCCATCAATTGGTTCCCCCATCAATTGGTTTCGCCATTATCCAGAGCACCCGCTAGCCCCAAGAACATCCGCCATCAATTGGGTTTGCAGTTTTTTCATTTGATCTTTGTTAATATCTGCTTCCATTTGATCTTCGTTTTCTCCTTCTGATTTGTCGCAGTTAACCCACCTCCCTTGGAGCATTTTCTCAGCCAGCATCATCTTCAAGCAATTTACTTTTCTCCAAAAGGTACACTTTTTTCCCTGTTATCATTTCATTGCTTCTGTACGTTTTGGTCTTTTGGTCGTACTGCTAATATATGAGCTTTTTCTAGACTGCGTTTCCCCCTTTGAAGCAATCTTAACACTCCCTTTGCGTTGGCAATTACTGTTGTTTGCATTGTCAGGTTTCTCCCTATGAGAGTATTAAGTGTTTGTTTGATGGTCAGGTTTCTCCTTATGGCATCAGTTTACTATGCATAGCTTGGAAAAATTAGAAATTTTGGCTTTTGTATTTGTAGTACCTGTGATCAAATTTTGGCTTATGTTATGTTTTATTACTTTTATTTCGCTTCATTAGCAGTTCAGTTAGCTTCTTTTTAACATTTTTTTGTTCTTTGTTTTTTTAATTAATTATAGCTGTTAGTGATTTTCATTGTTTCTGACACACTACACATCGGTCATTAAAGGGTTAATTTGTAGGACAGAGTTACAACACTGCGGTAAGCTCGAAGAAGAAAGAGTTACATAAGTGGGAAGATTTAGGAGGCCCTTCTAATTCTCTTTGCTCCATGGATCCTGTAGAGCTTCGTAAGAGAGAGGCTACTCTTCTCTCTATGCTAGAAGAGGTAACAACTTAATTTGTTCTCTCTATTTTTTTTTCCATTATTTTTTTGTCTACGGTAGAGTTGCAGCTGGTTGTCACTTTGTTATCTTAAGATTTGGACAAAACATGTGATATTTTTTACTAGGAAGATTAAAACAAGGAAATTGAAGATACTCTCTAAAAAAGGGGCAAGAAAAATATAAGTTAGAGATTAACAAGGCAATCTCTCTATGCAAAAAAAAGAAAGAATATAAGCTTATTTCTTATTCTTTTACCCCATTTTTTGGACAATTGAAGAAAATTGGGTAATAAAAGGGGGGATTAAAGACAAGAAATTCTTTTATTATTTGGTATTCAATCCAAGTGATTGGTATGTGGGATCTGGACGAGTACCCAAAATGGATGTGCTGCTACAAGTTGAAGAAAGATTGATAGTTTAGGGCTTCCCATTTGCTTTTAGAAACCTGTATTCACTCAACTTCACATAGCCATCTGTCTATTAACCCTATCTATAAATACCATAAATAAATCTTCATTAAATGGAACCCACCAAATCTATCTTTAATTGTTTCATTGTCATGAGTAGTGTTTCTTAACCACCATGCAGTAAAGTAACACAGGATCAAGAAAACATATGAATAATATCTCATTAGTAATTAACATTTTACTCAATAATATATGAAAACAAATTTGGTATTTAGTACATGTTGATTTTTTTTATGCATAGGAAACCTTCAAAATGTGAAATAATCTGCAAGAAAAAGCTAGGTCTTTGCATCTCAAGATTCTCCACTTTCTTTGTGGGCATCATAATCGCCTTCGTCTGCTGCTGGGAAGTTGGTCTGCTGTGCCATTGATCCTCGGCATTGGATCTACATACTCTGGAAAAATGAACGCACTGTGAGTGTTGAGAATGAAATATTTGTTTGACATTATTGTTGATAGCCTTTTGATTTATACTTCACCATCAAAATTGCCTATCATAATTTGCACCATCTTCTATCAATTTGAGCAGGGGACCATATTAGGAGAATGGATATTTAGAAGCAAGAGCAGACAGGATAGCTGCAGTAACGAAGGCGCTTGCAAAGGCTACATTCTTGCATGATTGCAGGCCTGAGCAATCTAGCCATAAGAGGAAATGTGTATATATCTCTACTTCAAAAAAACATACATATAAACTCATTCTCCAAGCACATAAACTAAATATATTTTTCTTGAACAACAGTTGAGTGTTATGGATGCGTGTAAGCTTTGCAGATATCCCTGGATGCGTGAGGCTCTTGATGCCTGCATAAAACTTCTATCCAAAACCCTGCAAATTCCTTACCCAGATATTTCAGAGTTGAACAGATATCAAGATCCTACGAAATACTGTACTCTTATGGAAATAACAAATGATGTATCTGAGTCACCGGCCTACTGTTCTACGAGGGAGAGAGAGCCATCGATCCAGAGCCATCGAGTTACACCTATTTTGTAAAGCCAGCAATTGATGCTATTTGCTGATGGTTATTCCTAATGTTGTCCATTATGTGTTCTTTGGTCTCTTTTGCCTGGATGTGTAAGAACAATGCAGGTCATGTGTACAGATTTCCTTGCATGTATACAAGTTCTTGCATTTCAGAATTAGCCTAAATGGACAAAATCTATTATACATTTGATAGGACAGATTTCCTACTTATGTTACTTTCTTCTTGAGAGAAGTTTTAGACACTGACGTACCTCTATTATGGCAAATGTAAAATCACCCTGGTAGGATTTGCTATTTGATGACGTCATGCAATGTAAACTTAGATAACATATCATTTTTGCTTTTATTGTTCTCAGTTGATATCCATTAATTTCTGTAGCTGGATGTCTTTCTTTTGGTAGTTTCATTTTATTAAGGGTTATGGTTTCCTAACACCCTCATTAGAGGAGCAACAACCTTTTTAATTCATTCATCAAAGGTGAGAACAGGGGGTTGTCCCCCCTTTCTTTCTTTTTCCTTTCTTATCATATACTGCCATATATGAAGTGTGATTGTGAAAACATCCAAAATTTTATCTACTTCTTTGTTAAGAAATTCATCTGAATGTTTTCCAACATCTAGATATCCAGTTAGTGCTTACGTCTATTATCGTAAACTTTTGAGGGGGATATAAGTTTTGAGGGAACAAATATTTTCAGGGGGATATCCTAAATGAATCGCGCCAAAGGTGCCCGCACCGAAGCTAGTTTTTCGTTCGTTTAGATTTTGGTGGGGGAAATAATTTTTGAGGAGAACAAAGATTTTGAGGGGATATCTTAAATGAACCGTGTCCGAGGGAGAAAAAAGTCTGATGAACTAATACTCTAGTCAATAAAATTAACATAAAAAAATCAGCCAAACAACAAACTAGCATAAAAAAGCAAAATACCTTGAGGTATGTTGTTCCGCGTCGAAGGTGTTCACGCCGCACTAATTGGTTGTTCTGCGCCTAAGGCGCCCGTCCCGAATTGGTTGTTCTGTGCCGCGCTAATTGGTTGTTCTGTGCCAAAGGCACCCGCGCCGCGCTAATTGGTTGTTCCGTGCCGAATTGGTTGTTCCGCGCCGATGGCGCCCGCTAAATTTTATTACGCTAATTGGTTGTTCCGGGCCAAATGCACCAGCGCTGAATTTATTGTTCCACGCCGCATGTGCTCGCGCATTGTTCCGTGCCGAAGGCAACCGCGCCGAATTTGTCGTTCCACGTCAAAGGCGCCCGTGCCGAATTTTTTGTTCTGCACCGAAGGCTCTCGCGCGTTGTTCCATGCCGAAGGCGCCCACATCATATTTGTTGTTGCACGCCAAAGGCACCCACGCCGATGGTGCCCGTGTCGCTAAATATTTTTACGCTAATTTATTGTTCTTTTAAATTTTGGTTGTGTAAATAATTTTTCGGGGAACAAATTTCGCGGGGGGAAATCTTAAATAAACCGTGCCCACGGGCACGGGTTATGACTAGTGTGTGTGTGTATATATATATACACATATATTCTTGTTTTTGTTTTGTTTTTTAAAGACCCAGAAAAATCCCCAACCCCCTCCCCTTGCCTTCGGCATAGGAGGGTAAGGCGAGAGCCCGGCCGAGACTATGTAAACTGGGGGAAAACTGATATGCCCTTAACGGCCCCGGGTAAGTCCGAGAGAGAAGATGTAGCCCCAGGGTAAATAATCCCCGAACAAATACCAACCCATGTAGGCCATAGGCCTTGAACCCATGACTCTTGGCTTTGGAGTGGAATGACTTACCACTAGAACACCCTCTCATGGGCGCGCGCGCGCGCGCGCGCGCGCGCACACACACACACACACACACACACACACACACACACACACACACACACTAGTCATAACCCGTGCCCGCGGGCACGGTTCATTTAAGATTATCACCCGTAAAATCTTTGTTCCCCAAAAAATTATTTCCACCTCCAAAATATAAAATAATAACACATTAGCGTAAAAATATTTAGCGGCAAGGGGGCCTTCGGCGTGGGCGCCTTCGACGTGGAACAACAAATTCGGTGAGTGTGTCTCCGACATGGAACAACAATTTCGGCACGGGCCCATTCAGCGTGGAACAACAAATTCGCATAGAACAACACATAATCATTGAAAAATTTAGCGGGCACATTCGACACAGAAAAACAAATTAGCTTTAAAAGAATTTGGCACCTTTCGCCCGAACGCCTTCAGGATTAAATCCCATTGGTTTTACCTGTGTTGTTTAATCTTGGATGACATTGGGATTAAATCCCAACCATGGGTTTGACAGTAAGATTAAATCATCGTTCCCCTTATTTGAAAATTAAAATGTGGGATGTCATTAAATGAGATCCCCTATTTGGCAGCGGGTTCGCATACAGAGATGGGTTTGGGAGCTTGGAATTAAATCCCAGCCATGGCCTATGGGTTTGCCAGCATGCGTCCAGAGAGGGATGTTTTCAGTATGTTTTCATGGTCCGCATGCTATTTTCATGGTCCTCATGCTTTTTTCCACATTTTGAGAAACTAACAACATTAAATGCTTTTTCCCCATGGTATTTTCATGGTCCCCCATGCTATTTTCATGGTCACCATGATGCATTAATTGAGGGATGGCATTATGGTCTCCACGCACACGTCCATATGGAGCCCTTGCATGCAGAGCTTGGCATTAACATGTGCCCATAGGATGTGGATGCATCCTGATCGTTGTTGATGACTGGGACTTGTCCCAGTCAGCCCTAGGATTCAAAAACAGTTGTATTTTATAGAATATATAGTCATAACAAGAGCCCTAAGGGCTCGGTTCATTTAAAATACTCATCCGTAAAATTTTAGACCCCCGAATTTTAAATGAACAGCATAAGTAAAGCGCAAATTGTTTAGTTTCCCCAAAAATTTTAGGACCACTCAAAATTTAGTTCCCAACAGAAAATTTAGTTCTTCCAAAAATTTTAGTTACCCCTAAAATTTAGGCACATCAATATTTAACCTCATTAATATCGTATAATACAGTTCACACAAAATCACTGGATGTTGCATTACAAAACATTGAACAATTTACAAAACAAACTATGTTGTAGAAAGCCGTGCTCATTGAGATTATTTTAGTGTTTAAAATGATCAAAGGATAACATTAGTGCCGACATTTGTCATGTAAAGAAAATATATATTCTGGTTCAATTTGCCCTTTACATTTGAGCTATAACAACCAACATAAGAACGCTCGAAAAAATTGGGCATAATGCTTCCAGTTTCAGAAATGAAGTCCTTCATCTGGCAGATCCCGTTATCATCCTCCTCCTCGCTCTTTTTAGCATCATCAGCATCAACTTGTAGTCTCCCACGGTTAATTAGTGTCACATATTAAAAATAATTCAAAGTAACAAAAATATAAGTTCACAAAAAAACCTAACACTTCCGATCAAATCAAAGTGTGTACGTTCTATCACATGTTTGCAAGTTACACCCCGAGCAAAATAATTCGAAGTCCTTAAAGCAGATCAAGATCTGTGTTAAAAATAAATGTTACTTAAAATACTTTTGTAGATCAATATTTATTTCAAAACTTTAATACAATGAGTTCATGTATAATTCAAACCAATTCATGAAAATGAATTTAAATCATGGTATTTTAAACAATGAACATTCTATTTACCTGAGAATGCGTAACATGTTATCCTCGATGTACCACTCCCGCCTGTGAACATAAAACATAACCAAATAAAGAGAGCCCAACAAAACCACTTGCACTCATAGTATAAAACATCAAAATTAAATTTTTCTCACAATGATTTAATCCGGCCATCACCATCAATCTAATGGCCATCAATCAAACTAATATTTACACGAATGGTGCACTTAGTTATAGGAGAAGCAGAAAAATAATAGCAAGAATTCAATTTTGTACACATTCAATTCTGTTCATACTAAGCATGCTTATTGACGTAAATATTAACGAATGTGCAAATGCATTCTAAACAAAGTATCAATCTAGATAACAAATTATCTAAATTATAATCAGCAACAAGAACCAAAAATGACACCTAATTCTATACATTTGTGCCTTAAAAGACTTGTTCTTGTCAAACATCCCAAAATTTTGATGGTTTCTAAGAGCAATGCGTTTGAGGAATCAAGTCTCTACAAATTAATATTTACAGAGTGTTAGCAGGCTTTGGTAGAAGCACTTGAGGCAGAAGCATTGTCGACAATTGAGAACTGATCACTCATTTTAGCAGCTTTAGCATCAGCTTAAGCAAAAGATGCATTAAATCTTGGTCCTCGTCGTCTCATACGGATCATTCATGTCACCTGATCAAAATAATTCAAAGTAACAAAAACATAATTGTTGGGGTTTTGGCGGACCCCCAGAGCTCGAGTCCGTATCCGTCCTAAGTCGGACGGACCACGGAGGCACAAAAGCGCAGCGGAAAAACCAGAAATCATATTTCTACACTAGCTAAACTATTTAGCTAGGCTCTGGGGAGCCAGAACCCAGCCCGATCTATGCCGACTTGGAGTGGGTCTGACCACCCCAAGAAGGATCTACACTAAGCGACTAATTAAAATCTACGCAAGAAAACGCTTAACCACATACCCGGAATCTTGGCCCTGGAGCAGGCAAGATGTACCGCACCGTCTTGAGAAGCTCCTCGTAGCCGAGCCGCGTTGACCCGATCTCCCTGAGCCGCCTCGCACCCTCGCACCGATCCGCCCGAGCCGCTTTCGCCTCCGAGCCGATCACACGCGGTAGAAAGTTTCACTTGAGAAGAACCCGCGTCATAGACGTCCGGATCAGATCCAAACCCCCTTTGTAGTCGTGCTAGGACTACTCCGGAGAATAGGAAAATTAGAGAGAGAGATTTAGTCGCCGATCGAGCCTGCTCTAAAAATCTGGAGCTACTCGATCGTTGACTGGTGTGTTTTTCAACGAGGAGAGTGCACCCCTATTTATATAGGGAGTGAGCACTCAACTTCTCGTTGCGGGCAATGTGGGACAATCCACATGAAGAGAAAAATTCAATTAAGTCATTTGGCTTAATTTCAACTTTAAAGTTAGCCTTTCACAAAGTCAAACTTTAACGAATTAATTCTCCTCACATACTAAACTTCAAACACCAAACAAGCTATCAATCAGAAAAGCTTGGAATGGTGAACGCGTAGGAACTGACGGTGACGAATTTCGACTTAGTTTGACCCCTCAAACAATTGATCAAAGTTTAGCAATTCACACAAAATTCGTAGCCGTCATTAGGGTTTTCAAAAACCCTAAATTGACTTAAGTTGCGGGCGCGCCCGCTAGACTTAGCGGGCGCGCCCGCCCAAGGAGGCAAGGGCGGGCCGCCCGCCCGCTGCTGCAGCGGGCCGGCGCCCGCTGCAAGCAGCGGGCCGCGCCCGCTTGCAGCGGGCCGTGCCCGCTGCATCAGCGGGCGCTGGCCCGCTGTGCAGCGGGCCACGCCCGCTGATGCAGCGGGCGCCCGCCCGCTGCACACAGCAGGCCACGCCCGCTGCTGCAGCGGGACACGCCCGCTGTGCAACGGGCATGCGCCCGTTGCAGCCAGCGGGCGTTGCCCGTTTGCCTTTGCACATGGGCCTTTTGGCCCAGTGGGTCTAACCCACTTCCCCTTGAACTCTTTCTGCGTTTCTGGGCTCGTTTGAGCTCCGATTTGGACGCGGTTTGACCCTGTGTTTAGACCGGGACGATCCCGTCATCCAGGTAACCCTTTCCAACAAGTTTGTTCCTACTAAATTCGTTGTAACTAATTTACAACACGTTTAGTCAAAGTTAGCATCTAATGCAACGTTGTGTCCCTATTGCTAATGCGACTAACTTTCACAACTTGTGAATATCATCAAATGACATTTCTCTCTATTCTATATTCCTATTACTAAGACACGAATATTACTTGGTGTGAGACCCTACAGCCTGACCTTACTACAGGTTGGGGCTCGAAACCCCTAGACGATGGTCACTACGAGCAGTAGCTGTCGTCCCTGTTTCAGAGTCATCATAACGTGATCGACCCTTTGACAAAAGTGTCATAGGGTTTGCATTGGCTGTGTCAGTGATGAATTCCGTTAGCTAAAATCCCTTCGTCAAGACTGTGTTATTGTTGGCCTAGGGTATGGTTTACTGTCAACCCTATTAGACAACATTGGTCAGTATACGGCGGTCTTTATTGTATACACGTTGTACTACTTGCAACGTACCCCGGCCGAGGATTAACATAAAGACCGTACTGAACCTATAACACTAACTTCCCTTTAATGGAAGTGACGAATCCCATCTTAGTCATTTACTCACCTTGAGAGCTTCAGGTGCAACCCAACCTAAGATCTTTCATCAGGACTGGTCCTCGAAGCTAGATCATGGGTCTAAGCTACACCGTCCGCTCACATGTTGGTACAGATGACTTCAGGTCTTAAGGATCAACTAACCTATCATCACCCTAGAGTTATTAAAGACAGATCATTAAAGTTAACCATTTAATAACTCTAACTTGGTCGTTCAGTGAACTCATTCTCCAATGAGCACCTGTGTCTCGTCTCCGACTTCACCAAGTCGAATGACTATGAGATCATCATTACCCGAAGGTAAGACGAAGACATAGTGATCTATCCGATGTGTCGATATCCAGTTCTCGACACATCTACGATCACGAACCGTTTTAGACTTACGTTTCTATTCGGTCTCTTACTTACTCATAATCGAGATCTCATCTAGATATGTGAGGACCTAACTATAAGTATATGTATATTATCTAAGTATATTAATACAAATGATTTTATACTTAGAATAATACGTACCATATACGGTATGAACAAGACGTATAATCAAGATAAATTGCCTTATGGGCATATATCTTCCTACATCTCCCACTTGCACTTAGGCTGTTTATCTCGGTATCTCATGCCGTTATAGCATATCAGTCACTTTGACATTTGATATGTCAAACCTAAGAATGGTTCTACTAATAAGTATCTACAACGAATTTTAATGGATTGAAATTACATCTCTTGATCACACAGGGTTGATCCTTTGAAAAATGATCTGGATCAATTTTCCTAACTTCGTATAGCTAACAGTTAGCTTATACGATTTAGATGTGGGGTCTAACATTTCCGTAAGTCAGTTCTAGCTCACTTCACTTTATTGTGTCAATATGTCAATTACATATTTGACACCCTAAGTCTCTATATATATACGATTAAATCAAAACAATTTTTGACTTAATGATTTATATAGAAGATTCATTAAAGTGAAAAATCCTTTTTACTTAGTCCGAAAAACGGAACTAAGTATATTAACTCGCTCCCACTGACTTTAAGAATTAC
This sequence comes from Scilla litardierei, assembly GCA_030789695.1. Classification (NCBI taxonomy): domain Eukaryota; kingdom Viridiplantae; phylum Streptophyta; class Magnoliopsida; order Asparagales; family Asparagaceae; genus Scilla; species Scilla litardierei. The sequence goes on along the minus strand of CM061141.1, from coordinate 183,720,670 downwards.
CTGGTCAAATTTCTTCAACATAATATCTAAATCATATTTAGATTTATGAGCAAAAATAACCATTTGGTAAGTGCCTCAGATGGAATGTACAAGTGTTAGATTCGGTTTGACGAATGAGTCAAGTCAAGATCGTTTTAAGGAAACTTGACATTGACTCGTTCAATCAAAACGTCCTACACTGTACTTATTCCTTTAACCACATTTAGTATTAGTTCTTTTAATAACTAAATGCAGATAATCAAGAATTAATCTTGATTTGCGTATTTTTGTGATCGCACACAATTTATACGCCCCCTGGAACCTACACTTAACTACTGATTGACTTCTAGCATTTAGTCAGCTCCAAAATCAATATTATCGAAGCAATACACCATTATTCGAAAATATACGCAACCATCACAGAAAAGCCACATCCACAGAAATTTAAGCCAATTCAATTTCAATTGCAACAAACGAGACATCCATTCCAAAACAACGGGTTCATTAAAAGAACCTTAATTTGTTTATCAAAAATAAACCTTGAGTGCAAAGCACTCATTCATTGTTTTCGATCCTTAAAGATGATACATTTTATTCAAATAAGAAAAATATCATCTCCATCACGATCAGCGTCTCCAGAAGTCTTTGAGCGGTCCCAGCAGCAACTGTTGCTTTAATTGCCGACCGATCTCCGTGCTTCTCCAATCTCCAGTTCTTATCAGCCACCTGTATACAGTACACAGATGTCTATAAGTATCTCATACTATATGAATGGAAATAATTGCATTTAATTGAATTTTAATTTGTACCTGAGGTAGAGGCATCAGTATGCCCCTTCTTCTTCTCTGCAAGATAGATTTTGCAGTTCCTCTTCCAGTGGCCAATCTTGTGGCAATGGAAGCACTCAGATTTCGACGGGGCCCCTTTGTTCTTCTTCTTCCCATTCTTAGCCTTCGCAGGTTGTGGGACCTGCCTCTTCTTTCCTTTGCCTTTCGGCTGGTCGGAAGTAGCAGAGCCAACAACCAGTGCAGTCGGCTTCTTCTCAATCTCCTCAAATTGCCGGAGCATATTGAGGAGACAAGGAAGATCCGTCTGTAATGCCCTACTAGCTACTGCACAAGTACTAGAGGGGGGTGAATAGTACTTTAAAATAATAAGGAGTATAATTCCAAATTAAATTGCAAACAACTACCAAATCAATTTGTGGAAGCTTAAATTGAATGACAACACAAAATTAACAATGCAAACAAATGATGTTAATGGGTTCGGATCCACCCAAGTCTCCCCGACTTGTTCCCGGTGATCCTACGTCCCAACCACCCGGATCCCTTCCGGATACTTGAGTTAGAAACCCTAACTCAAGATTTCCACTATGAATATCTTGTGAAAAACCTTCACAAGATCAAATCATACATGCAATAGCAAACGTGAATCCCACAACCCGGGATCACAACCTTCTCTCACAACCGAGAGAATCACAAAGCAATATTAAAGAGTTTAATATGAAATAAACAATCTTACCACAAAATCCTATACCTTGAGTTTTTCTTACCCAAATGGTGAAATGAAGGATTTGAGGAAGATGAAGTCACCAAGACCTAGCACCAAGGAAATGACCAGCAATCGGTGCCTAGGGATGATTTGGAGACTTGGATCAAGCAATAGCTTGAAGAGCTCACCAAGAACAAGCTTCTCTCTAGATCTAGAAATGAGAGAGAATGGGTTTCTTGTGAGGAAGAGAGCTTTTGATTTGAGTGAGAATAGCTATCACTTTTGATCTCAATGAATCTCTGAATAGAAGCTCTAACCTAGATAGAAATGACCTAGGTTTGTATTTATAGGGTCCCATAAAAACAAGTTAGGTCATTCACCAACGGATAGAAATCTGTGAGAATTAGTCGGTCAAAGAACAGTCACTGACCGACTAGTTCATCAACTAGTCGGTCAGTCAAACAGCATGGACCGACTAAGAGTAGATCTGAGAAGAGATAGAATTTCAGACCTAGAAATCTAGTCGGTCCAAGAAGACTGTCTGACCGACTAGTTTCACAACTAGTCGGTCAGCCAATGAACGTAGACCGACTAAGAGCAAAAAGAATTAGTCTGAATACAAAGTGACTTAGTCGGTCCAAGAACAAAAGTTGACCGACTAGATTGTCAACTAGTCGGTCACCAAACGTTCTTAGACCGACTAACGATAAACAGTAGCTTAGGAGAATTTTAGTATGAACATTAAGTCACAACTAGTCGGTCAAAGAAGCATCACTGACCGACTAGTTCACAAACTAGTCGGTCGGTGAGCCAACGTAGACCGACTAACAGTAAACAGTAAAGTCCAAGAAATTAAGGAATCAAACTAGTCTGTCCAAGAACAGTTGCCGACCGACTAGATCACCATCTAGTCGGTCAGTACTTGTTCTTGTACCAACTAACATGCACAATAAAGTCCAAATCGAAGCGCGATGCTTCGAGGAAGTTAGAATGAACTTGTGCAAGGATCCTAGAGCTACGAAATGAGCGTAATGAAGATAGAAACGTAAGATATAATCAAGGCTTAACATTCTATATATCGAAGCTAAAAGACTATAAATAAAACCTTAATAAACGGTCTTCGAGAGCTTCGATGGAATCTTCATAACTTCCAAAACGGCGCAAGAGCTTCAACGAAGCTTTAGGCATGAATACGAGCTTTGGGAAGTGTTGAGATGTCGCTTTGAATGTTCTCGTGAAATTGGCGACGATCTCCAATACTGCGCTCACAAATTGTTAGTTCATGGATTATTTATGTTTGCTCATCATCAAAACCAAATCCGGGGAGTCCAATATTCAACATTCTCCCCCTTTTTGGTGATGACAAACCAACATAAATAATAATCAAAAATAATGATTCAAATGTAAAATACTTACTCCCCCTGCATTGATGACACGTTAATTCCAAAATGAATATATATGAATTGCATCAATCAGATGAGTAAGATAAATAAAGAGAATCAATTTTCGAAATATCGGATTTTGAAAATCCTTATATGTATCTTAACTCCCCCTGAATCTAACACGTCAAATTAGATTCTTGGAAAATGAGTTAATTTTTCATTTGACCTATTTATTATCATTATCTCTCCCCCTTTGGCATTGTCCCAAAAATGGGGGGCATACAACGATAACAATTAGGAAATGTAAAATCCAACATCGGGAGTCGTAGACAAAGACAATGGACCAACTTGACACCAAGGGAAAAGTGTGGAAATCAAAACAAGGTGTGCCAATTATTCCATTATCAATAAAAATCAAAGATAATCTAAATCATCAAAAATATCAAATGTTTATTCATTTCTTGAATAAAGAAACATACTCTTCAATATTCAATATTCTTGGTTAATTTTGTGCATGGAAAACAATTCTATATAATTATAGAAATATAATCTATTTAACCAAGTTTTTAATCATCGAGCGACGAAATCACATTTCAAATGCATTCAACAAATATGAAAATGTGCACGACGAATAAAAGATAAAGAGAACGACGATGTATATATATATAGAAGCAGCATGAGTACATCCCAAAAAAATATCCAATATAAGAAGTACATCACATCAAGTGCTACATATCATCAAAAAGAAATACATCATACATCATCGACATCATCAAAATATAACAAAATACATCAAAACATCTCGCAAACCCCATCCAAACCCAAAATACTCTCACTAAGATATATCATCCAAAGCGTAGTGGAGAGTCCTCGAAACAAGCGATCACGAGGAGGTGGCTGGATCTGCAGTCTCCGTGGGTCCAGTCGACGGAGTGGACTCAGGCTCTGCAGGGAGTAGAGGTGTCTCAACAGACGGGATCGACTGGGTAGGTGTGGAAGCAACAGCAACAGGCTCAACATCAGCAGGCACAGCAGCAGGGTCAGCAGGAGGCTCAGACGTCTGAAGTGCAGAAGGCTCTGGAGCACCGGAAGTGGTGCCATCACCAGGAGCAGAAGATGTGGCAGCAGCAGCAGTGGCCTCATCGCCACGGGCAAAAGAAGTGACAAGCTCGTCAAGCTCCTCATCGTCCATCTCCTCGTCCTCAGACACGGACGGAGGAAGCTCAATGCCCATCTGAAGAGCCATACAGCAAACTACCTCCTCGGTACGAGCCAAGCGAGACTCGTGCCGACGAAGTATCCGTACGACATCATCCAAAGTAGCAGGACGAGAGGGGGCACCAGCAGCAGAGGGAGTCGCCTGAGAAGCAGATGTGGTAGACCTCTGCACGTGACGAAGCGCCGCTAGAGATTTCTTCACGGCCGTCACGTTCAGAGGAGTACCCAAGGGACGCTCATCGTCAGGAGGGAGAGGGACTCAGAAATGACGGAATATGAGGGTCAACAAGCAAGGGTATGGAATATGCGCAGATTTATTGGTCTTGTGTATACACTCGAAAGAGTCCATCTTATCGAGTATCACGCGAGCCCAATTAATCTCGCATCCCAAGAAAAGAGCGTAGATCAATTTCAAGAACGGCTGGGATGGAAGAGAAGATGATCCATACTTGGGGAGAAGACATGACTTCAAGATCAGGTTAAGAACCCACGCATTCGGTTTAAAAGATTTCGATGGAACACCAATGAATGCGGAGGGGATAACCTGGAAGATATCTGAAAGAACTGACTGATCCAAGGAAGAAATGTCATCGATGGAAATGTCCGAAGGAAGGAGACCGGACGACGAACAACCAAGAATCTCCCCCAAGATTTCTGCCGTGAGAACTATAGGAGTTCCCAAGACAGTAGTCTCAATGGAGTGGCTGGCATCGTACTGGCCTCGAACACGATTGGCATAGAACAATTTCACTAGGCGAGGATAAGGTTTGGGATTGGCCTTGGGGTCGTATCGGAGATAATCAAGAAGACCACTATAGGAGAGTAGGTCAGCTAAGCCAAGGAAATCTGAAAACTGGACGTAGTGCTCCAATAGCATCGGGCAGTGTTCAATACGGTTGTAGGCCGCGAGACACAAAGGGTCGTCGCGACACAACGATATGTCAACACCCCCCGCTGGCATTGGGCCCTTTCCCTTTGGCTGGCGAGTCCTAGGACGGAGTGGAGGAGTGGGTTCCCTATGGCTAGGCTCATCCTCAGGGATAAATTCAGTGTCGGAATCGGGAGGAGTAGCTGGAGTTTGAAGAATAGGCTTCTTGGTCTTTGATTTTCGGGGTTTAGCTGTGGCCGTCCTCGGCTTCTTAGGAGGAGGCGAAGATGGAGAGGCTTGGGTTGACTTGGCACGACGCTTAGGCTTAGGTGGATTCCTAGGGTCGGAAGGCCCTACGGTCATAGGAGAAGCCCCAGAAGAGGCGATAGGAATTCTCGTCTTTGCCATAGCACGACGAGCACAAGCAACTGAAACAACGAGCGACACAAACCCTAGAGATCAATAGAAATCGGAAATACCAACCCTAGATTTCACAAGCCCTAGGTTAAAAATGAAACCCTAGGAGCTAGAAGTGATATAAAACAAACCCTAGGGAAGAAATCGACCTAGGAGGAGGAGGGAGATACCTAGGAGGAGGAGGCGACGGTGGCGGACGGCGGCGATGGCCGGAGAGATGGCCGGAGTCGACGGGAAGGTGAAGAGGCTCGGAGGGGGTTTTGGGGTTTTCGGGCTTGAGCTGAGGAAGAGACCGACTAAAAAGAGATTTAGTCGACTGAATTGAGCTTAAGTCGGTCGGGAGAGGAAAAGACACAACTGCCCTAACATACTTAGTCGGTCACAGTTCAAGCACTGACCGACTAGAATACGATCTAGTCGGTCGGTTAATGAGCTTGAACCGACTAAGTCGAAACAGAGGCAAACAGTGAATTTTAGGGCTAGATTTAGCCGGTCGCCGTATATTTACTGACCGACTAGTTTTCAATCTAGTCGGTCGGTAGGTGTACTATGACCGACTAACGAAAGAAAATGATAGGAGATGGATGAGAGCTTGATCTAGTCGGTCTGAGTTCACTTGCTGACCAACTAGATGAGCATCTAGTCGGTTGACAAATGAACTTAGACCGACTAGAAGAGTTCAAAATTTGATAATTGATTTTTCTTCACAAACCACTTGGATGAAACAACTTAAAACTCTCATTAGTCATCTAAATTACCCCATAAAACATCGAAATCTTAAATACGACTTTCAAATACGAATTCGATCATAAATTCAAATATATCACATAAAATTCCCAAAAATTCAATAAATCTAGCATGAATGAAATATCGCGAAATATAATAGCATGCAAGATATTTGAATGAAATATGAATCCTATATCTCGGATTCACCCATAATCCCCAATTCTCGACGCATCCGCACAAAGGAGTCCTCCTTTAGGGGGTTTGTGAAAATATCGGTGATTTGCTTTTGGGTTTCAACGTACACTAATATGATGTCCTTTTTAGCAACATGATCATCTAAGAAATGGTGTCGGACATCTATGTGTTTTGATCGGGAATGGTGCACCGGATTCTTTGAAAGACAGATAGCACTTTGGTTATCCACCATGATAGGGCTAGTATCACAATGAATACCAAAATCCTTCAAAGTGTGTCTCATCCAAAGAACCTGGGCACAAGCGGCACCGGCGGCAATATATTCCGCCTCGGTGGTTGAAAGTGATACGGAATTTTGCTTCTTGGAAAACCAAGAGACAAGAGAATTTCCTAGAAAATGGCAAGTGCCACTAGTACTTTTCCTGTCGAATTTGCATCCCGCATAATCGGCATCACTGTATGAGACTAACTCATACGTGCTAGATTTCGGATAAAGTAATCCAAAATCTAAAGTGTAACTTAGATAACGGAAAATACTCTTTACCGCTACTAAGTGAGACTCCTTAGGTTGAGACTGATAACGAGCACATATGCATACGGCAAACATAATATCGGGCCTACTTGCGGTAAGATAAAGTAAGCTACCTATCATACCTCGATATAGACGAATGTCTACATCCTTACCGCCCGTATCCTTGTCAAGATGCGTAGTTGTGCTCATTGGAGTCTTTTTCCCGGAAGCACTTTCCATTCCAAATCGCTTAAGCAACTCCACCGTATACTTCGTTTGGTGGATGAAGATTGCATCGTTCATTTGGCGAATTTGGAGACCTAAGAAATATTTGAGTTCGCCCATGTGGCTCATCTCAAATTGTTCCTTCATAACATTAGAAAACTCTTCGCAAAGAGTGAAGTTAGTAGCACCGAAAATGATATCATCAACATAAATTTGAACTAATAAAATATCATTATTCGCATGCTTAACAAAAAGTGTAGAATCGGCTTCGCCCATTTTAAAATTCAAATCCAAAAGAAAATTCTTTAGGCGATCATACCAAGCTCGAGGAGCTTGTCTCAAACCATAAAGAGCTTTCTTTAGTTTAAAAACATGATTTGGAAATTTTTCATTTATGAAGCCAGGAGGTTGAGAAACGTAAACTTCCTCAACGACATCTCCGTTTAAAAATGCACTTTTAACATCCATTTGAAATAACTTAAAATTTTTATGGCATGCATAAGACAATAATAGTCTAATCGATTCTAATCTAGCTACCGGACCGAAGGATTCTTCGAAATCGATACCTTCCTCTTGTCGATAGCCTTGAGCAACTAACCGAGCTTTGTTCCGGATGACGACTTGATTTTCGTCGGATTTGTTCTTGAAGATCCACTTTGTCCCTATGACGGTGTGGTTCTTCGATGGCAAAGGAACAAGCTCCCATACCTCATTCCTCTCGAATTGAATGAGTTCCTCCTCCATGGCAAGGATCCAAGCACTATCTTCGCAAGCTTCAACTATATTCTTTGGCTCTATTGATGAGACAAAGGCACTATTGGCGAAGTGGTGGACTTGAGATCTCGTCTTGACACTATCATGAATATTGCCAATAACTTGCTCATGGGGATGGTCGCGAACGGTATGAAGCCGCTTAGGAATACCTTGATCACTAGGCACATTCTCAACAACTTCATTAGTCGGGTTAGTCTCAATAGAATCAATTGAATCAATAGACTTAGAATTTTCAAATGAATCACATAAAACATCCATAGAATCATTATCATTTGAAATTCTAGAAGTAGTAAAATTCTCATTAAAAGAGACATGAAGTGATTCCTCGATCGTAGAGGATCTTTTGTTGTATATCCGGTAGGCTTTGCTACGTGAGGAATACCCAACAAATATCCCCTCATCCGATCTCGGATCAAACTTGTCCAAATTATCATATGTGTTTTTAATAAAACATTTTGCGCCGAAAACACGAAAATGTTTAACTTGAGGCAATCTACCAAACAACAATTCATAGCAAGTTTGTTTGGTGCCGGGCTTCAAAAGTATTCTATTAAACACATAACAAGCGGTGTGTACCGCTTCCGCCCAAAATTGATAACCAAGTTGACTATCTTCGAGCATAGTGCGAGCACACTCCACAAGCGTTCTATTCTTCCTCTCAACAACACCATTTTGAGGAGGTGCGCGAGGGAAAGAAAACGTGTGAGTAATTCCAAGATCATCACAAAAATTTGAGAAAGACTCATTCTCAAATTCACCCCCTTGATCACTACGAATAGTGACAATGGTGGTTCCGATGAGATTTTGTACTTTCTTCACAAATATTGTGAAGTTTTCAAAAGCTTCATTTTTATTACATAAGAAAAATACCCATGTAAATCTTGAATAATCATCAACGATGACTAGTCCATACCTTGCATTTCCTAAGGAAGCAACTCTAGTTGGCCCAAATAAATCTAGATGTAATAGCTCTAGTGGCCGTTTCGTAGAAATGCTTTTCTTAGGTTTAAATGAAGATTTAGGAAGCTTGCCACGTTGACAAGAATCACAAAAACTTTTCTTTTCAAAAACGAGTTTCGGAAAACCTTTAATGGAATTTAATTTCGAAAGCTTATAAAGTGTTCCAAAGTTCACATGTCCAAAGCGCCGATGCCATAAGTGTTGTTCACTTGTGTTGGCAACGAGACATTGTTCATATGACTTAGGAAGATCCAAAATATAAATATCTTTATGGCGTGTGCCGGAAAATAATAATTTATTATTATCATTTGAAATATGACACAATCCTTTCGCAAAACTAACTTTGTAACCTTTGTCACAAAGTTGGCTTATTGAAATAAGATTATGATTTAAACCATCAACTAGATAAACATCGCTAATTAAGGGTTCAGAAGGGTTACCCACTTTACCATCACCGACGATTGTTCCGCTCTCATTGCCTCCAAATACTACGCGATTTCCATTTGCAATGGGAACCACTCCGGAGAGCAATTGAGCGTCACCCGTCATGTGTTTTGAACACCCGCTATCGAGTATCCAATTCCCTTTGGAGCTAAATTTATATTTGTTGCTCCTTTTCTTTTTCTTTTCCTTGAGTACCTAAAGATAGAAACTTTCATATCATGGTACCCAAGGTCAATGGGTCCTCAAAGGTTAGACCTTTGGAAGCCAAGTCCAATTGGAATTTGACTTCCCCACATAATTCCTACTATGCACAACATTCGAAAAATAAGCATTCATATATACTTGTTTTTCATCCATGCTTGTGTCCTTCGGGCTCCAAATAGTGAAGATTTTGGGAGCACTCATCCTATTGGGTGCATGCATGCGACGTTGATTTCTACGTGATGCATGTTGTGGATAGGCATACGGGACATGATGGAATGGTGCACGACGAGAATTATTCATATGATGCGGTGGGTGAACATATGCATGTGTGGGAACACGTGCGTGAGGGTGTCTCACATGGTGTGCACATGCCCGAGAATGTGTTGCATAAAAATCATCATATGTGTGAGATGGTGGAGTAGGACGTGTGTTCCTACGTGGCATGGTATTGGTGTACATATAAGCATGCCCCTTCTTTGGAGGTCCACCCGAAGTGTGTTTCTTTCCAAAAGAGGGTGTGGACGAGGTGGAAGCACCATTGGTAGATGAACTACCAATAGAGTGTTTGCTACCGCTCGTAGAGTCACCGGAAGTTGGCCTAACAAAAGTAGTGGCCGCTTTGGATGGACATCCCATCGTATACCCCAAACCAATGTGGTGATTGGCCGGAAGTAAGTCACTTAGGATTTTATCCAAATGGTCCTTACCTTTGTTGAATTTGTTAATTCGGCCCAATGTGTTCTCATATTTCTCTTTGAGAGAACGCATAGAAGTATCCAAATTGGATACTTGCGACGTGAGCACAAAAACACGAGATTTAAGATTCTCATTCTCAATACTCAAAGTCGAGTTTTGAGAAGTAAAATCCGCTATCCTATGTTCTTCCGGATCATCAATGCTAACATGTTGAAGTTTAGATTTGAGATTGACAATCTCATTTCTTAACTCTTCAACAACGGTGTCGTTGTTGGTGATGATAGTCTTAGGCGAGGTTTGAATGCTAGCTAGGTCATCTTTTACTTTAGTATATCGATTTACTAATTTTGTATATTTAGACCATAAGTGAGAGTTAGCATCCCTAAGATCATCCATCGTTACCTCATCGCCTTCGTCGTCGCTATCATCGGAAGAGGAGGATCCTTGATCGTGCTCCTCTCTTGCCATGAAACACATGTGCGCTTGCTCCACGTGCTCATCGTCTGACTCTCTGCTTGAGGAATCCTCGGAGTCGGTGAATGTTGTTCCGACAAGTCCCTTTTTGTACCCCTTTTTGTACTTCTTTGACTTGTCGAACTTCGGCGCCATCCACTTCTCCTTTTGCTTGTTTTGAGGACAATCCGCTTTGATGTGTCCTGGCTTATTGCATTTAAAGCACAAAGGTGGAGAGGCGTTAGTAGAAGTAAACTTAGATTTTTGTTTGAAGTTACCCTTTCGGAAGAAGCGATTGAACTTCTTTGCCATGAGTGCAATGGATTCCATGTCCATTTCTTCTTCCGAGTCCTCATCATCGGTAGAGGTGGATGAAGCCGCCTTGAATGCAATCGCCTTTTTCTTAGGCGCATCTAGGTTCAAATAGGACTTCATCTTTTCTTGTAACTTCACCTTGCTATCTTTGCGTACCTCGTATGACATCAAAGTACCCATTAGTTGAACTACGGTATATTTGTTCATGTCATTACCTTCCTCGATGGCGAAGGTACGTTTTTCCCAAGAAGAGGGAAGTCCTTCAATAATCTTTGAGCACTTCTCCTTTTGAGTGTAGGACTTGCCGAGGGCCTCTAACTCGTTTATTATGTCAACGAAGCGAGCGTAATATTCTTTCATCTTCTCGCCCTGTTGCATATGAAACATTTCGTAATCTTTGTTTACGACTACGAGTTTAGAGTCTCTTACCTTACTCGTCCCTTCATGAAGAATGAGGAGGGAGTTCCAAATTTGGTATGCACTCTTACATGTGCATATCTTATTGAAATCCTCGGGCTCCAATGCGCATTGCAAGGCGTTCATTGCCTTGGCATTGCTTACCTCCGAGGCGACCTCCGCGGTAGTCCATTTCTCAAAGTCTTCTTCTTTGGGTTCGATGTATTCCTTCATTGTAGTCCTCCATAAGGATGCACTCCGGAGGAAGGTTTCCATCCGGCATTTCCAATACCCATAGTTGGTACCGTTGAAGAATGGAGGCCTCGTAGAGGAATGTCCTTCCATCACCGAAGATGCTCCTTCTCGTTCCTGAAGGTGTCATAGTTGGAAGGTGGAGGCACGGTCTTGTTGTCGTTGGCAGACATAGCTGAGTATCTGGCTCTGATACCAAATGTAATGCCCTACTAGCTACTGCACAAGTACTAGAGGGGGGGTGAATAGTACTTTAAAATAATAAGGAGTATAATTCCAAATTAAATTGCAAACAACTACCAAATCAATTTGCGGAAGCTTAAATTGAATGACAACACAAAATTAACAATGCAAACAAATGATGTTAATGGGTTCGGATCCACCCAAGTCTCCCCGACTTGTTCCCGGTGATCCTACGTCCCAACCACCCGGATCCCTTCCGGATACTTGAGTTAGAAACCCTAACTTAAGATTTCCACTATGAATATCTTGTGAAAAACCTTCACAAGATCAAATCATACATGCAATAGCAAACGTGAATCCCACAACCCGGGATCACAACCTTCTCTCACAACCGAGAGAATCACAAAGCAATATTAAAGAGTTTAATATGAAATAAACAATCTTACCACAAAATCCTATACCTTGAGTTTTTCTTACCCAAATGGTGAAATGAAGGATTTGAGGAAGATGAAGTCACCAATACCTAGCACCAAGGAAATGACCAGCAATCGGTGCCTAGGGATGATTTGGAGACTTGGATCAAGCAATAGCTTAAAGAGCTCACCAATAACAAGCTTCTCTCTAGATCTAGAAATGAGAGAGAATGGGTTTCTTGTGAGGAAGAGAGCTTTTGATTTGAGTGAGAAAAGCTATCACTTTTGATCTCAATGAATCTCTGAATAGAAGCTCTAACCTAGATAGAAATGACCTAGGTTTGTATTTATAGGGTCCCATAAAAACAAGTTAGGTCATTCACCAACGGATAGAAATCTGTGAGAATTAGTCGGTCAAAGAACAGTCACTGACCGACTAGTTCATCAACTAGTCGGTCAGTCAAACAGCATGGACCGACTAAGAGTAGATCTGAGAAGAGATAGAATTTCAGACCTAGAAATCTAGTCGGTCCAAGAAGACTGTCTGACCGACTAGTTTCACAACTAGTCGGTCAGCCAATGAACGTAGACCGACTAAGAGCAAAAAGAATTAGTCTGAATACAAAGTGACTTAGTCGGTCCAAGAACAAAAGTTGACCGACTAGATTGTCAACTAGTCGGTCACCAAACGTTCTTAGACCGACTAACGATAAACAGTAGCTTAGGAGAATTTTAGTATGAACATTAAGTCACAACTAGTCGGTCAAAGAAGCATCACTGACCGACTAGTTCACAAACTAGTCGGTCGGTGAGTCAACGTAGACCGACTAACAGTAAACAGTAAAGTCCAAGAAATTAAGGAATCAAACTAGTCGGTCCAAGAACAGTTGCCGACCGACTAGATCACCATCTAGTCGGTCAGTACTTGTTCTTGTACCAACTAACATGCACAATAAAGTCCGAATCGAAGCGCGATGCTTCGAGGAAGTTAGAATGAACTTGTGCAAGGATCCTAGAGCTACGAAATGAGCGTAATGAAGATAGAAACGTAAGATATAATCAAGGCTTAACATTCTATATATCGAAGCTAAAAGACTATAAATAAAACCTTAATAAACGGTCTTCGAGAGCTTCGATGGAATCTTCATAACTTCCAAAACGGCGCAAGAGCTTCAACGAAGCTTTAGGCATGAATACGAGCTTTGGGAAGTGTTGAGATGTCGCTTTGAATGTTCTCGTGAAATTGGCGACGATCTCCAATACTGCGCTCACAAATTGTTAGTTCATGGATTATTTATGTTTGCTCATCATCAAAACCAAATCCGGGGAGTCCAATATTCAACACCGTCTCAAGGCTGTTCATTATAAAGCCAGTTATAAAGGGCTTGAACTCGGGAGTTAAAGACTTTAGGATAATGTCCGTGGACATCTCATTGTCCAGGACAAATCCTAACTGGGCGGCGTCCTCTACGTACCCGATCATCTTGATAACATGATCTTGTACGGGTCCTGTCGTCATCTTCGTGCCCCAGAGGTTGCTAGTAGCTTCGAACTTGGCAGCTCTGGATCGCTTGCCATACAACTCTTGTGCATTAAGGAGTATGCTCTGAACATCCATATGTTCATGCTTCCTTTGCAGTTCGTTGGTCATCGAAGCTAGAGTAAGGCATCTTGCCTTCTCTGCATCCCTCTGGTACAACTTGAAGCTTCTTTCTTTTCGTGGGTCGAATCCTCATCGGGCTTATCCGGAGCGTCCTCGAACAATATGTATCCAATCCCAGCTAGGGAAAGGACCAACTTAATGTTCCTAAGCCAGTCTTTGTAGTTGGTTCCATCCAGCACGTTCTTTTCTACCGTGTATTTTAGACCTGAGTCCATTCTGCATTTTATAGATACTTTAGTTAGTATATGTTTGTAGTATAGTTTTAATGGTTTTAATAAAACTATATTCTCCCACTAAATTTATTTAAAGCCATAATAATAAACAATTTATTATAAAATAATATTTGTGAGAGAGGGATCCGACTACCCTGAGTCTGACAACCTTGAGTGTATCTCAACAAGTTGTCCGACTCTGCAGTCGGTAGACGAACTCGTCGTCAATCATATTTACTATGATTCCCTATCGATTTTTACCCCTAGTCATTTGTGATCATGAGTGTGCTCAACCGGATCACAATGGCTAGCCTAGTCGGACCCTTGTTTTCGTGTCTAGCCTGACTTGCCCCTTTGCTCGGTGTATGCACGACGCGCCGGTTTGGGTCAGGTCTTAGACTACATTCTTGGTTAGACTTACGCCGAAGCTCGAGGGATGAGACAACGGTTTCAGTCAGGTTAAGATGTCAATCAAGAAATCGGTTTCTATAAGATTGACATGTCACGGCTTGAGTGTAGCTCAACAACCGGAACATGTTTCTTACAGTTGCCAACTCCTAAAACAAGGAGGGCTACGATTTATCTTGAACAAGATTATTATCGTATTGACTTAGGTATAGTCGATGGACTTACATAGTCATGAATCGACTCCTTGCGGTCCAGCGGACGCGGCCAGGGAATTGACTAAGCCAGGACCACTTGTTACCCAGTCTAGCTAGGTTGGTCCAAAAACTTTAGCCAAGCACATTGACCGACATCATGATCCATTGAAGGAGTTGTCATCAATCTTATGTTTTCCAAACAACTAAATGGCTTTTAATTAAGAGAACTAGTTAATCCTTATCAACTAGTTGATCCTAAAAATTCAAAATTTTTTAGATTGGTTGAACATCTTTTATTAAGTCCTTATCAACTATAAGGTTCTACGTTCAACTCACTACCCCAATCTAATTAGGATTTTAATAAAACAATTCAACTTAGTCTTTTTATGAAAATCATTTAATTGAACGTTTTAATGAAATGATTTACAAAACAAAAGGACTACCCTAATCAGGTATTAGGTTCGATGTTGTTTTGTTTTATCAAACATATCATGTCACTATCATGTTTTAATGGCTAACCTAACAAGGTTTGTGTATACATTATACAACATGAAATGAAGCAACTAACTTTATCCGCATAAAAGAAAGTTTCATTTTTTAGTGACATATAAAATGTATTTGCAAGTTTAAAAATTATCTATATAATATAAACATGCAAATCTAAATTTTAACAGTTAAAATTAAAGATTAAAAATTTTAAAGCCTTCATAAAATATTTTATCGCATAAAACTAGGTCGTACAAAATTATCTAATAATTTTAAACCTAGGCCTTTAAAATTTTTAACCTTATTTCTAAAATTAAAATGTCACATAATAATTTTAGAAACATCTATGTAATAAAAAGAAATTAATTTATGTTTCATCTCATGAAATAAAATCATTTCTATTACTTACATATTTTAAAAATAATTTTAAAACTCTTTTAAAACTTTTAGAAACCTTTTAGAAGCTTTTAAATAAAGTTTTAAAGATCTCTAACTTTATGTAACTAAAGAAAAATTCTTAAATTTCAAAAATAAAATTTTTATATAAAGTTTACATAAACTTTAAACACTCTTTAAAATTTTTCATATTTCAAAAAATTTTATACAGTATTTAAATGTTGGATGCCTATTTAAAATTTATCGCATAAAGTAAATAGTCCAAAATAAAATTTTCGTGTTGCATAAACAATTTTTAAAAAACACGAAACAATTTTTAAAACTATTTAACATTAAGCAAAATAGTTTGTACATGAAAGCTAAGCATTTTTAACGATTTTAAAAAGTCGCTATAGTAGATCTATAGCATAACCGTGGTTCTGATACCACTGTTGGGGTTTTGGCGGACCCCCAGAGCTCGAGTCCGTATCCGTCCTAAGTCGGACGGACCACGGAGGCACAAAAGCGCAGCGGAAAAACCAGAAATCATATTTCTACACTAGCTAAACTATTTAGCTAGGCTCTGGGGAGCCAGAACCCAGCCCGATCTATGCCGACTTGGAGTGGGTCTGACCACCCCAAGAAGGATCTACACTAAGCGACTAATTAAAATCTACGCTAGAAAACGCTTAACCACATACCCGGAATCTTGGCCCTGGAGCAGGCAAGATGTACCGCACCGTCTTGAGAAGCTCCTCGTAGCCGAGCCGCGTTGACCCGATCTCCCTGAGCCGCCTCGCACCCTCGCACCGATCCGCCCGAGCCGCTTTCGCCTCCGAGCCGATCACACGCGGTAGAAAGTTTCACTTGAGAAGAACCCGCGTTATAGACGTCCGGATCAGATCCAAACCCCCTTTGTAGTCGTGCTAGGACTACTCCGGAGAAGAGGAAAATTAGAGAGAGAGATTTAGTCGCCGATCGAGCCTGCTCTAAAAATCTGGAGCTACTCGATCGTTGACTGGTGTGTTTTTCAACGAGGAGAGTGCACCCCTATTTATATAGGGAGTGAGCACTCAACTTCTCGTTGCGGGCAATGTGGGACAATCCACATGAAGAGAAAAATTCAATTAAGTCATTTGGCTTAATTTCAACTTTAAAGTTAGCCTTTCACAAAATCAAACTTTAACGAATTAATTCTCCTCACATACTAAACTTCAAACACCAAACAAGCTATCAATCAGAAAAGCTTGGAATGGTGAATGCGTAGGAACTGACGGTGACGAATTTTGACTTCGTTTGACCCCTCAAACAATTGCTCAAAGTTTAGCAATTCACACAAAATTCGTAGCCGTCATTAGGGTTTTCAAAAACCCTAAATTGACTTAAGTTGCGGGCGCGCCCGCTAGACTTAGCGGGCACGCCCGCCCAAGGGGGCAAGGGCGGGCCGCCCGCCCGCTGCTGCAGCGGGCGCGGGCCCGCTGCAGCAGCGGGCCGCGGGCCCGCTGCAGCAGCGGGCCGCGCTCGCTTGCAGCGGGCGCTGGCCCGCTGTGCAGCGGGCGCCCGCCCGCTGGCCCGCTGTGCAGCGGGCGCCCGCCCGCTGCACACAGCAGGCCACGCCCGCTGCTGCAGCGGGACACGCCCGCTGTGCAACGGGCGTGCGCCCGTTGCAGCCAGCGGGCGTTGCCCGTTTGCCTTTGCACATGGGCCTTTTGGCCCAGTGGGTCTAACCGACTTTCCCTTGAACTCTTTCTGCGTTTCTGGGCTCGTTTGAGCTCCGATTTGGACGCGGTTTGAACCTGTGTTTAGACCGGGACGATCCCGTCATCCAGGTAACCCTTTCCAACAAGTTTGTTCCTACTAAATTCGTTGTAACTAATTTACAACACGTTTAGTCAAAGTTAGCATCTAATGCAACGTTGTGTCCCTATTGCTAATGCGACTAACTTTCACAACTTGTGAATATCATCAAATGACATTTCTCTCTATTCTATATTCCTATTACTAAGACACGAATATTACTCGGTGTGAGACCCTACAGCCTGACCTTACTACAGGTTGGGGCTCGAAACCCCTAGACGACGGTCACTACGAGCAGTAGCTGTCGTCCCTGTTTCAGAGTCATCATAACGTGATCGACCCTTTGACAAAAGTGTCATAGGGTTTGCATTGGCTGTGTCAGTGATGAATTCCGTTAGCTAAAATCCATTCGTCAAGACTGTGTTATTGTTGGCCTAGGGTATGGTTTACTGTCAACCCTATTAGACAACATTGGTCAGTATACGACGGTATTTATTGTATACACATTGTACTACTTGCAACGTACCCCGGCCGAGGATTAACATAAAGACCGTACTGAACCTATAACACTAACTTCCCTTTAATGAAAGTGACGAATCCCATCTTAGTCATTTACTCACCTTGAGAGCTTCAGGTGCAACCCAACCTAAGATCTTTCATCAGGACTGGTCCTCGAAGCTAGATCATGGGTCTAAGCTACACCGTCCGCTCACAGGTTGGTACAGATGACTTCAGGTCTTAAGGATCAACTAACCTATCATCACCCTAAAGTTATTAAAGACAGATCATTAAAGTTAACCATTTAATAACTCTAACTTGGTCGTTCAGTGAACTCATTCTCCAATGAGCACCTGTGTCTCGTCTCCGACTTCACCAAGTCGAATGACTATGAGATCATCATTACCCGAAGGTAAGACGAAGACACAGTGATCTATCCGATGTGTCGATATCCAGTTCTCGACACATCTACGATCACGAACCGTTTTAGACTTACGTTTCTATTCGGTCTCTTACTTACTCATAATCGAGATCTTATCTAGATATGTGAGGACCTAACTATAAGTATATGGATATTATCTAAGTATATTAATACAAATGATTTTATACTTAGAATAATACGTACCATATACGGTATGAACAAGACGTATAATCAAGATAAATTGCCTTATGGGCATATATCTTCCTACAATAATTTCACCAAAACAAAAAACAAAAACATAACACTCAAGATCAAAATAATTCAAAGTGTGTACTATGTGTCACTTGTTCACAAGTTACAACCTGATCAAAATAATTCAAAGTTCTTAAAGCAAATCAAGATCTGTTTCAAAAATAAATCTTACTCAAAATCCTATTAAGACCAATATTTATTTCAAAAGATTTATACAATGACTTCAGTCAAACCAATTCATAACTTGATTAGAGAAAGACTTTAAAGCATGGATTTTAAACAATGAAAATTCTGTTTACCTGAGAATTCCTACCATGTTGTCTACTCTGTACCACTCCCCCCGTGAACATAAAACATAACCAAATCAAGAGAGCCCAACAAAACTTAATAACACTATGATTCTTAGAACAACATATGTATATAGTTAATAATACTTAATAATACTAAGTTAACTTGGTACCTTAGAAACTCGTTCTTAGTTCTGTTGATGAATGTTGAATTAACTTGGTGATTTTGGCAGTTATCTGCAACATTATCTTAAGCATCAGATTTTATTTGTTGTGTTTGGTTAGTACCGGATCATAACCTCGATTAGTGATTAGCAAAGGTAAAATAAATAGCTGATGCTTTTTCACTGCAGCAAAATAACTGTACAAATTCCAGAGGAAAAAATTACCGAGTAATTTTAAAACTAAAATATAATCAAATATAGTACAAACCTAGAGTCCCCCACTGAGCTCCAATAAAATTCAGTACAAACCTAAATATAAGTGGGCTAATACCGAATCAGACTGAAACGGTAAAAAAGACACAATCACATCTTCATCATCATTGATAACAACAATAATTCAATAACTAAGTAGATGCATGCTTGCAACCGGGTGATGCCTCATTATCTATAAGGATAATGGTTTTCTAATCAACATGAAACCTCACAGTTTGGCACCCTTATATATATAAACTTCATTTAAAAGGAGCAAAATATACGTTTACAAATAATAAGACATTAATATGTTCACACCACACATATGTTCACAGCACACCTTATGTTCACAGTACACCTTTTAAACACGATGACATTTAGTCATAAGGCATTAATCTGAATGAATTATAGCATATGTACTACAATTAATCGTGTTTATGGCATACATATGTTTATAGTTAAGCAACACAGAATTTTTAGCTGCAATTCATTCAGTACATATGTATTTGAGCAAGATTTAGAGTATATGACATTAATCTGAATTCCCTGATAAATTTCAGCAACATATGTACATTAAGTCTTTTAGAGTATATGACATTGATCAAACATATATGTACTAAATGAATTGCATTTACATATGTGAATTGCAGATTAAAAGCATATGTATGCCCAAATACATATATGTACAAATGTAAAACATAATGTACCTTCGGGCATTCAGATTAAATATAATCGTCGTTAGTCCTTTAATCAGGGTGTTTACAAACAACAGGTCAAATTTGATTAAGGAAACTTGCTTAAATGAATTGCAGATTAAAAGCATCCAGAAGGTACATTATATTTGGGCGGTTGAAGATTTGCTGATTGTACATATGCACATATATCTTGTTTGCAAACACCCATGCACTTCGAGCATTGATAATATCACACTGCACTTGAATTACACCATCTATCACAGCCATGGGCTGCAAATCAATTGCAACAATAAGAGGCAGATCATCATCCCTATACGACAGAAAAAAGAGAAGAATTAAGTACATTGCAAGCTTGCATTAAGAACATAAATGATTCGGATGAGATGATAACCATATTACAGGTTGATTCAAATTTGTATTGGATAAGAGAGGCTACAGAAAGACTGTAAGACAAGTGTATTAACTTTTTGCATGGTTGCACCTAACTGAAACATGTGTGTTAGTATTGTGGATCCTCATTTAGTTGCATTTATGTCTTTTTGACCATAGAATAAGATATTACGTAAACTACAATCTTGTATTAGCATGTAATGATAACCATATGTCTTGGTAAGAATAAGAGGCCACCTAAAGATGGTAAGACATGTGTATTAACCTTTTGCACGTAACTGAAACCATATGAATGGGTGTTAGTATTGTGGATCCTCATTTAGATGTGTTTGTGTTTTTGACCCAAGAATGTAACTTTTGCACCCATAGCAAATGTCTCAAAGAAACCTCCGAGAAAAGTTACACACACAAAGGCCCTTACCTACATTGTGGTGACAATTTAGCTGGAAGGTACAATTTTCGACTCAGCAACTGCACGCAAGGGTTAGAATTCAAAAAACCGATTAGCAATCGGTCAATTAACACCAAAGTAAACCAAGCAAAATTTTAAACTAACTGGAAAAATTCTTAAATTTAAAGCAAGTTTCTTTCATTTCTCTCAAGGAAACTTTTTCTTGTCCCCACAAAACAAAAACAAAAAGAAGGCGCAATATTATGTCTCGATCAGGCAATACAAAATTTATTTGGTGATTTGTCTCCCTCAATGAATGGATCATTACTTATATAAAAGATGACATGATAAATTCACATCCCCATAGTTGTAGACTACAGTGAAAGCCTTTCCAAGAGCATTTTCATTTGGCTTTCAGTTGCCTCAAAAGAAAACAATACTACTTTACACAGAATTTTTTTAGTTGAGGATGAATGTTTCTTTGCCAAGATTATGCCCAACAACTATAATGCAGGGTGATACGTCTATTTTGCGAAGGCCCAACAACATAGGCCCAAAAGCACAGCCCAACGAACGAAGCCCGAAAGATACGAGCCTGGATGCCCGACCGCCGATCGGAAGCCCATCTACGCGATCAGGCCCGCCCGGGAAAGCCCCATAGAGGGCCCCCAAATATCGATCCGACCCGGCCCCGATAACGCACGAGTCACTCACCCACTCTAGCGATAACCGTTCCCCCGATCCCATTACCACTTAATGGCTGTTATGGGGAGGTGCTGGCATGGCGCAGGGAGCGGCGACGGGGGGTGGATTGAGGGGGCACGATCGAGGGCAGACGAGCGACGTGGGTCGGGGGCAATCACGGCGGGAGGTCTATAAAAGGGTTAGAAGGACGACTGGACAAAGGACCGCATCTCAGGTATCTAAAACCTAAGGTACTCCATCAACGACCTAGTTCCCCCATTTTCATCTCCTTCCTCCCCCGCTCGCGCTGTGAGACGCCGTTCCGATCTCCTCTCGAGTCGAACCGTCTCCGCCGGGCCCCCTCTCTCAGATCACTGTCTGACTTAGGCATCGGAGGGGATTTGGCCGGAACCAAGGTCCGGCCCCCCTGACGAGTGTTCTCGTCTACGCAGGAGGACATCAGATCCACGGGCCGAGGCTTCCTCTCCGCCCCTCGCCGGCCACGCATCAAGTGAGACGACCGAGGCTGCCCCTCGTCGCCCGACCGACCGAGGCCGAGCACGACCGTCCGAGGCCGAGCGTTTCACACCGGGCCGAGGCTTCCCCTCCACCCCGCGACCGGCCACGTAACCCGTGGGACGATCGAGGCTACCCCTCGTCGTCCGATCGTCCGAGGCCGAGCATCTCAACTCGGGTCGAGGCTTCCCCTCGCCCCCCTTGCGACCGAGGATCCCGATTCGGCCCAGCCGACGCGCTCCACGTCGTCCGCAACTCCGACTCGTGCCTCGTCTGCACCGACTCGTGCCTCGTCTGCACCGACTCGACATACCCGAGGGACCCAAGCGGGCCCCTTAACCACGTTGACCGGGTTGTCCACGGTCAACACCGTTGTAGTGAGAAAACACTCTGATACATCTGGCGCCGTCTGTGGGAACACGAACTGTCCCACGAAGAAACAAACCGCACCTGCAATGTCACGAGCCAGCAACGGAAAGAGACGCATGCCCCCCATCCCGGAGGAGGGGAATGGCGCATCCAACGGCAACCTTGAAGACACGCCCGTCAGCAATCACCCCGCCCCCTCAACCGAAGAGATTGGCGGGTCAAAACTGGCCACACAGTGACAACTCCATGCCCTGGCCCAGGAGACCAACGCGAACATCCAGACGTTGGTCGCGGCAGTGCAGCAGCTCGTCGGCACTACGCCAGTTAACGGAGGCACGTTGGGCGACGACCATCGTTGGGCGGGGGGTCCCCCGCTCTTACGATCCGCTGTGGTCGATGACCACGGGAACCAAAGACCGAACACGGAGCGTCGGTTCACGTTGTCCGGCTCCCGTCAGGCGAGATCGCGTGCCTCCTCCCCTCATCGTGAAAGGAGCCGAAGAGAAACTGAAGGCACGGGGGACGAATCGGTGACCGCGTCATCTCGTCGACCATGATCACCCCATCGCAGGAGAAGCAATCGACACCACTCGAGAGACCGATCGCGGCGGAGCGGGAGCTCCCGCCGGAGGAGCCGGGAACGCCGGGTCAGCCCGACCCCCAGTGTGGCGAGGGCCGTGGAGCCAGCCCCGCCAGCTCCCGTGCCCCCTCCACCACCGAACGAACCAGAGGCAGGCGGGTGTCGAACCCCCGGGGGCATCCACGGAGACCGGTGCCCCCTATCACGGAGAATAACCGACGCGCGGGTCCCCTCCCGATTCAAGATCCCGGCACTGGGGAAGTATGACGGGATAGGAGACCCGGGAAACCACGTGATGGACTACGAGGGGGACATGTCCTTCCAAGGAGCCGACGATGTCATGCTCTGTCGGGGCTTCTATTTGACTCTCAAGGGAGCGGCGAGGACCTGGTACTGCAGCCTACCCAGCCGCTCCATCGACAGCTTCGAGGAACTCTCCCAGCTGTTCTGCAAACAGTTCATGGCAGGGAGACAGGTAAAACCTGATGCTGAACACCTGTTTAACACAGTGCAAGGCCCGGCCGAGCCGCTCCGACAGTTCATGCGCCGCTTCAACGCGGAAAGGCTGAACGTGAACAGCCCTCCCGACATTGTTTCCCAAACGGCCCTCAAGAAAGGGCTGCGCCATAGAGGCCTTAAGAAATCTCTGCACAACGATCCCTCGAAGGACCTCCCAGGGATCATGGCGAGGGCCGAGCGCTTCATGTTGACCGAGGAGACCTTGGCCATTGAGGCAGGAAAGGCCACTCGAGGGACCAAGCACGGCGACAGCGGACGAGGCAGCCCCGAAGGGTACCGGACCGAGAAGAGGCCGAGAAAC
This sequence comes from Scilla litardierei, assembly GCA_030789695.1. Classification (NCBI taxonomy): domain Eukaryota; kingdom Viridiplantae; phylum Streptophyta; class Magnoliopsida; order Asparagales; family Asparagaceae; genus Scilla; species Scilla litardierei. The sequence continues at coordinate 183,697,114 of CM061141.1, read as the reverse complement.
AGGCAGCGGGGAGAGGGTACGAGGGACGCCTCCCCAGACGCCGTCCTCGCTCAAGTACAGAAGGAAGAGCGTGCCGATCGCCCCCCACCGAAGGCAAAAAGAGGAGGGAAGAATGGAGAGAAGTACTGCAAGTACCACAAGGACAATGGCCACGACACTGAAGACTGCTGGCACTTAAAGAAGGACATTGAAAAGCTGATGAGCCGGGGGCACGCCAGGAGTTTAGCCGACGAGCCGGCCCATGGAGGAGGGACCTCCCTGCAGCCGGACAAGGGGAAGAAGATCAACACCGTCCAAGGACCCCTCCGCATCATAGAGTGAGCGGGCGAGGTCCCTCCCCCCAGTCGTAGCCTAGTCCGAGGGGATTATCTAGGTTTACATCCCTCAGTCTAGCTTTATTTTCTTTTCCTTTCCTCCAAATGTACTAGTCCGACAGGACCCTTAAGAGTACAATTGCATTCCCTTTTGTCTTTTCTTAATCTTCGACGGAATCAACATTTCACTAAGGGTGCAAAAGAATGAAGACCGCCGCCTCACTAGAGGGGGATGGGGAGCTTCGTCCTCGCCGA
>CM061141.1:183669885-183696045 GCA_030789695.1 Scilla litardierei | reverse complement strand
TTTATCCACTGAAAGAGCTCGTCTCTACTTTTAAAACGTTGAATCGTTGTAAATTTGGCTGTATAATCCATATACACTTGTATCAAACAATTCATACAACTAATTGGACCGGGAACCAAACATTAGTTACATTATTGACGTAAAGAAAAATCAATATTACCTCGGAATTTTTTAGCATCTCCATCAATATCAACTGTATCTGCAGGCAAGTAAAAACCAAAAATTTCTCCTCCTATTTCTACACATTGTAATTGTAATAAGAATATCAAATAAAATGTACTTAACATTGTATACTTACCAAATCGCGATTTCGACAAATTTAGGCTGAAAACCCCTAAATCGATTGCTATCGCTTCACCGATTTGTTTGAACGCAGCAGTTGCCACTGTGATGTAAATGTCGAGCCCAGTAATAAAAATCAAATCTTTGGAATTTCCGTCTGTGCGCCTTGAGCAATCTACGAAAAACTTGCCGTTTGATATTCCGCCTTGAGCAATCTTTGGAAGGTTATGGCTGTGAGCGGTGAGTAGAATTTATCAAGGGATGAAAGAGGGTCCTAACGGGTCAAAACGGGTCAAAATTTTAACCCGTTGTGCGCTTCGAGTAAATTCGGTGGTTTAGTTGGCTTATTTTACTCAGCGCGCACAACGGTTATATTTTAACACGATTTGAACCGTTTTGCGTGCTGAGTAATCTTACATGGATTGTCAGGATTGACATTAGTAACGGTAATCGTTATTAATCGCGACGCTGAGAACGATTTTGACCGTGGTGCGCGCTGAGGAGTTCTAAATTTTGTTTTTAATATTTATTCTATTGGATTACTCATATTCTTATGCCGATGTTAACAACATTATTGATACGTATAAAATAATATAATACCAACGTGATAACTATCATTAGTTGTATTAATTAACACCCTTAAGAAAAACTGGATAGATTGCGTGTGTTATTAAGCATTCAAAATACAGTATATATCAGTTTGTACCCGTTCACCAAAAGTTAGTAAGAGGTAAACTTGATTAGTAGGTCTATCGTTGAGCATAACTTATAGATACGATACACCACAGCACTGCATACAGATGATAACATTTGCACATTTAGGCAGACATGATAAAATTTCATGCTACCAATCTGTCAATATGAAATAAACAATCCATAGTAAAATGATACAATGTTTTGTCCTATAATATTTCAATAACGTCAACGGTTGCAATATCGTGACCAAATACTATTGACTGGAATTGATGCATCCTATCATCATAAGCAGCCGGCCATCCGGCTGACACATCGGAACGGTATCTTAGCCACATACTTGAAGTCGGAGGGAAAGGACCATATGGGGCAAGTTTAACAATAACGAAGTGATTATTGTTCACATGACCCAACGTTATGTGGCGTCTGGATGATAGGGGTACTGGAGGAGTTCTTAAAGGAAAATATGTCACACACTGATGAGGTGCAAGAATATGTACTACACAGTCGTAGCATGAGGCAATGACATGTGCCATTTCTGGCATCTGCATCCACCATTTAGCTTTTGGACGGTCTAACAAATGGCCCAGTGCCACTACATTCTTTTTAAATTCCACGGCACCCATAAGTTTCCGGTACAAGCCGTCGTGGTTCTGCATCTCTTCTCGCAAGTCATATTTCACCTGCCTCCATTCGTCCTCACCCAGTCCCAACTGAGCTGCCACAGCCCTATACCCACAGTTTCCGTCTGCTTTCACATCTACGACATGCACTATAAAGGGTCGTAGACACTCAGGAAAAGCGTTCCAATATGGTATTATTATGTCGGCAGCCAAGTCCTCGTCACTATCATCATGTGAAATTGATTGTTTCGGCTTCTTTATTGTACGTTTCCACAACTGTCTACTTCTTCCCTTACCCGGCTTACACGTCAATGTAGACGTATCCGTTATCTCAGCATGCTGCTTAGCAATCTCCGCTACCAGGGTAGAAATTTGAAGACGTAGAACCTCATGCTCCTTCTCAAAGGCCTTAGCCACTGCATTCTCATCATCATCATCCTCCTCCTCAGCAGTCTGCTCTGCCTCATTACGATCCACCTTATCATCCTCCCCACCCATCTTCCCAGTATGATCCTCCTCCTGCAACTCAGCAGGCACTGCATTCTCCCAAAATGCCTCCCCCACCTTCTGATCCTCCCCCTCATTATTCACAGCCTTCACATTCTCAGCACCCACAATTTTATCAGCTGATGCTAACTCAACTGTTTTACAATACCAACCTTCTTTCCCCGTTGTAACCGGTTTCGTGCATTATAAATTGCTTTGATTGAGGTTGCACTGAAGTTTTTATTTGCCTTCAGTACTTTCAAAATTTCAGCTGGCCGAACCTTGCTATTTGCCAAGTCACGCACTGTTTCCATCTCCATTGCCTGCAACGTCCCGTCATCAGAATGGCCATCGACATATTTAGCTGCTTCATGGTTGTGCCTGCCATAAACGAATGTTACCTTCCACTCCTCAACGCCCACGCCCACCATATAACCACGCAATGAGAAACGACATGAACACTTCTTGGTTCTAACGGGCTGGTTGGTCTTTTTTAGCTTTCGGTGTCCCCGATACTCACCGCTTCTTTCACACGCAAAGTACACAGCATGATGCCCTTTGGCCGTTTTACTTAATCTCCCCGAAATTGTAACAATCACATGCCCATGACTTAACCCGACGTTTTGTATCCACTGAAACAGCTCTTTTTTATCCTTGAACAGTTGATTGATGATAAAGTCGGTTGTAAAATCCATAGTATCATGTATCAAACAATTCATAACCTGATCCTCAAAGATTTAATGCATTATTCCCGAGAAGATAAATCAATATTACCTTGGATTTTTGTACCGACTTCATCAACCTCAACCGTGGATGAATGCATGTAAAATCAAAATAAGAAAGGCAGATAAACTGTACTTAAAAGTATAGACGTACCAAAGAGTCGATGTTGATAAATTTAGGTCAAAACCCCCTAAATCGATTTCTCTCGATTCAGCTCTTTGTTTGATCTCACCAGTTGACTAAGTGATGTATCCTTCGAGCAATTAAATAAAAATCAAAGCTTTTGGATTTCGGTCTGGGCGACTGGAGCGATCTTTGAAAATACTTGCCGTTTGAAATTCCGCCGTGAGCAATCTGTGTAATTGTCTGTCAATTCGCTGCGAGCAGAAGGTATCACGGGACAAATTCGGGTCCTACCGGGTCATATCGGGTCTACAATAATTTACCCGTTGTGCTGGTTGAGTAAACAAGTCTAGTTTGAAATATTACTAGCAAATAACCCGTCCACATGTGCACGTGGACTTGACCAAAACGGTTGTGTGCGGTGAGCAATTACGGGTTTTGATAGGTTGTGTGCGCTGAGCAATTCCGAGTTTTGCGTGGTTGTGTGCGCTGAGCAATTACGTGTTTTGATTGGATGTGAGCGGTGAGCAATTCCGAGTTTTGTGTGGTTGTGTGCGATGAGCAATTCCGTGTTTTGCGTGGTTGTGGGCGGTGAGCAATTCCCAGTTTTGCGTAGTGGTGTGCGGTGAGCAATTCTGAGTTTTGCGCGGTTGTGTGCGGTGGCAAACAGCTAGACGGTTCACAGAGGAGATCTTTTACATTTTTGCCCTCCCAGTGTTCGCGATGAGTAATTTACACTATGAACCAACATTTTTACGCATCTGTATATACAAATGCATCATAACAGCTTCCATATGCGATCAGTTTTGTGACCTAAGGCGGGAAAAGCTAACGAGATAGGGTTTGATCAACAGAAATTATTCTAATTCGCTGATGTATATAGACTATAAGAGTTCCTGCTTATATCAAACGAAGGTCCTTAAGGCAGAGCAAAAGATTTGTGTCATTGGGTTGAGGTGCCCTAAAATAGTCAACTGCGGACGCATTGCATCGTAAAGTTGGTAAGCCATTAATTGATGCTAATTAATTTGGTATTTTTTAATAATTTCAGAAATTGATTGCTGCAATGTACATTTGGAACATGATTGCGTAGAAATTACGAAGATTGAGATGGGCTCGGTACACATTGAGGGGATCTGGGATGAAGCGGACAAAGAAGCAAAGGTTTGAAATTATTTTGCTTTGTTAACTGACTAATTTACTAGAAAATAAAGCTTAACATTTAGTGACTATATTGGTATCTGGTACTTAATTCAGCGTATTGTTGAAGGCTCAGAGGTTAATGAAGATTATACAAATCAGTTCACAACAAATAAAATTTTCCCCAGCATAGAAGAGCTTGGTAAATGGGTAAAAGGGGTCGGTGTGAAAACCGGGAATTTGGTTGTTACAAAATCATCAAATATGAGTACAAAGGGCAATAGGGTCCCAACTTATTATTTTTGTTGTGAAAGAAGTGGGACATATCGGCCACACAGGCCGGATATATCGGCCAAAAAATCAACTCGAAGCAAGAAGTGTTCATGTCCCTTCTACTTGAGGGCTAATGGTGTGGCAACAGATAAGTGGATTTTGACAGTTGTACGTGGCAATCACAACCATAAACCTGCAATGTACATCGAGCGACATCCAGATGAGAGGAGGTTCGGAGGTGGGGAGATGGCCACGGTGAGAGACTTGTCAAATAGATTGCTTAGGCCAAGGGAAATCTTGAAATACCTGAAGGAAAAGGATAATGCAACATCTACCACAATCAACACTATTTATAAAGCCAGACAGAGGATGAAGGCAGGGGAAATGGACTGGAGAGCAGAAATGCAGCTATTCCTTAATCTACTGACACAGCGTAATTACATTATGTATCATGAAGTGGACGAAGTGAAAACTGCAGTGAGGACTATATTTTGGGCACATCCGCAGTCGGTTGAGTTATTACGAAAATTTCCAGAGATTCTGGTTATGGACTGCGCGTTGAAGACCAACCGCAACAGGCCACCATTGATGGAGATGTATGGGGTGACGTCCATAGATATTCAGTTCGCAGCGGCATTTTGTTACACGGAGGCCGTACGTGAGGAGAACTACTTGTGGGCCTTGGGAAAGTTGAGCTCTTTGTTGCATGGATACAGGATGCCAAGTGTAATTTTGTCAGCACTGGAGCCAGCACTTATGAATCCCATTGGCCATGAATTTCCACTTGCGGTGCACCAAATATGTAGAATGCACATATCCAAAAATATTGCCAAATATTGCCAGCCCTCTTTTGAAGATCAAGAAAAATGGTTAGGTTTCATCTCTAGCTGGAATTTATTGGTGGGGGCACGCAAGGAGGAGGAGTATATTGCTAAACTGAAGGCATTGGAGACCGAGTACAAAGATTACACAAGGGTCGTGAGCTATGTGAAGACATCTTGGTTGGACAAGTACAAGGAGAAGTTTATTTCTGTATGGACAGATGGCAATCTCCACTTTGGAAATGTCAGTACCAACAGAGCGCAGACCAAAAGAGCCCAGACTGAACATTCTAAGCTTAAAAAGGCATTGGGTTCATCGGCCTTCAGTTTATCCGCTTCTTGGCCAACCATACATGAATCATTAGAGGGGCAGCATATCGAGATCAAGGCATCATTCGAGAAATCTAAGATCATGTTGCAACATAATGTGCATGGGTTCTTGTTCAGGGAGCTGATAGGATTTACAGCCGCTGCGGCGTTGAAGATAATGTCTGTGGAAGCTGATAAATCTGACCCTTTGGGAATGGACCAATACACAGGTGATTGTCTAGCTAGAATGATTTATGGTGTACCATGTGCCAATGAGATTGGCGAATTCACAAGGCAAAATTGCCCCATTCCCTTAGATGCCGTAAATTCTCATTGAAAGTAGCTAGACATGGAGGCTAAGCCGGAATTGCTGTCTGAAGAAGATGGGCTTATACATGCTGAATTAGAGTGCATACACAAGCTCTATGCTCAACTTGATGGGCCGATGAAGCATGAGTTGTTAATTAAGTTGAAGGAGCTAGCTACCCCGGTGACAAATCTGATTACAGAGCCGCAAGTTAATGTCGTGTTCAATGGAAGAAGAAAAAGGGATAATAATTTGACAAATGAAGATACAGCCACCCCCATTCATCCTGCTCATTTTGATCATGTCTTCGCCAATGCGGCTAGTTGCTCTGCTCAAATTCCACCTGAAGTCTCATCGAAACAAGAAAGCGTCGGCCGTGTCCAGCCGAGACGGTCCCAAAGGATCAAAAATACGTCTGCCCCACCAATTCCTCCTCAACTTGCTAGAAAGAAACCAACTGTCAAAGCCGCGACATCTGGCAGTATGACTGGGGTTTCTGCTACAGCTTCATTTGCAGCAGCAAATTATGAAGGAAAGGACGCTAGAGCCGTTCAAGGAGGCATACCTTATCTTGATCAATTTCCTGCTGCAATCGCCAAATATATATCGAACGTCACAGATGTGAAGGCAGATGGGAACTGTGGATACAGGGCTATATCTTCACATCTAGGGATGGGAGAGGACCAGTGGAAGGTGGTCAGAAGAGAGTTGCTTCAAGAGCTGCGTGACCACTATGATGTGTACTCAAAGGTGATGGGTGAGGAAATTGCACAAGAACAGGTAGTGTCAATTAACTATATGGGTGACCACCCCCCGATGCAATATTGGATGACATTCCCTGAAGTTGGACATATAATCTCAAGTCGTTATAACTGTGTAATACATCTGCTGTCAATGCAACAATGTCTTTCATTTTTTCCGTTAAGATCAGGACCACACCAAGGTACGAAACGTGGTCCCTTCACCATAGGTTTTGTAAATAATAATCACTTTGTAAAGATTCAACTTAAAGATAGAAGCCCGGTCCCACCGGTAATAAGGCATTGGAAGGCTAACCGCCTGCCTGCGGCCAACGGATGGATGGAAGGCCTTGAAGAGAGGATGCAACAATTTGAGACATTATTCTGTAAAGATGTAGGCAAATCTCCCACTGTAATTACCGTATCATCAGATGATTGAATTTATAATTTTGTGCAAATGTAGTGTCTGAGTTTATAATGAAAGAATATACTGAATTTTTTGGGATTTTTGTACAAAATTTATGGGATTTCTGCACAACGGGAACTCAACGCGCCATCATGTATTTGCTTGTTGTGCGCTTTGAACATTTATGTTATGGGATACAGTAGATAAATTCCCACGACTGGCATAATTTTGCCCGTTGTGCGCTTTGAGCAATTTATGTTACATCATTAAAAATTTGCTCACCGCGCACAACGGACATAAAGGAGAATGCTAAGAGTTGGACTCATAATTGTGTGCTTTGGTATGTTATTGATGTTGAAGACTGTATACTGCAGTAAATGTGTTATTTATGTTGCATGAAGTGATTTCCACCTCTGCGTATTCTTGAATCTTTCTCTCCTTGACGATGGTCTACTTGAATTTATGGCATAAGTCCAATATCCCAAGTTCGTTTAAAGGAAAACTCTATAAGTAACAATCTCGATGCATGTAGAGGCTATGTGAATGCTACAGAAAATGACTCCAATGAAACACACTGACAAATCAGATTCATCCATACACATCAGGTAAAAGGTGGGACCAGTGTGAGCAATGAGAAAAAAATTGTATATCTGGTACACTGTGATGCTAAGCTCAATTCCAACGCAGTTCACATGCACCAAGTATATTCCCGGGCAACTTCGATATTTCACACCATCCTTGTCCATTTCTGTGATGGATGTATGCTAATAGTTTTAATATCCACAAGAAATTAAGCAATCGGTGTACGAAGATCACTAATGGTTGGCAAACAGATATTTAAACTAAGAAGCGGTAAAAGACTGCACCAGACGGTGTTCATTGCCAATTGAATGTTTGGGGTTCATTACTAATGCATAAACCATCACATGTTCACCTCTCAAAATATGAAAACCATTTGGTGTACTAAGATGGCCACGATTCACACAGACGCCTCGCTGGAGGGCGCGTTGGTAGCCAAACCGTCCTACGTTTGGGCCGATCCTCCACCGGACTCCCGACCAGATCGCTGACGCTTCCTCGCCTCAGCCTCATGCCTCACGTCTGCAATCGAGTTTGGAGGAAGCGAGTTTCTCTCCAACTCGGCTATACGAGCCATGAGACTGCTCTTCTCTACGTACCATCGCTCTTCGGAGCTCTTCCGAACCGCTGATATAGAGGCCGCCCGATCTTTAGCTTTCGCAACCTCCCACTCTGCCTGAGATCGGCGGTCTCTCTCTTTCATCAGCTGCTCCTTCAAATCCTTAAGTTGAGATTCGAAGGAAACCGCCTTTTTCCGCTCGGCAATCAACAATTGCACCACTCGACGACGCAGTTCAGCCCCGACCAATTATGTCTGCAGGGAATCATGGATAAGTAAGACTGTAAGAGTAAGGCAACAACACAACGAGACGACATTAGTACTTAACCTGGTAACTGTCATAAACGACTGAGTTAGCGAGCCTTTCAATGTCAATTTGACCCAGGACACTTTGGTCAATGGGAAGGATGGAGTTCTCCACCAGCCGACTGGCCACCCCCCTATCCACCAATGCAGACTCGTCGTCCCAGACGGTGAAGAAGGGTCGGTGACGGTTCCCCCTAGTACCTTCGATGGAACGTCAGTGGGCGGATTCAACAGCAATGCCCCCTCGTACGCCGGGGGGACATAGCCTGCCGAAACGAGACCTCCCCATGGCCACGTATCCCTTAGGGGAGTCTCAGGCAACTGCGGCCGCACATCCCCCCGTCATGAAGGGAACGGTTATCATCTACGTCACCGTCTCTTCTTCCCTCTGAAGACTGGCCTTGCAAAGTTTCTTCGTCCCACTGACACGATTTCTCAGCCATATCTGCAGTGAAGGCACAAATCAAGGCGAATGGTGATATATCCCCAAATTTGGCGGGATAAATATCCTCCACTTGACCGGACGCATGGCGGGGTTTTCTGGGGTCTTCGCGGGGTTTTTTTGCGGTCTGCTACATTAATACTCCGAATTTGGCGGCAACTCAAATTTTTTGCCGGGTCCGGCATTATGGGTGGCCATCTTGCTTCTTGAATCTCTCGCTCTTCCGTTTGTTATTACAAGTATAAATAAATGGAGGATTAATTACTGAGCGCGCAAAACGGGGCAAAATTTGAACCGTTGTGCGCGGTGAGCAAACATAATTTAGTCACTCGCAGTATATGCGTAAATGAGGGATAGTTGTGCGCGTTCGAATATTTGGATTTATTATACGAATTTCCTCATCGCGCACAAATGGCATTACTGTATACAGTTGTGTGAGGAGATATATTAAACGACTAAAATGTTTTACTTGTCAGAATGGATACAAATATTCGCTGATATGGCGCTTACGTGAAAAACTTTTCTCAAACAAAGTACCAGCAAATTCGGCAGATGGATGAGTAGATGACCGGTCGAATTCTTGTTTGTGGTCCCACCAACCTCACACCTCATCCACCTCATCCATCTCTACGTACCATCGCTTTTCGTCTTATTAATAGTAACACATGAAAGTGGAGCCCACAGAGGGAAAAAGATAGAATTTTTCAACGCAGCACAACGGGACGACGCGAAACCTACTGCAAATTGCCCAGTTAACAACATTCGAACGCGAAGGTACACATATTGTTTAGCGGGCCCCATAATATATTCTCGAGTCTCGACACCCCATTATCCAACCCCATTGAATCTAGTTGGTAGATGATGTGACATTTAATTAGGTATTTTTTCCCATATTTAGTTTACGTGAATTAAGCTATATTCGACGACACCATACAAGTCTAAGCGGAAGTTGGCCGGTTATATCATCTCCAAACCACACTGCAACAACACGCCAAATATGGCGTTTTCCCTCCATCAACCGCCCTGCAAAACTGGAATCATTTTGCCGGTTTGCTACAGGGCCATCCAAATTTGGAGAGTCAATGTAGCAACCTCCGATGTATAAAAAAACAGTGTAGCAACCTACATCTAGTTTTTGTATGTCTGTTTATTAGACCATACCTAGAACATTCATTAGGATTCTGTTTGTTTATTTCGATCCCCCTATGGCATTATCCAAAAGGCGGGAGTAAAATAACAACAATCGTGCCAAATAAGAGTCTAAATATATATAAAATCCAAAAAATCATAAAACCACATTATAAACTTAGGTGATCAGAGGAACGAAAGTCCAATATCAACATTGAGATACACGAAGGAAACTTAACGTCTCAAATCACAACACATATAGAATATAGCATACATGGAGACCATATCACAAAATTCACACATATATGATATATGATCAACAGATATGGTGCGGAATTAAAATTAAACCCAAATAATAAAAAAATGCAAACGAAATTATTTTTCAAGGGTTCGGATTACCCAAGTAACTTCCCGCCTTGTTCCCGGTTATCCTACGTCCCTTCCACTCGGATATCTCCGGATACTCAAGTTAGAACCCTAACTTGAGGTTGCCTTTAAACCCACTTGTAGCAACCCTACAAGTGAAATCGAATACAATCGATGTCCTTCACTCCTACAACTTGGGAGTAAGCAAACCGCTCTCGCAAACCTAGCACAAAAACAAAATAACGAAAGTTATGAAATTAGGAAAGCAACACTTACAATCCCACATGCGTTGAAGTAGAACTTGAAGGAGAAGTGTGTTGTGTGTTGAAGACTCTCTTGGAAGAGAGGAGAAAGCCCTTTCTCTTGACTGCACCTATTACCTTGACGATCACTACCGTTTGAATACACATCGCTCCTGCCTTTGCACCGGCTCCATTATATCAGTTCCCGCCTGTTAATCATGAATCCCTGTCAATAGAGAGGACTACTGCCGTAAAGGTAGAGGCCGAGGTAATAGATCGGGTGCCAATCGGCGGCTCTAGGCTGGACCGATATACGTGCACCTCATGGGCATTTACTTTCCGTTTGAATACACATCGCTCCTGCCTTTGCACCGGCTCCATTATATCAGTTCCCGCCTGTTAATCATGAATCCCTGTCAATAGAGAGGACTACTGCCGTAAAGGTTGAGGCCGAGGTAATAGATCGGGTGCCAATCGGCGGCTCAAGGCTGGACCGATATATGTGCACCTCATGTGCATTTACTTTCCGTTTGAATACACATCGCTCCTGCCTTTGCACCGGCTCCATTATATCAGTTCCCGCCTGTTAATCATGAATCCCTGTCAATAGAGTAGACTACTGATGTAAAGGTGGAGGCCGAGGTAATAGATCGGGTGCCAATCGGCGGCTCAAGGCTGGACCGATATACGTGCACCTCATAGGCATTTACTTTCCGTTTGAATACACATCGCTCCTGCCTTTGCACCGGCTCCATTATATCAGTTCGCGCCTGTTAATAATGAATCCCTGTCAATAGAGAGGACTACTGCCGTAAAGGTGGAGGCCGAGGTAATAGATCGGGTACCAATCGGCGGCTCAAGGCTGGACCGATATACGTGCACCTCATGGGCATTTACTTTCCGTTTGAATACACATCGCTCCTGCCTTTGCACCGGCTCCATTATATCAGTTCCCGCCTGTTAATCATGAATCCCTGTCAATAGAGAGGACTACTGCCGTAAAGGTGGAGGCCGAGGTAATAGATCGGGTGCCAATCGGTGGCTCTAGGCTGGACCGATATACGTGCACCTCATGGGCATTTACGTTCCGTTTGAATACACATCGCTCCTGCCTTTGCACCGGCTCCATTATATCAGTTCCCGCCTGTTAATCATGAATCCCTGTCAATAGAGAGGACTCATGCCGTAAAGGTGGATGCCGAGGTAATAGATCGGGTGCCAATCGGCGGCTCTAGGCTGGACCGATATACATGCACCTCATGGGCATTTACTTTCCGTTTGAATACACATCGCCCCTGCCTTTGCACCGGCTCCATTATATCAGTTCCCGCCTGTTAATCATGAATCCCTGTCAATAGAGAGGACTACTGTCGTAAAGGTGGAGGCCGAGGTAATAGGTCGGGTGCCAATCGGCGGCTCAAGGCTGGACCGATATATGTGCACCTCATGGGCATTTACTTTCCGTTTGAATACACATCGCTCCTGCCTTTGCACCGGCTCCATTATATCAGTTCCCGCCTGTTAATCATGAATCCCTGTCAATAGAGAAGACTACTGCCGTAAAGGTGGAGGCCGAGGTAATAGATCCGGTGCCAATCGGCGGCTCTAGGCTGGACCAATATACGTGCACCTCATGGGCATTTACTTTCCGTTTGAATACACATCGCTCCTGCCTTTGCACCGGCTCTATTATATCAGTTCCTGCTTGTTAATCATGAATCCCTGTCAATAGAGAGGACTACTGCCGTAAAGGTGGAGCCCGAGGTAATAGATCGGGTGCCAATCGGCGGCTCTAGGCTGGACCGATATACGTGCACCTCATGGGCATTTACGTTCCGTTTGAATACACATCGCTCCTGCCTTTGCACCGGCTCCATTATATCAGTTCCCGCCTGTTAATCATGAATCCCTGTCAATAGAGAGGACTACTGCCGTAAAGGTTGAGGCCGAGGTAATAGATCGGGTGCCAATCGGCGGCTCAAGGCTGGACCGATATATGTGCACCTCATGTGCATTTACTTTCCGTTTGAATACACATCGCTCCTGCCTTTGCACCGGCTCCATTATATCAGTTCCCGCCTGTTAATCATGAATCCTTGTCAATAGAGAGGACTACTACCGTAAAGGTGGAGCCCGAGGTAATAGATCGGGTGCCAATCGTGGCTCTAGGCTGGACCGATATACGTGCACCTCATGGGCATTTACTTTTCGTTTGAATACACATCGCTCCTGCCTTTGCACCGGCTCCATTATATCAGTTCCCGCCTGTTAATCATGAATCCATGTCAATAGAGAGGACTACTGTCTTAAAGGTGGAGCCTGAGGTAATAGATCGGGTGCCAATCGGTGGCTCTAGGCTGGACCGATATACGTGCACCTCATGGGCATTTACTTTCCGTTTGAATACACATCTCTCCTGAACGTGCAGTGGCTACTAAACAATAGATATTTATAGATCGGTTGCGAGACGCAATCGGTATGCCACGTAATGATGAAAGTACAACCGCCACCTCGTACAATCTCATTTCGGAGGTACGTAATGATGACAGTAAATGATTCTGCTTTCTTCTCAACAATGTTCACGTGTGAAAACTGGAGAATGAGTCAAGTAGAACCTCGGTTTCCGTGTAAGCCCTTCATTACGATTTTTTTGGACATCCTAACGGATGCTTTACCCCAGCCGTCTGATGAGATCGTTTTAGTCAGTTCCACTTCCATATGTAATCCAGCGGCTGAGATTAAAATAACCAATCGTTATATATATGTGGAATCAGTAGACCAGGGGTTTCGTGGAAAATTTCATTCCTCTTCCCTTTGGTCTGTCGTTCCATTTTCTTCTTCATCTCAACACTGTCGCATTTCGTACTCGGGTTTCTTCATGCCGCCAAAACGATCTCGTGAGTCGACTTCTTCTGACTCTTGGGGAGTTAGTGATGATGATTCACCGTCACCTGAACATGATGATCCCCTTCCCTCATCGTTCCCGGCCAATAGACCCATTCTGCGTGATTCGCTTTCGCTTGGTCCAACTCAAGGTGAACACAATGTGATGTTGCCTCCTCCTGGGTTTCCTCCTTTACATCCAGGTTCATCAGTTCCATCTCCGGCTGAAAAAGCCCCACTCGAGGACAATAGTAACGGCCTCCTCTCTATGGTTGGTATGTCTCGCCGTCAGGACTCTGTTCTGCACAACCTCCGTAGAAAACTCGAGGAGCTTACTACGTCTGTCTCTGTACTTACAGATGAACAACGTCAGCTTAAGGATACACTCATAGGCAATGTAAGCCCCGCATCTACTGCTTCATCCTCCTCCCATCAGCCGGTGAACTTTACTCGTAGATTAGGAGAAATTGAAACCCATCTCTCCGACACCAATCTGGCGATCTCACTTCTACGTAGCGACTTCGACACTATGATGCTCATAGTGTCGAACATACAAGAGAAGATGGAGACTCTGGTGCCCTCTCCTAGAGACATCCGTACTGTTGCCCCACTATCACCACCACCTCCTCCGCCTCTGCCTCCAGGTTTTTGAGGTGGCTGGGCCTTTGGCGCACAAGCCTTTCTCTTGTCTTATAATGTATTTTTGATCATCGACGGAGAAGAGTGTTTGTGGGTAGATATTCTTTGGTATTTTATGTCATTATGTACGAAATGTAGTTTCAAATTTGTTGTGGTATGTACATTATGTTGGATCTGTATCCTAGCCTAGAGGGGGGATGAATATGCTAATAAAAATTCTCGTGCAACCCACGAGAAATCCCACGCAGTTAATAAAGAGGGACATGAAAGACAATCAGTTTTTACAGGCAAGCTAGCTTTCTCTTTTTCTAATATGGTAATGGTAGATTTGCATGCAACAAGCTCTTGTTTAAGATTTTTCATTTCTATAGACATGTCATATTCAGTTTGTTGCATATTAAAGTTATCGTTTCTATAACTATCCACATCAGCTTCTAGCTCATCAATTCTACATTGCATTCCTTTACATATTTCTAAAAGTTCAGCTTTAGTGGGAGATTCTACCTCATTGTGTTTGGCCATTAATGCCATGCAGGAGTGTGCTTCATGTTCATCATCATCCTCCTCAGCTTCGCTATCCATGTCCCACGTCAGCACTTTCGTTTTTCCTTTTGCAACTTGAGCTGTGTGTTGTTGTGGGCAATCCTCTATATGGTGCCCTTTCTTCCTGCATTTAAAACATTCACTTCTAATAATAGCTTTCTGATCATAGGAATTTCTATCAAAATTAGAATTATTAGAACGAATGAACCTTTTTCCCATCTCAGCTCTTCCTTGATCAGTCTGAATGTATCTCCTGAAGTTTCTGACCATTAGGGCTTGCTCTTCATCAAGATCGTCGTCGTTAGCTTGAAGAGCTAATGGTATGGAAGCTTTGGTCTTCTCTTCAGGTTTCTCTCTGGCTTCTATACTCTGCAACTCAAGCTCGTGTGACATCAGGTTGCCTATCAAGTCCTCCACTATCATTGTTGATAAATCCTTAGCTTCTTGAATAGCGGTGACTTTAGGCCTGAACGAGCTTGGTAGCGCCCTTAAGATCTTTCGTACCTGTTCATGACTAGAGTATGGCTTACCGAGGGAACTGGATTTGTAGACAATGTCCGTGAACCTCGCAAACATCTCTTTCACAGATTCTGTTGGTAGCATGCGGAAGCTCTCGTATTCTGTGCAAAGCAATGCAAGTCCGGATTCCTTTACTTGCGATGTTCCCTCATGGGTCACCTCCAAAGTATGCCAGATTTCCTGCGCAGTTAGACAATGTGAGATACGATTAAACTCAGATTTATCAAGAGAGCATATAAGTGCATTCTTAGCTTTACCATTAAGAGTATAAAGTTTCTTATCAGCTAAATCCCACTTGTCTTTAGGTTTAATCATAACAGTGTCTTCAATTTTAATAGTGGGTAGACTATAACCATTTTCAACAATATCCCACACATCATAATCAACAGACACTAAATAGATTTTCATTCTTGCCTTCCAATAAGCAAAGTCTACACCATTAAACTTAGGGGGACGGGCTATAGACTGACCTTCAGCAAAAGCACAATCAGATATATTCATGGTCATCTAATCAAATCTAGACTAGATCCTCTAAACTGGCTCTGATACCACTTGTTGGATCTGGATCCTAGCCTAGAGGGGGGGTGAATAGGCTAATAAAAATCTCGTGCAACCCACGAGAAATCCCACGCAGTTATAAGCACAGACAGGGCAATAAAATAGCAATCACAGAGTACGCACAGATATACCCTGGTTCGGTCGTCCCTACGACCTACTCCAGCCCCCGAAAGCAAATACTAGATAGATGTGTAATCCTGTACATCTACAATGAGTCAAGATCCTAAATCTACTCTCACCTAGCTCGTACGCACACCACATGCTCTACACTCTCAATCTAGTCAGATGCTCTCCCTCCGTGACGACTCCCAAGTCGTCAGGTCCCCAAAAAGTAACACAAAAGGTGGTAAAGTTTCCCCTAACATAGATCGCTACACGAATAACACTGATATAAAGTATAGAGTTTAGGGATGCTCAGATCGTGTCTGTGTAGTCGTCTCTACCAATAAGCACGGGTCAGATCTGAATCTGACAAGATGTAGTCTCTGATGTCCTCTCAATAGTTCGGCTTCCCTCTCGATGAAACTAGCACCTTCCACCAGAGGTTGAAACCTGCGGCACCTCACAAAAGATTGAAACTTGCAGGACCTCACCAAAAATCGAAGCTTGCGGCACCTACAAAAAAAGGATTACGGCTGGCCATGAAATTATCAAAGAGAGGAACATAAAATAATTCGGCCTTCCCTTAGGATTTGTGCGTCTGTCAATGAAGGCCGACCCCCTTATGATTTTTGTGCAGCTGTTAGCAAATAGAGGCAAAAATTCGGCTCCTTGGGGTAATTGATGGCTCTTATGAATTGAATGCTTCAGCTCTCCTTTGTATTTGCAACCAAATCTGTGAGCTCTTTTTTTGGACAGGGCTCTTGGGATTTTTGCACTCCAGAGAGAAAAAAATGTCAAGCTCTTTGATTATGCGTGTCCTGCAAACAAAACACAGAGGATATTTAATTAGTTAATCTTTGATTAGAAGGCTAAACCTTTTTCTTTTGTTTGTGAATTCGGCCTGTGCTTAACAAAAGACGCAAGGGCTCCTGGGAATTGCGGCTTCAATCAAAAAGGCAAACCAAAAACAAATTCGGCTCCTTGGGAATCTTGCGCCTGCAATCAAAAAGGCAAAACACCATAGCACAAAAAAATTTCTCTTTAAGGATTTAAACAAAAAACAACGTAGGAGATGTCCTCTTTTCTTTTTCTTCAAGGAGACAACAGCATGTGCACTTGAGAATCAGCCGCATGTTTTTTGTTTCCTCAACAAGATGCGCCTGTGATCATTGGAATTTTTAACGCACAACAAAAAAACTTTGGGGCTTGGAGATTTTTGTGCGCCCTCGTGATTTTTGGTGCGGCTTCACAAGGGAATGTTTCGGCTGGGGATTTGCAAGTAGGGGATATGCGGCACTCTAATTTTTTTGCTGTTTTAAGCATTGGCCGGCTGACAAAATCAAAACCCTAAAACAGGCGCACTCCTATTTATTTGTTGAAAAGCTATGACTGCCTTTTAATATCATTTTCCCCTGTTAGCCGTGTAGTGTGATCACCTGGGCTTTTTGAATTTTTTTTGGTTTTGCACAAAACAGAAGGTTGTGCACTTTGTGTTTTTTTGTGGTCAAATGAATCAACACCAAAAGAAATGGTGGTGTGTGTTTTTTTTGCCTGTGTGTGTTTTGTTTTACCAAATGAATCAACACCAAATGAATCAACACCAGAAGGTTGTGCACTTTGGATTTCAATTCTAGGGTGCACTTTGTTTTTTTTTCTGTGTGTGTTTTTTTAATCACCAATGAAAATGGTGGTGTGAGCACTAGTAAATATGAATCAAACCATTTGATTGTCTTCTCATTCCCATCATATTGACCAAGTCTCCCATTGAGTCTCTACAAGCTTTGTCATCCCTGAAACACTTAACACGCGCGTTAAAATGTTCACACACGTTTGTTATCATCAAACACGATGTTCATAGATCGTTGCTACCAACACATTATAACGTATAAATGTTGTAGTATGATAGAATTCAGACCTTAATACACTGTCATTTAATTTGATACAATTGCATGACATTACGAAATTGATATATGTGTTATATACATCATGCTTACTTGAATCAATGTCCGAAATTGAAATTACCTATGTAAAAACTTTTTACCGATATATGATTTACCCAGCGAGCACAACGGGCATAAATTGTGACCGTCCTTATATACGTTGTGATAAAACATTTACGTTTGCACACAATTACTCAGCGCGCACAACTGTCACATAATGTGTTTGACCGATGTGCGGGCTGTGAGCATACCCGTATCTGATTATCCACAATTACTCAGTTCACACAACTGCACGTAATTGTGACCTTTTTGCACGCGGAGCCAAACTATTCTATATTACAATTGAGAAAAGCTTTTGAATTTGTCCTATGTGGCAGTGTCATGTCAAGTTTTGGGGGGAATATCTTGGATTGAGAAAAATATGTTGGGAATACACAAAAGCATTGTAGAGAAATTAGTTGGGAGAATACAAAAGCTTTTCTTTTTTGAAATTGGTAGCATTAGCACTTAAGTCTTAATATATCCACATTGAAGCAAATAGATGGGTATAGATACATACTCCTTCCCCTTTTGTATTTAGGTCCTGTCCTTTTGGCATCCGTATTTACGACACGCACACCCGACGCTAACGACATGCACACCCACACTTTCCTCTCCTTCCCAGTTTCGTGTGTTAACCGCTATCGTGTTCATGGGGAATTATTTTTGCTCCGTGCACAATTTGCACGGGAAATTTCTAGTATACATATAAGTGAAAAGACAACACATATCGTACTGTTTACAGAATAAGACACCATATATCTTTGTGAATGATACTCATCTGTCACGATGTTGGATTTGATGGTGTCCCATTTTGTAACGTCCCATTATGAGTAATATTGTACAAACATAAATAATTTGCTCAACTTGCACAACAGCCATTATTTTCCCTGTTGTGCGCGTTGAGCAATTTTGTTATTGGCCTTCAAGTTTGCTCAATGCGCACCGTAAAGGCCAAACCTTCTTGGGAACATCATCTGGCTGGTAACAATATGTTGTAGATTCGCTCGTCTTTATGTCCAATACAATATCACGCACAGTGACTCTACTGTAGTCTATTGTCCTCATCAATGGGCCAGTCCAATTCGTCTATAAATAGCCTCTCTTCCCACTAGACCTTGTCAACCACTGCACTTCGTAATGATAGTATTCTAACTGATTCTATCTGTTTCTACTTCATACACTATTTTTTCTTCACAATGCTAAATATTTCCCGTTGTTCATCACTGCTTCCTCTTCAACACACAAAGATGAACAATATACTACCGACAATTGACGTGTACTGGAAGATGTTATTTGCTCCTTCATATGTTCTACTACAGCAGCGGATTCTTCAGAGAAGAAGCAACCGTGTTATATTTTTATATCAGTGCCTAATCGTAAAATTGCATGTCTTTATACCCTATTTTTTACTTAAATATGCTTTTTATCGTTCATAATTGATGCTTCTTCAACGCATACAGTGGCATGCGCTGAAGAATCCAGATTAGCCAACTTCGTTAAAGTAGTGGCTACGTATACCGTTATGGCTGATCTGGATGCTAGTGATGATGGTGTGTGCTATTGGAGCTGATCATAAATGCCATCTTGCTTGAGCTGTTCAGCATGACTATCTGAACAGTTTTGCGTAGTGGGATTCAATGTACCATTAGGATATTCCCGTGATTGAATTTCATACCAGTTCCAAACTGTGAAGTTGCAAAATGTTTAGTTGTAGTTACAACTTTGTTGTGTAATGTACAGAATAATGCATATATGTTGTAGTATTTTGGAATTCAGACCCTAATACAATGTCATTTTATTTGATACTATTGCAGGACAATACAAAAAGGATATAGGTGATATATACGTCCGACACTGATATTACTGAGCAAAATTGTTTACCGAACTATAAATTACATTTATGCATTATGTACATTATAAAGCATAATGCTGTAGTTTGTTAGAATTCAGGCCTTAATACTATGTCATTTAATTTGATACAATTACAGGACAATACAAAATTTATATAAGGTGATATATACATTAATGCTTACTTGAATCAATGTCCGACATAGATATTACTGATCAAACACTGTTCACCGAACTATAAATTCCCCAGGGCGCACAACAGGCTCATGATATATGTTGTGATAAACTATTTACGTGTGCACACAGTTACTAGCATGCACAACGTTCGTATCGATTTGTTTGACCGCTGTACGCGTTGAGCAAAACCGTATCTTGTTATCAACAATTACTCAAATCACACAACTGGACGTAGATGTGACCCTTTTGCTCGCAGAGCCAAACTGTATGCAATTAAACACAATAGACCATCGCACACAACAGTCAGATGCCATGACCGTTGTGCGTGCTGAGCAAAACTGTATTACATGCTCCATTACCCACAGTTAATCATCCCGTCATATGGGCAACATAAGGTAAGGTTGCGAGCACTGATCAAATTACACACACCTGGGCGCGTTGAGCAAAACGGTCGTAACGAATAATTGTTCTGCGCGCAAAACGTTCAATAAAAAATCCCAAAATATAAATGAAACACAAAATCGGTCGAGAATTAAATAATGTTCAGTCTGACATTATTTAAAAAATCAAAATTGAAGCAAATTTGATGCGCAGCAGTTGATTGATGGGTGTAAAGACATTTAAGTGATAAGACAACACATATCCTATTGTTTACATAATAGGACATCAAAAATATCTACATTTCTTTGATTTGTTTAAAAAAATATAAATTTTGGATATATAATACAGCGCGCACAACAGATCAAAATACACCCAGCTGTGCGCGTTGAGCAAAGTGGACGTTACGAATAATTACTCTGCGCCCACAACGTTCAATACAAAATCCCCATAATTATTGACTTCAGCGCGCACAACGGTCAATAAAAAATCCCAATAATAAAGAAGAAAACAAAATTGGGGGAGAATTAATTAATGTTCAGACTGACAGGCCAGTTAAAAAATTACCATTGAAGCAAATCTAATGTGCAACAGTTGATTGATGGTGTAAAGACATTTAAGTGATAAGACAACACATATCAGACCGTTTACAGAATAAGACAGCAAAAATATCTACATTTCTTTGATTTGTTAAAATTTGATCCTTAGTGCGGGGTATATAAAAAGGTATACATTTATAAAATATAATACAGCGCGCACAACGGATCAAAATACACCCAGCTGTGCGCGTTGAGCAAAACGGTCGTAACGAATAATTCCTCTGCGTGCACAACGATCAAAACAAAATTCCTATAATTTATTACATCAGCGCGCACAACGTTCAATACATTTAAGTGATAAGACAACACATATCCGACTGTTTGCAGAATAAGACAGCAAAAATATATACATTTCTTTGATTTGTTTAAATTTGTCCCTTAGTGCGAGGTATATAAAAAGGTATACATTTAGAATATATAATACAGCGCGCACAACGGAACAAAATACACCCAGCTATCCGCGTTCAGCATAACGGTCGTAATGAATACTTACTCTGCGCGCACAACATTCATTACAAAATCCCCATAATTAATAACTTCAGCGCGCACAACGTTCAATAAAAAATCCCAATAATAAAGAAGAAACACAAAATTTTGGGAGATTAATTACTGTTCATACTGACATGCAAGAAAAAAAAATCAAAATTGATGCAAATATAATGGCGGCAGTTGATTGATGGGTGTAAGGAAATTTAAGTGATATGACAACACATATCTGATAGTTTACAGAATAAGACTGCAAAAATATTCACATTTCTTTGATTTGTTAACATTTGAGTTTTAGTGCGCACCGTGCGGGGTTTTTAAATTGTATATATTTTGGATATATAATACAGCGCGCACAACGGATCAAAATACACCCAGCTGTGCGCGTTGAGAAAACCGGTCGTAACGAATAATTACCATGTGAGCACAACGTTCAATACTAAATTCCCATAATTAATATCTTCAGCGCGCACAACGTTGAATAAAAAATCCCAATAATAAAGAAAACACAAAATTGGGGGAGAATTAATTATTGTTCAGACTGACATGCCAGATAAAAAAATCAAGATTGATGCAAATATAATGCGGAGCAGTTGATTGATGGGTATATAGACATTTACGTGATAAGACAACACATATCCGACAGTTTACAGAATAAGATAGCAAAAATATTCACATTTCTTTGATTTGTTTAAATTTGAGTCTTAGTGCGGATTGTGCGGCGTATTTAAAAAGGTATCCAGTTTGCATATATAATACAGCGCGCACATCGGATCAAAATACACCCAGCTGTGCGCGTTGAGCAAAACAGTCGTAACGAATAATTACTCTGCGCGCACAACGTTCAATACAAAATTCCCATAATTAATTACCTCAGCGCGCACAACGTTCAATAAAAAATCTCAATAATAAAGAAAACACAAAATTCGGGGAGAATTAAATAATATTCAGACTTTTGGGTGTACAGACATTTAAGTGATACGAAACACATATCTTACTGTTTACAGAATAAGATATAAATGGATGGGTGTACAGAATAAGGTGTACAGACATTTAAGCGTTGATACTCATGGGTCACGCTGTTTGATTTGAGGTGTTCACATCGCTATAAATGGATTTATGAGTAATATTGTATAAACATAAATAATTTGCTCAACTCGCACAACTGCCATAGTTTTACCTGTTTTGCGCTTTGAGCAATTTTCTTAGAGGCAATCAATTTTGTTAGCGTCAATTTCTGTAGACCATAGTAACCCAACTGTAGTCTCAGCCTCATCCATGCGGACCATACCCAGTCCAATTCGTCTATATAAAGTGATTCACTTCCCTCCAGACATCGTCAACCACTACTCCTCTCGATGATAGTGTTCTATATGGTTATACCTATAGAATATATTTTCTTTTACAAAGATGGCCAGCCAATAAACTTGCGGCAATTGCCGTGATGCTGAAATTGAATTCGTCACATTTATATGGGCATCAAAGATGGAGTCTGCTACTTCAGATATCATCAACGATGGTGTTGGCTCCTTCAGAAGAAGCACACGATGTTTTCAAATGCTTCACATTGCCATCAGCCTGAAGGTGCCACCAATGTATCGGCTCTCAAAATGCGCAATCTTCTCTGAAACTGTGCATCCTCATTTGTATCCATGCTCAGAAGAATTTCTTAGGAGTGCCATTATTGCATTTCATACCAGTGCAAAAATGTGAAGAATCTCTATTGGAGCTGCTCATAACTGCAATATCCATAGGAGACACGGTCACGGCATGAGAACTTGTCGTATGAGCAAAACTGTATTCCATTGCTCAAAGTTAATCAGCCCGCCCTACGTGCAAAAGTAGTTGCCTTTGTGTCCACTAAGCAAAAATATTTACTATACTGTGATTTGTTACAGTTATTGTCTTCTGAGATGATGCTGTATGTTTTTTTGGAAAAACTTGGACAAGCACCGCAAGAGTATCGGTGTATTTAGATTTTGCACTTTCCTAATCGAAACCAGATGTTTTTTTGCCGTTGTGCGCGTTGAGTATAAAAAGGTATACATTCAAGCAATTTTTCTCTTCGCGCACCACCGCAGTCGGATACTATTTGGAACAACGTCTGGCTGGTATCCATCTGCCATATATTCACGAGCACGAACTGTTACTCTACGGTGTTTCCATCCTCCTACTTGGTCAGTCCAACTCGTCTGTATATGGTTTCCATACCCACCAGACCTCATCAACCACTACCCCAGGTGAATATAGTTCCTTTATCTGATTCTCTCTGATTCTTCTAATACAATGTTTTTTCTTCAAATTTGTAATTTTGTTGTTGTTCATGAGTGCGTCGTCTACAGCACACAAAGATGGCCAATATACTAGCGGCAAGTGCCTTGATGCAGAAATTGAATACATCACCTTTATATGGCGGCGAAGATGTTCTTTTGCTCCTCTTGGCATGATCTGTTCATCTTCATTGCAAACCTCAAATGAAGGCAAAGATGTTCTTGCAACCATTACAGCTTCATTCTCGTCCATGCCAACTTGCAAATAATCTTTGACCCTTCTTAAGTTCTGTTCAGATTAATTGCATACATAACTGCTTGATGATAACAACTGTTCTATCTTATATCTATCTAAGTCTAATTATATTTATTTTTTTATTCTATCTTTTCCTAGGGGAGTTTGTACTTGCTGGTATCCCTCCTGCTCCCAAGGGTGTTCGAAGTGTCATTGTTTGCCTTGAGATAGATGCCGACGGTATCTTGAATGCCTCTGCAGAGGAAAGTATGTGTGCAGAAAAATAAGATCACTATCACTAACGATAAGTGCCAGGTAGACCCAGGAGGAGATTGAAAGGATGTTCCTTGAGTCAAAGAAGTATAAAGCAGAAGATGCAGCGAACAAGAGAACGGCGGAGATGGTGTGTTATGTTCATTGGAATGCTTAAATGTTGTAGTATGTTGGAATTCAGACCTCAATATAATGCCATTTAATGTGATACATTTGCAGCCCATTACACAGACCTTAATACAATGTCATTTAATGTGATACATTTGCAGCCCATTACAAACTTTTGATTGGTGATATATACATTGATGCTTGCTTAAATCAAATTCCAACAATGAAATTTAATGGGAAAAATTAGTGAAAGTAATATACTAATATTTACACAGCGCGCACAACTGGCTAACGGCGTGAACGTTGTGCGTGTTTAGAAATTTTGATCGAGGCCAACGATTATGCTCACATCGCTCAGCACGTCAGTGGATCTTTATTTGGGAACAACATCTGCGTAATACATACAATAAATACCCGAGGTACAAGATTATTCTGTATATTCACGAGAAATCGTCTGTTGACTTTTATTTAGTAGAAGTGCTACTTTTGTTTATACCAGCTTCCATTTACCCCTGGACACTAATTAATCATCCCACATAATTGCTCAGCGTGCACAACTTGCAACAGAAATGAAAGTTGTTCGCGCTAAGCAACGCTTTCTACAATTACCGAATTTTGCTCGTCGCGCACAACGGTGTTATTTAACAATCCGTTGTGCGCTCGGAGCTAAACTGTATACAATTACACAGTACACACAATTACTCATCGCGATCATATACGGAAGGTCATTCTCACGCCAGTCTCGTCCTCGGTGACGGGGCAGTGTCGACCGGCCAACAGGGTTCCCGGGTGTCGACCTGGAATCAGGGGGAGGAAGTAAACTCTCTCACTCGGCGTCTGTTGCAAAAATTCCCTTCATTAAATTCTAAAAAAATTACATATGACTCGCTCACGAGCAGCAGTCTTACAAAAGTAACGATTCCCAAAATTTAGGAAGACGACGCACCGTCGGCTGTAAAGAGGTCCTTTATCGCTCTCGCCACCCTTTCCATCTTGGCGGTGGCCCGAGCTATAAAAGCGTCGACCTCTTGCTCCTTCTCGAGAAGCTTGGCCTGAAGGTCAGCAACCTCCTTCCTCGATGCCTCAAGATCAGCTCGGTGTTGAGAACGCTCTCTACCCCACTGATCTTCCAACTGCTTCTTGGCGCTTGACAAGGCGGCGAGGCTGGATGTCGCCTCCGAGGCCGCCCAATCCGACTTGCCCTTGGCGGCCATTATCTTCCCCAAATCTTCCTCCAGCTTCTTCACCTGAGCTCTAAGCTCAGAAGCCTCGTTCTCAGCATCCGCCACCCGGCGCTGTCCTTCGATCAGTTCGCGGGCCCTGCGTCGCAGACCTGCTCCGAAAATGGTCACCTGCAGATGGCGAC
Organism: Scilla litardierei; assembly: GCA_030789695.1. NCBI lineage: Eukaryota > Viridiplantae > Streptophyta > Magnoliopsida > Asparagales > Asparagaceae > Scilla > Scilla litardierei. The sequence goes on along the minus strand of CM061141.1, from coordinate 183,670,531 downwards.
AATCAGCAAAACCAGAAGGGGAAGCAAAATTCGGAATGCACATTGGCAACGAACCTGAAGGCCACTGCGAACGAAGCAATTTTCCATCGTCTCAAGGTCGACCCCATTCAGGAAATCGACATCCCTTGGCAGAGTGATATTCTCCGCCAGACGAGCCCCCGTCCCAAAGTCCAGGAGGGCCGACTCGGCCGTCCCCACGATGTACGGTGGCCGATAGGTCTCCCCGTGAATCTCCCCATGATGGCCAGACCCAATGCGGTTCGACTGCAGAAGGTGGCCGAACTCTGGAGGTATGGGGCCGGCGGAAGGGACCAGATGATCAATGTCCTCGTATGGCCACCCGTCGTGTGGCGTGCTGGAGGACGATGCGCCCCCAACTCAAGGATCATAAGGAGCCGCCTTCAAAGACCGCACAGCTTGACTTGAGGAGCATCCAGCCTCCCCCAACTCCAGCATGAGGTTCCCCGATTCCTCCCATTCCTCCCATTCCTCCCATTCCTCCTCTTCCTCATCTGCCCTCTTCCTCTTACGGCCTTCTTCATTGGCCCGCTCCATCTCTGAAGTAACCTCTCTGTATGGTCCTCCAGCCATTTTTGTTTCTGGAAGAAATAATAAGATGATGAGATTTCCTCGGAGCGCAAAAGCC